>CM074722.1:138857281-139101886 GCA_037306005.1 Rhinophrynus dorsalis
TGGTGGAAGACAGGGTGGTGCTTAACCGACTGGAAGCAGTATCAGCTGAAATCCAACCGACCACCTGTTCGCAGTGGTCTGACCTCGAGAGTGATGTCCTGCGACGCCCTGTAAACTGAGACATGAAGCTAGGTATGGTGGATGTCTTTCTGTCTTGTGCTCTGGCACCAGGCACAGTTTCTACGCGTCCTGACCCGCGCCCTGAACTATCAGGATCACGTCCACTTCCCCGTCCCTTTTTACCCTCCTTCTTCATATTACACGGAATATATGCCGCTAATCTGCGGCTAGGCACACTAAACAGAATGTGACGCTAATCTGCGGCTATTTTCAGTGAACGGAATATGTGACGTTAATTTTAAAATTTGCACACTAAACAGAATGTGAAAATAATCTGCGGCTAGGCACACTAAACAGAATGTGACGCTAATCTGCGGATATTTTCAGTGAACGGAATATGTGATGTTAATTTTAAAATTTGCACACTAAACAGAATGTGACGCTAATCTGCGGCTAGGCACAGTGAACGTAATATGTGACGTTAATTTTAAAATTTGCACACTAAACAATATGTGCCGCTAATCTGCGGCTAGGCACACTAAACAGAATGTGACGCTAATCTGCGGCTATTTTCAGTGAACGGAATATGTGACGTTAATTTTAAAATTTGCACACTAAACAGAATGTGAAAATAATCTGCGGCTAGGCACACTAAACAGAATGTGACGCTAATCTGCGGCTAGGCACAGTGAACGGAATATGTGACGTTAATTTGAAAATTTGCACACTAAACAGAATGTGAAAATAATCTGCGGCTAGGCACACTAAACAGAATGTGACGCTAATCTGCGGCTAGGCACAGTGAACGGAATATATGACGTTAATTTTAAAATTTGCACACTAAACAATATGTGCCGCTAATCTGCGGCTAGGCATACTAAACAGAATGTGACGCTAATCTGCGGCTATTTTCAGTGAACGGAATATGTGACGTTAATTTTAAAATTTGCACACTAAACAGAATGTGAAAATAATCTGCGGCTAGGCACACTAAACAGAATGTGACGCTAATCTGCGGCTATTTTCAGTGAACGGAATATGTGACGTTAATTTTAAAATTTGCACACTAAACAATATGTGCCGGTAATCTGCTGCTAGGCACACTAAACAGAATGTGACGCTAATCTGCGGCTATTTTCAGTGAACGGAATATGTGACGTTAATTTTAAAATTTGCACACTAAACAGAATGTGAAAATAGTCTGCGGCTAGGCACACTAAACAGAATGTGACGCTAATCTGCGGCTAGGCACAGTGAACGGAATATGTGACGTTAATTTTAAAATTTGCACACTAAACAGAATGTGAAAATAATCTGCGGCTAGGCACACTAAACAGAATGTGACGCTATTCTGCGGCTAGGCACAGTGAACGGAATATGTGACGTTAATTTTAAAATTTGCACACTAAACAGAATGTGAAAATAATCTGCGGCTAGGCACACTAAACAGAATGTGATGCTAATCTGCGGCTAGGCACAGTGAACGGAATATGTGACGTTAATTTTAAAATTTGCACACTAAACAGAATGTGAAAATAATCTGCGGCTAGGCACACTAAACAGAATGTGACGCTAATCTGCGGCTAGGCACAGTGAACGGAATATGTGACGTTAATTTGAAAATTTGCACACTAAACAGAATGTGATAATAATCTGCGGCTAGGCACACTAAACAGAATGTGACGCTAATCTGCGGCTAGGCACAGTGAACGGAATATGTGACGTTAATTTGAAAATTTGCACACTAAACAGAATGTGACAATAATCTATGGCTAGGCACACGTTTAAAATGGCCCTTTTTGTCGCTGCGTTGTACACTATTTGTCCCTGTGCACCTAGTACAATGTCACCTAAATATCCACCCCCCCAAAAAAAAATTAAATTGTGCCCCCCCAAACAAAATATAAATGCTGCCCCCACACACAACAGTCCTAAAAAGGACTTTTGGGTCTTGACAGAGTTCCAACACTTTTATTCTCCCTACACTGACTTTCCCTTCCTATCCTCATCTCTCCCTGGCTAAGACTGAGCCGAACTCGCTGGTCGGGTGCTATACAGCACCCGATCACGGGTTCTGGCCAGCCAATCAGTGTAATGCCAGCAGCCAACATGGCTGCTGGCATTACACTGATGTCAGAGCCTCCCCGCACGTTTATTGGCTGCGCAGCAGCCGCAAAACGTGCGGGGAGGAGACCTAAACATGGCGGGCGAGCACATGCGGTACTCGTACGAGTACCGCCATGTGCCGAGCAGAGCGATGCTCAAGCCGAACCGAGCTTCGGCCGAGCATGCTCGCTCATCACTAGTTATTAACTGACAGTATTCAGAACTATGTGAAGACAAACAATATCATTAGTAGGAATCAGCATGGTTTCATGAAGAACAGATCATGTCAGACTAATTTACTTGCATTTTATGAAAGAGTGAGTAGTAATTTGGACAGGGGAATTGCTGTTGATGTAGTATACTTGGATTTTGCAAAAGCCTTTGACACAGTGCCTCACAACAGGTTACTGCATAAATTAAAAGGCTTCGATTTGGGCGGTGTTATCTGTACATGGATTGAGAACTGGTTAAAAGATAGATGGCAGAGAGTTGTTGTAAATGGAACTTTTTCAAATTGGTCTAGGGTTATAAGTGGGGTGCCGCAGGGTTCAGTCCTGGGCCTAATGCTTTTTAATGTGTTTATTAATGATCTAGAAGTGGGAATTGAAAGTAGCATCTCAATCTTTGCTGATGACACTAAGCTATGTAAGGAAATACATACAGAGCTGGATGTTTTTTCCCTACAGAAGGATTTAGATAAACTAAGTGAATGGGTAGAAAAGTGGCAGATGTCATTTAATGTAGATAAATGTAAAGTTATGCATTTGGGTTGTAGAAACAAACTTGCTACAAATACTCTAAATGGGAAACAACTTGGGAAATCCTCATTAGAGAAAGATTTAGGCGTACTGATAGACAATAGACTTCACAGCAGTGTGCAGAGTCACTCAGCTGCTGCAAGAGCAAATAGAGTACTAGCCTGCATAAAAAGAGGTGTAGAAGCAAGGGATGCTAATATTATCCTACCTCTGTATAAATCCTTGGTTAGGCCTCATCTACATACCTGGGAACTCTCCGGATTTGCCCCGGAGACTCCGGTTCTGACAGAGCTTTACCGGGTCTCCGGGGCAGAGGCAGATTCCTCCGGATGTGGAGAGTTTCTATTGAAACTCTACCACATCTGCTTTTTCTCCCGTTGTGCCTCCGTCCCCAGCCTTCTGTGTGACACATTTAACCCTCTGAGTGCCAGAGTGATACGGAATGCATTGCTTTGCAATGCATTCCGTACCACTCTGGCACTCAAAGGGTTAAATCCCCCAACACTCGAGTTAAGCCCCGCCCCTTTTTGACGCGATTAGCGTCATTTTTGTTACCCCCTGCTAAACAGAGGACTACCCTCCGGGTAGCCCTCAACTGAAAGTTCCCAGGTATGCTCATCTAGAATATGGAGTACAATTTTGGGCGCCTGTTCTAAAAAAAGACATTACTGAACTGGAAAAGGTGCAGAGACATGCAACAAAACTGATAAAGGGATGGGAGGCTCTCAGTTATAAACTGAGACTAGCCAAACTGGGTTTGTTTACATTAGAAAAGAGACGTCTAAGAGGTGATATGATTACCATTTACAAATACATTCAAGGTCAACACAAAGAACTATCCAATGAATTATTTATGCAAAGAGCTGAGCTAAGAAGTCCAAATTATTAACCCTTGGGAAACAAATTGTTGAAGATATTATCAATGTATGGTTTTGTTATATAGGTTGATAGAAACATATTTTGCAAGGACTCCACATCCACTGGAATCATTTTAGTAGGGGATGGCCAAAAAGGTGTTCCCACAAAAAAAATCCACAAAGACCATGTGGTTGTTCACTTTTTTTCACTGGAAAATCCACCTTAAACAAAGCCCTTAAAATCTTCGTCTTTTTCGCCTATTGTCAGAAATGTTTTGCTATTTTTTCAGTGGCTACAAACTTTGCCCCTTTACATGTACTTCAAGTTTTTGCTCCAAAAAGTGAAACATGATACAAACAGATAGAGAGAGAGGGTGCTAGGCTGTTGTACAGTGATATATTTAGCAAAATTAATACAGTAGAGGCTCATAGTGTGTGTTATCACCATGAGCACCTGAATGACAAAAAACAGGAGGAGCTGGAAGGACTGTGAAGCATCCAGTGAGTCTGTGGAGGAGGAGGAAGTGACCACTATCATCATTGAAGGATCTGGAAGCCCTGATTCCTCAGATCCAATGTTGGTCAGTACCACTAAATCATCCCTGGGCATCTTGGGGAAAATAGTGTCACAGGAAAAGGCACACTTGCCATTCCCAAGCAGTCCCACTACTACTGTGATGCAGCAGATAGAGACTCAGAGTGTTGGGAGTGAGGGATGGGGTGATGGTGATGAATCTGTTTCTGAAGTTGATGTTGTTACTGTTAGGGAAGCAGCTGGAGGGACTAGAGTGAATGTTGCTGATTCTCCTGCTGAGACGTAAGGGGAAGTGATGCTGAGCAGCCAGAGTAGCAATCAAAGGAGCCCACAACATCTTTAAGGCTATGAGAGTAGCTGAGAATCCCAAAACAAGGACTAGAATGGAAGCAGGCGAAGGTACCTCTACTAGAATTGAAGAAGAGGTATTTTATCCCATCCTAAGAGAATTAGACTCTGAAGTATCCTCTGAGGACGAAGAAGGTGAAATTCCTGAGCAAGTAGGATTGTTTAATATTGTACATATCCTTTTATTAAGGGCCTTTGAAAAACCCTAGATCTCTCTGAAGATTACAAAGAATTGGACATCTTAGATATAGCTTTTGTTGGCCACAAAAATCCTTCGCCTGTATTTTCAGTGCATCATTCTGTTCAAGACCTAGTCAAATCTGCATGGTGTATGGGAGACAAAAGATCCACTGTTTCCAAGAGACCTCTTTCTTGGAACAGAATCTTAAAGCAGCCACAGTTACTGCATGCTTTATCAGAACCATGAGGATATGGCTCTCAGAATTGGAGGATAAAATTGAGTCATCAGTTTCCCACTCTAGACTGTAGAAGTTGCACCCATTAAAGAAGCTACAAACTTAACTTGTGACGCATCTTTAGATGTCATAAGGCTAATGGCTAAATCCTCAGCTCTATCTTTTTAATCTAGGCGGGCCCTAGGGCTGAAATATTGGGGGCAACAAATGTCAATGCCCGGAAGAAGGAGAGCGGGAGCTCTTTGAAACATTTGGGGAAATTGCCATTTGTTTCCTGCAAACACACACCGGGGATGCCGTGAACTGCAATGTATTATATACGGAGTGTGACAAGCCATAGCAAGATTGAATATATTGAATTGAATATATATACCCTTCCAATTATTCAGAGTGAAAAAGTCATGGAAGGTTTAGTTATCCCTTTCTTTACACAATAAGTCTCTGTGTTAGTTTGGGTTGCGCATTATGCCAACAGACAAATGTCTACATTTAAATGATGGTGCTAAGTGCCGCTTCAGTATCAATATAAGGCTAAGAGCTTAACTTAGTGTGTCTCATATCTGGATGGGAGATATGTTATCCTGAAAATAATTTAAAGGAATATCACTAGTCTCATCAATGTGTGTTAATAAGAAGCTAATACCATTGGACGTTTGTTGGACATATTTCTTGAAAATTTGACCTTTATTGTTGCAAGTCATCTATTCATCATTTCATCTGTTTACGTGACTCATTTTATTCAAATCCACTTCACTTTACATTATGTTTTTATTTTATAATTAAAGAGGCCTTATCACCTTTCCAAGTCCTCCCCTCAGTGGGAGCCTTAATCTTGAAACAATTTGCATGTTTACGCTTCCTTATCAGTTTGTCACCTCATAGCAACTGATAAGTTCTAGCAGCCTAAAAAGGTGGTGAGAGGTGATTTTCTCTACATGTTAATATTTAATTATGCAGCTTTATCACACAGGCCAGAGAAAAAAGCTCTGCTGAAATCAGCTACTAAAGCAAACATTTCTAAAACTATTAACCTGTTTGGAAACAAAATGTATATGTTATAGTTAATTTAACCCTTTGAGTGCCAGAGAGGAAACACAATGCATGGATACCTTTCTAACACTCAAGGGTTAAACAGATAACGTTAACCCTTTGAGTACCAGGGGGTATGTTTGCGTACCCCCACTGGCACACAGAGGGTTAATGAGACTAAAAGTTGTGTAGGCAACTGATCCAGTCTGAATTCCTTTTCTGTCTTCAGTCATTTGCTTGCCAGCTATTTATCTTAGCATTGCAATGTCATGTGAAGTCACCACTAGCATCCAAGGGTTTAATGTGGTAGGTAAAACCACAATTTAATAACAAGTTGAAGTACCACAGCCCTCTAGTATAACTTTTGTTAAGTAACTAAATATCTCGATGACTCAACCACTTTTGAAATATACATGCATTTTTTAAACTGAATGAGTAATCTTTAATTGGAGTATGTTATATGATACAGTTGGAGCTTACTGTATATTCTTTTACAAAAAAAATAAATGAAAATGTAATGGTTTGTTGGCCTCATGGCTGCAAAAAAACTAAATCAAAAACTAAACCTCTATTTACCAGCTTTTCTGCATATGGGTGAGAACTTAACTCTTGCTTTAATTTTTTGCCATTAAATTTTCATAGTTTGTTTTTTTATTTTCAAAAGATATTTTAATAAGACAATAATTAAAATCATCAGGATAGACCAAGAGCTAACAAAGTGATGGCACCTTTTCAGGATAGGCACAGAAAGGTATTATAGGGCTCTGAGAGCAATAAATCTGACTGCATATTTTAAGAACCTGTTCACACATATTACAGATCCCAGACTGGAGCAGGGTATTGGTGCCCAGCCAAAGATACATTAAATAACCTATTCATCTACATGTCTCTTGTACCTGTCTGTCTTTTACTTCTGTCCTGTAACTCTTCCTCCTCCATCTCTGTAAGTCTCCGTCAGTCTCTCACCTGTCCCTCTGTCTCTTGTACCACTGTAGCACTGTTGCTTATACCTCTCACTTGTCTTTCTGTTTCTGGGACCCCTCACCCATCCTTCTATCTCTACATTACTATGGAGTTAATATCAAATAACACAGCTTTTGTTCAAACTTTCATAAAGACGTTTTATTTCATTGTAAACCTAGAAATTACCACAATTTTAGTTTTTTCAAGTGGCTTCATACTTATATGGGTACCCCCGTTGCTTTCGAATCTTTGGATGCTAGAAATATTTCCACCTCATTGTTAAGAAATGCACTGGAGATGTCTGTCTAGCATTCAAAGTGTTAAATAAATTGGTTGAGACATTATGATTAGTTACACAAATTTTCCTGTTATATATTTGTTAATATTTATATTTTCTTTGTTAGAACAGGTTTTAGCAGTGTAGCCTTCGTGGTTAGTTCCTTAAATAATTACACCACGAAAATGTCATTTATTCAGTTTTTTCCACTAATGTGGATTATCAGATTAATGCCAAAATGGTAGCACAAACATCCTCACCAAATAAGTTATAATTCAGCTCAGAAACCTAGACTTACTTTTAGATGTCAGTGTTGAAAAAGTGTTGGTAACTGAAATTGTCGGTAATAAGTCTGAAAAGTCTCTTATTCCATGGATGGTCAATTCTCAGAAGTATTAATTTCTGTATTCAATTCCACCCTTACCATCAAAGGTTAAAAGCATTCTTAAAAGTTGATGTGGGTTAATCTACCATCATATTGTAAGGTATTTAAAAAAATATTCTAGCTTCATTTTTTGTATAATTTCTGTCATTTTTCTGACAAAATAATAAATTATATGAATTTGGAGAAGATAGTTTAAAGTAATATTAGGAGATAGAAGTGGGAAGCAGTGATATGCCTTTAACTTGGAGGGGGACGCAAACAAAACTTTATCTTTAAAATTTTTTAGTTCAAACGCAAAAATTGTGAAATTAAAAATGTCTTTAAAGGGTTAGTAATGTTTCATAATAACAGCAGCTGCAATTATTTGTTATAGTTAACACTATTAAACTCCTGTATTGTCACTGTTAATATCTCTCTAGTCATGCTGAAAATATATTAAGAAGTTTACCCATCCCACTACTTTTCTTGAGTGTAAGCCTCCTCCCCTCAGATCAGAAAAACAGTCATCGGACCGGACAGATCACATAGTAACATAGTAACATAGTAAATTTGGTTGAAAAAAGACACAAGTCCATCAAGTTCAATCTTCGCCTCATACCTCAGTAACTGATATTTTATAGCTTTCCTGCTACCAATTAAATTAGTCTTTATCAGACCTTCCTGATCAGCCTATTGATACAGTATAACTCTGTATGTTCCCTTTTGAAAGAAATGTATCTAATCTTCTCTTAAATGTATCCATTGTATCTGCCATAACTACCTCCCCGGGCAATGAATTCCACAATTTGACAGACCTTACCGTAAAAAAACCCTTTCTCTGCTGAAGTTTAAACCTCCTTTCCTCTAATCTTAGGGGTGTCCCCTGGTCACCTGATCAGGCCTTGGAATAAATAGCTCACCGCAGAGATCCTTGTATTGACCTCTCATATACTTGTACAATGTGATAAGGTCTCCTCTTAGTCGTTTTTTCTCTAGAGTAAATAAACCAAGCTTGTTTAGTCGTTCCTCATATGTCAAGTCCTCCATTCCCTTAATTAATTTTGTTGCTGTCCGCTGTACCCTCTCTAGTTCTAGTATATCCTTTTTCAGAACCGGTGCCCAAAATTGCACTGCATACTCAAGGTGAGGTCTTACCAATAATTTGTATAATGGCAAAATAATGTTATCCACTCTTGCTTCAATACCTCTTTTTATGCAAGACAGGACTTTGTTTGCCTTTGCTACTGCTGTTTGACACTGGTCACTGTTTCCAAGTTTGTAGTTGACAAGTATGCACAGGTCTTTTTCTAGCAACGAGTCACCTAAAATTATTCCATTAAGTTTATAAGTAGCCTTGGGATTGTTTCCTCCCAAATGCATGACTTTACACTTCCCCACATTAAACTTCATATTCCACATGTTTGCCCAATCTGACATTGTATGTAAGTACCTCTGTAGAGAGAAAATATCCTGTTCTGAATTAATGACTTTGCATAATTTAGTATCATCTGCAAATATTGATATTTTGCTTTCTATATCTATTTCCAGGTCATTTATAAACATATTAAAAAGCAGCGGACCCAATACTGAACCCTGAGGTACTCCACTCTCCACTTTAACTGTACTGGAGAATTTTCCATTTACAACAACACACTGTTCCCTATCCTTCAGCCAGTTTTGTATCCAATTGCAAAGGTTATCTCCTAGCCCCAATTTCCTTATTTTATACACCAGCCTTCTGTGTTGCACTGCATCAAATGCCTTTGCAAAGTCTAGATATACTACATCTACTGCCTTGCCATTGTTTAGGTTGCTGCTTACCTCCTCATAGAAGCTGAGGGACAATCTTCCCTCTGTCAGTATAAAGAAAGCCCTACCCTTCTTGATGAAGGAGGGCGGGTATTTCCTGATACTGACTGAAGATTGTCCCTCGTCGAGATCCGCTTTCAGATCTGAGGCAAAGAAGACAGATGTTGGGAAATGGGTGGGAGGGGTAAACTTCAAAATATAATTTTAGCATAACTAGAGAGATATTAACAGTGGCAAAATGAAAGATCAGTAGTATCACAATACAATTATATATTCAACAAGCTAACAGGATGCGATTCTGGAGCAAACTAACAGCTCCATAGGGGACAAATGAAACTTCACTAATTTTTCATTGATTTAAAAGGATTTTTTTTAACCCCTTGACAACTTCTAACATTCAAAGGGCTAAAAATGTAACCCTTTGAGACCCCTCTGGCACTCAAAGGGTTAAGTCATTGGAACTTTTCATTTCTCCCCCTATGCTAAATTTGGATTGCTCCAGAATTGCTCCTCTTTAAGCTTATTGAACACAGCCTTTTGAAACAACTACCCTTTGAGTATCAGAGTTTTCCAAAGCGTTGCAATGTAATCTGTACTGGCAGTCAAAGGGTTTATGTATGAGTTTACGTCTTATTTCAGTTGTCTGATCCTTCTGCCTCTCCTGAGATCTGAAAAATATTGTCCTAATTTCAGTGATTACAGGGATAAATATCTGTACAAATAGACAGACTTTAATAGCATCCCAAGTTGATCATTTGACCCTATCCACTAATGATTCACTGTTGATGTAATAAATTATCTTAAACCATTGCAGCTGCTTGAAACCATATTCTCTTTAATGTGTTTACACTAAAATATTAATGGAACATCAGTGTTTGTGCACCTATTGTATACATACTGTAGTTATAGTCACAGATAAAACAGATTCGCCACTTGACACTGAGCAGACATAAAAACATCATGCCAGAATTGCCTTACTTCAGTGTTACTGAGTGTTACATTCCTATGCTGATAATCCTGGCAGGATACTAAACAGTTTATTTTCTGAAGAGGAAGAGGAAGGAAGAAGCCACGTATTCGATTTGAACATGAAAATCTTTATAATAAAATGATGCCTACCCTGGTGTTCTAAACCTTTTTTCTAGGAAACACTTAAAAGAAATGGGGGGAGACTCACTACACAGTGATAAAGAGGTGATAAAAGTGGAGATGACTTCAGGGGGGAGATTCACTAAGCGGCGATAAAGAGATGATAAAGTGGAGATGACTTCTCCAGTTTATCACTTCTCCAATTCCTATGTTATTCTATGGAGCCTATGCACTAAGATTTCTTCAGCTTTGGAGAATTTAGTGAATAGGCTCCATAGAATAACATAGGAATTGGAGAAGTGATAAACTGGAGAAGTGTTAAATGGAGGTTGTCATGGAAGCCTCTGTGCCCTGGGCTCCTGGAGGGGCCTGGGGGCTAGCCTCCTCCCTTCAGAATATGGGGCCCCTTCATGGGGAAGCTCCTTTCACAGCTTACCAGTTCCCTCTTGTGTCTAAGTCACACTGTGCCTATTGGGGGGCAGAGGGTGACCTGGAAACTCAGTCTGGTCTGCCCAATCCAGATCCCTACAGACTATCCAGCTATGAGGGCTGTCACAGGAACAGGGTATTGTATTTGTTAAGGGAATTATGCTCTTCTCTGATGTTGTTATTTAATTATGTAGTTGATGTAATTATGTGTGATGTAATCATGTTGTGATGCTTTTTGCTGTTTACAGTCCTTTGTTCCCATATTTATATTCCCATTGTTCCCATTGTACCTCTTTGTAGTCAGCCCATTGTGTATTGTCTGTCAGTTCTGTATAAGAGAGCTAGTTTCACTGAATAAAAGTTAGTTCCTATTTTACTCCATCACTGGTGTTGTCTGGTGCTTGGGTAGGTTGCTATATCATGCTTTCACCCTACACTGAGTTCTCTCTAGTGACTGGGTAAATTGAGCTATGATCCTGATTCCTGGCGGGTTCAGTTCCTGAGCGTCGTCCCAGGCTAAGAAAGCACAGTTTGGAGGAGCTACTCAGTCTGAGTACTGGTATCCGTCACAGAGGTCATCTCCACTTTATCACCTCTTTATCACTAGTTAGTGAATCTTCCCCATGATCTTATCTGAAATTAAAGATCATATTTTGTTTCACCACCACCATTTTTTTATCTCCCATTTATTTATGCCTTTCTGGCAATATGGGATCCAGAACTGTATCCTGTACTGCTCTTGGAGAGATCTAACAATACTCTTTCCTTCTAATAATTCTGATTCCAATAAAATCTAGTATCCTGCTGGCTATTGCACTGTCTTACTGCATTTGCTTCTGAATGACAAGTCCTTTTCTTCTGTTGTCAGTATATTACAATTAAGTATATATTCCAATTTTTGGGGCTTTGCCTTCTATATTCAATAATTAATATTTATGGCATTACACTTTACATCACATACTCTTACCCATTCTTCTAACTTATTTAATTTACTTCCTAGTTGATTTTCCCTAATGGAAATGTCAATTATGTTACAGATCTATGTGATCGGTAAGAAGTCACCCCTTCTCTTGAAGTCCAATAGTAATCTTAATCCACAAAGTTATCAATGGCAATATAAATGTATTTATTAAATGTGTTATGTCACCATTGTGAAATGCTGAATACAGCAATAAAACGTTCTTACAGTAATGAGCAGCACTTCTTATACGAACTGTAATTGACTCTGTCTGCAACAGGAAGTCTGGTAACAGATGACTTTACTGATGAGGTATACTGACACAGGGTTGCAAAACTTTGTCACAACAAGAATTGTAGTGGCTATTTTGGGGGAAAAGGGTAGAGAACTGCAGTTGCACTCAAAAAGGATTAGGAAACAACTAAAAGATCTTAAATGTGCCATCTTGGTGTAATTAGGTAAATGTTACATTGTACTTATCCTCATTCAGTCTCAAAAAGGCACATTTAGCCTTCATTTATCCTTGAGTATGTGTACATTAAAATGTATGCACGTTTTTTCCTGAGCTTCTATTCATATACATTATACAGTGCTGCCACCTTGTGACCATAGTAAGACAACTAATTCCTGACTGTGAATGGTCTTAAAAATATATCCTCTTGACAATATTAGCCAAGAATAGCTGTTGATAGAGGAGGGAGGGACTCTGGGTCTGAATGTGTGGAGAGGTCTCAAGGGTTCTTCTTCTTGATAGGGCTGTGGGCTCTTTATAGCTCAAAGATTTTATAGTATACAAAATTTGAGTGAGACCAGTAAAATACTATAAAATTCTTCTATAAAGTTTACTTTAAATACCCCTTCCCTTCTCTAAGAGAAGATGACTGTGGTCACTGAGATACCATCCATAATTTGAGGTTATGAGTACTCTGAGTTCAGACTGAGGGCGATATTTCACTAGTCTGAACAATTACACAGTCATGAACACTAACCACAAGAGAAAGTCAAAAAATACATACTAGAGATATATTTCTTTTGCTCTGAATTCCAAATGGGTTTACTATAGGAATCCCAGCTGTGAGCAGTGTCTGGCCAGTGACCACAATCAGCTCCTTATGAATAAAGAAGCTGATGTCACAAAAGAGGAGGGGCTTAAAATATCATTGTGAATGGTATGACTGGTATCAGTTAGTCTCAAAAATAATATACTATAAAATGAAAAAGAAAATCTTAGATCACTTGAATGTTACATACCTCTCTGGTCAGTGTATTATGAGATCAGCAGTGCAATGCACTATTACATTAGACAGAAAGGGCATTTCACTGTCACATATGAATGAATGTGTTTATTTATATGGTGCCACAAGTGTACGCAGCTCTTTACAATTTAAAGGGATAGTAATACCTCGTTTTAACTTTATTTTATTTTGTAGGCATTAAAAAAACATGAAGAATGATATAAGTCTTATCGCTCAAACCTTTATGGTTTATGAGATATTCACAAGCAAAGTTTCCCCCTCCCGCCCCTTTTACCTAGTGTAAGCCATCTCTTCTCAGATGTGGAATACAGTCTATAGAACAGACAGATAACAGAAGGGGACAATCTTATTCCTATGAAAACAATGAAATCCCTGCCCCCCTTGACAAGCTTTTTAGGTTTTTCCCTTATCTTAATTGAAGATTGTCCCTCTCTGAAGTCTACCTGGGCATTTCCCTTCTGATCTGAGCTGAACAGTGTGACATCAGTAAAAGGGGCGGGAGGGGGACACTTTGTCATTGAATTACTCTGAAACTACAACTCTGACAGAACTGAAATAACACTCTCCAAAGTCCAAATACTATGATGATTAATTAGAGCTGCTTTTATTATGAAACATTACTATCCCTTTAAGGGTTTTTTAAACAATACAGGGTTACAGGTGCTTTGTAGATAGAAACATTGGGTGGGAGGTCCCTGCCCAAAAGCTTACATTTGACAAGCAGTGCGATATACCAATACTTGAGACCAACAAAATTTCACTTGAGACTAGGTCAGTCAATTGTTTGACTTCCATCTGTTGGGGACTACAAATCCTATCTTCCACCAACTGACTGGTTGGAGATTATAGCAGTTGTAGTCCCCAAAAACTGAAGGTCAAACAAGAGACTAAAGGGTCATGTACCGGGCATGACCTGACTGAAAATTAGCCCTGCTTTAAAGCATCCTGAAGAACTAGAATGTAGATTTTTTTTTATAATTATTATTATTATTATAGAAATCTGCTTAGAAAATATTGACCCAAACGTGCAAAACACACAATAGGCTGACAAAAATTGTAATAAAGCAATCTGTCTCTGGACTTCCTATTCCTGTTTTCCTTTTTGTAGACATTTTTTTTTTTGCCAAAACAGAAGTTAATAACACTCTACTAAGGAAAGCCTTTCTGCCAATAATAATACATCCTCATGAACGAATGCCAATTTTTCACAGTATGCCAGGAATTTATGTTAGAAATAAAGAAAAATAGCACATGGACTGTAAGTGATGTAAAAAACCCATCTTGTATTTTAATATAAAGTAAGATGACTTATTACTATGCAGTCTGCATTTCAGATGATGTAATAACAAGGAAATTCTTCTGGGAACCGTCCCAAGCACTTGATGCATTTGCTCAGACCTTCTTTGTGCCCCTGAAAAAAAATAAATTACGATATGGAAAAAAACGTTCACCTTGTTTTTACTGTCTGTTGATGGCTGAAGTTGTACAGAATATGTTAATAAACCTCTAGCAATGCAAACTGTTGAAGACCTGCCTAGCATTTAGGGTATTATAATGATAAAAATTTATTAAATGTGCAAGAAACATTTTTTAATATAAATATATGATACAAGTGTACTGATGAGAGATTTTCATGCAAAATTTATTACAAATCAGACTTAAAAAAAAAAAAATTGATGTTCTATTCTAGTCACCGGAAATAGGGAACTAGGGAAGTGATATATAACTGGAGAAATCATCTTCACTTTCCAACTCTTTATCACACCTTAGTGTATAACCCCCAGGTGTCGATGCCCCCTATGGCTTACTATAGGGAACCCTAGTCACTTAGTCAAGTTCTCTCATGGAGTGCCTTATAAAAAACAGTTTGCCTTTTAGACACTACGGGGGTTATACATTAAGTGGCTATAAAAAGGTGATGAAGTGTAGATGATTTCTCTAATTATATCACTTCTCCAATTCCTATGTATTAAATGTGCAACAACCCTTTTTTAATATAAATATATAATACAAGTGTACTGAAGAGAGATTGTCATGCAACATTTATTACATATCAGATTAAAAAAAAAATCAATGTTCTATTCTAGTCACCGGGTGGGGGGGGGATGAACTAACCTGTAATAAAGAGGGGATAAAGCTGAGATGACTTCTCCAGTTTATCACTTCTCCAGTTCATATGTCATTCTATGGAGCCAGTGCACTAATATTTTTCAGACTTTAGAGATCTTAGTGCATAGGCTCTATAGAATAACATAGGAACTAGGGAAGTGATATATCACTGGAGAAATCATCTTCACTTTTCACTTCTTTATCACACCTTAGTGTATAACCCCCAGGTGTCGATGCCCCTATGGCTTACTATAGGGAACCCTAGTCACTTAGTCAAGCTCTCTCATGGAGTGCCTTACAAAAAACAATTTGCCTTTTAGACACTACAGCGGTTATACACTAAGTGGCTATAAAAAGGTGATAAAGTGGAGATGATTTCTCTAATGATATCACTTCTCCAATTCCTATATTATTCTATGGAGCCTATGCACAAAGATCTCTTCCACTTGACAGCTTCGTGCATAGGCTCCATTGAGTAACACAGTAATTGGAGAAGTGATATCTCAGGAGACGTCATCTCCACTTTATCACCTCTTTATCACACCTTTGTGCATCTCCCCCTAGTTGTTGCTGTGTTTAAAAGTAATACCCAAGGGTATATAAGGAACTTAGTACAGTTATAGCAAGACCATTATACTTACTATTTATTGATTCACTTTCATCAGTCATAGTGCCCTGTGATTGGAGGAAAGCTGATGTAGTTCCATTGTTTAAAAAGGGAGCAAGATCCAAACCAGGAAATTATAGACCTGTGAGCTTGACTTCCATAGTGGGTAAGATACTAGAAGGATTACTAACTGACACTATACAGAACTATGTGAAGACAAGCAATATTATTAGAGGGAAAAATACTTGATGTCAGACTAATTTACTTTCATTTTATGAAAGATTAAGTAGTAATTTGTACAGGGGAATTGCTGTAGCTGTAGTATACTTGGATTTTGCAAAATACTTTGATACAGTGCCTCACAACAGGTTATTGCTTAACTTAAAAGGCTTCGGTTTGGGCGGTGTTATCTGTACATGGATTGGGAACTGGTTAAATGATAGATGACAGAGATTTGTTGCAAATGGAACATTTTCAAATTGGTCTAATGTTATAAGTGCGGTGCCACAGGGTTTAGTCCTAGGCCCAATGCTTTTTAATTTGTTTATTAATGATCTAGAAGTGGGAATTGAAAGTAGCATCTCAATCTTTGCTGATGACACTAAGCTATGTAAGGAAATACATACAGAGCTGGATGTTTTTTCTCTGTAGAAGGATTTAGATAAACTGAGTGAATGGGCAGAAAAGTGGCAGATGACATTTAATGTAGATAAATGCAATGTTATGCAGTTGGGCTGTAGAAACAAACTTGATGCATATACTCTAAATGGGAAACAACTTGGGGAATCCTCATTAGAGAAAGATTTAAGAATACTGATAGACGATAGACTTCACAGCAGTGTGCAAAGTCACTCAGCTGCTGCAAGGGCAAATAGGATACCAGCATGCATAAAAAGAGGTGTAGATACAAGAGATGCTAATATTATCCTGCCTCTGTATAAATCCTTGGTTAGGCCTCATCTAGAATATGGAGTACAATTTTGGGCGCCAGTTCTTAAAAAATACATTGTTGAACTGGAAAAGGTGCAGAGACATGCAACAAAACTGATAAAGGGATTGGAGGGTCTGTGTTTGTTTGCATTAAAGAAGAGACGTCTAAGAGGTGATATGATTACCATTTACAAATACATTCAAGGTCAATACAAAGAACTAGCCAATGAATTATTTATGCAAAGAGCTGAGCTAAGAACAAGAGGTCATACATTAAGATTAGAGGAAAGGTGCGTTTGACTAAAACAAAGGCAGGTATTCTTTACAGTAAGGGCAGTAAAGCTATGGAATTCTTTGTCTCTGCATGTTGTACTTGCAGATAATGCAACTGCTTTCAAAAAAGCAATGGATGCCTGCGTAGCACAGAACAATACTGAAAATGATGACAGATGGCTACAAAGCAGATAGGATGTTGATCCAGGGAACTATCTGACTGCCATTTTGAGTCAGGAAGGAATTTTTTTACCCACTTGGGGTTAAATTAGAAATTTCTCCAGATGGCTTTTTTTTTGCCATCCTCTGGATCAACAGGGGTGATTATGGCATGGGCTGGACTTGATGGACACATGTCTTTTTTCAGCAGTGGGAGTAACCTTGTTTTACTGACCAGGAAAATCCCTATACCACTTTTTCCATAGTAAAACTGTACTGCTCCTTTAAGAAAACATACTAAACTTGTACATAGATATTATACACATAGTCCATATTTTATTTGTATTTACATACCATAGTATATCAAACATCTTTACATACAGGTAAACTGATATGTAATTAGAAATAACCCACTGATGTTTGATGTCACTGCATCTGATTAATTTTAATGACTTCATCTTAACCACACTGTTTTTATTCTGTGATGATATACTGCATCACACACACACACACACGTACATACAGCAGTGTATGTCTTAAGAATCTCCTAAATTAAACATAAGGGAATGTTGTTAAAGCGGAACTACCACCGCTAAACAACTTGAGCTTAAATAATTCCCCATCTGGCGACTAGCTGCTTAGTAGCGCTAGTCACCAGAATTATTACCCTGTTAAAGAGGATTATCAGTTCTTGTCTGGCTGACAGGCAGGACTGAGTGCAGACATCTTCCCATAGTGACGTCTGCACGCCTGCGCCATCCCAGCCGGCTCTAGGAGGCAACTGATATGCAATTGTTTAAACACACCCATCCATATCCATTGACTTCTGTTGAATTGTCTTACCAAAAGATCATGAATTAGCCTTTAATTAAATTGTTTAGTCAAAATGTGCCTGTAACAGTTTTTAAAGACTCTCAGACCAGTGTGTAAAATAAAACACAATTTATTTAGAGTAAGGTAAGGCAAAGGTCCGCCCTCTAGTGGCGGTTGATATACATCAGCAGTGAAGACTGATAGATACAAATGTAAATGCACAAACGTATTACATGTACAAATACACAGTAGCAGAATGGAATATAACCACAGAGGGTTAAGTCCTTGATAACAGTCAGTCTCAGATGTGGATGTTTGGCACGCCCTGGGTGTTATAAGGCTGTGCTGGAGACAACGTTCACTATAAACTGGATACAGGACTGCCTCGCCATGGTGTTCAGTAAAAAGCAGAACAGGAATCCACTTAGCCCCCTCGGGCGTACCTACTGCTAGTGCAAGTGAAAATAGCCCCCACGGGCGTAACTGGAACCGGCCTGCAATGCAAGAGCTGCCAAGCCTCCTCAGACTTAACTGGACACTGGGATATGACGTGCAAGAGCCAATAGCTCCACGGGCGTAGTTACCGGATTTGCTAGCGCTGAAGCCTTTGCCTGCCACCACTCTGTATAACGGAATCGCCCAGTATTGCAATGAGAGAGAGCCTTAGGCGCCCAACCGGCCCAACGGATGTGAATACTCCGCAAGGATGTACAGAGTTGCCGACGGAGAGCGGCCAACTCAGCAGGAGTATCACCGAGAACGAGGCTCGCACTGGAGTAGAGAGAGTGGGACCAAGGCAGCACTGCTAGGGTTAAAAAGCACGTTTACTCGAGGCTTTTCAGCGGTACAGCAAGGCTCTGTAGTATGAGGGAGGCGTACCAACACACAGCTCTGCACAGGTAGAAACACTGCACTGATCGGGGTAACACCAGGCAAGGCAGTCACACAAAGACTGGAACAGCAGATAATAATGTCGCAGCGGCGACAACTGGAACGCAGGTCACTGGAACAAGCTGGAAGTCGATCTTCGGAGCAGGAAGTCAGCCAGGCCGGGTCGGAGCATGTAGGAGGTAGTCATACAAGCCGGGTCATACACAAGCAGGAACGTCAGCCAAACCGGGTCAGGATCCAAGGGTGGTAGTCAGACGGACCGGATCATACACAAGCAGGAACACTGGAGAATAGTCAGGACAAGCCGATTCGGTACACAGGAATCCGGAACACAGGAACACAGCAACAGTACAACTGGCTCAGAAACACCACGAAAGGGCATCTGACAGATGTGATAGCCAGGTATAAAAAGGTCACCAGGGGGCGGGCCAAACCAACTCAGCAAATCAGTGTCTGCCACAGATGAGAGTGACAGGAATCACAGGCACTGTGATAGTATCCCCCTCTCAAAGACCCCCTCTCCCTGCCTGAGGCCTGGGTTTCAAAGGATAATTAGAGTGAAAGCTGCGTACTAATCTAGGTGCATGGAGGTCCCCTTGATCAACCCAAGAACGTTCCTCAGGACCATAGCCCATCCAATGAACCAAATATTGCAGCTTTCCTCTAAATCTCCTAGAATCAATAATACTCTGAACCTCATACTCCTCTTGGCTCTGGACGTCCACTGGCCCAGGAATCACTGGCATAGTAGTATAACGATTGCACACCAAGGGTTTCAGGAGCGACACATGGAACACATTGTGAATGTGCATTGAGGGTGGAAGTTCCAGTGCATAAGAAACCGGATTAATCTTGCGGATAATCTTAAATGGACCGATAAACCAGGGAGCCAGTTTGTTGGAAGGCACTTGTAAATTGAGGTTTCTGGATGACAGCCATACCCTGTCCCCAACTTGAAATGAGACTGCTGGAAGACGTCTACGATTAGCGTGCCGTTGCTGCCGCCTAAATGACTGACTGAGGGACCTCTGAACCTGTGCCCAAGTGGAACGAAGTTGCGCCAAATGCTCGTCCAGAGCAGGAATCTGCTGCGCCTGAAAAGAGTCCGGGAGCAGACAAGGCTGGAACCCATAATTAACGAGAAACGGAGAGCTCCCGGACGATGAATTAACCGCACAGTTTCTGGCAAACTCTGCCCATGGCAACAGGTCAGCCCAATTATCATGATGATCGGTGACAAAGCAGCGTAAGAACTGCTCCAGTCCCTGATTGGCACGCTCAGCGGCCCCATTAGTCTGGGGATGGTAGGCGGAGGAAAATGACAATTGGATGCCCATCTGGCCACAAAATGCCCTCCAAAACCTAGAAACGAACTGACTCCCACAGTCGGAGACAATCACTCTGGGTACTCCGTGCAGGCGGAACACCTCTCTGGAAAAGACTACAGCCAATTCCTGGGCCGATGGAAGGCCAGTCAGAGGCACAAAATGTGCCATCTTGGAGAATCTATCGACCACCATAAGAATGAACGTATAACCCCTAGAGGCTGGTAATTCTCCCAAGAAGTCAATGGATATATGAGACCAAGGACGGTCTCCGTTGGGCACCGGTTGCAGTAAGCCCACGGGGAGATGCCTAGGGGTCTTGGCACGGGCACAGGTGGTACAGGCTGCTGTAAAAGCGGCGCAATCGGCTCTCAGGGTAGGCCACCAAAATAATTGTGAAAGAGACCATACTAGTTGGTCCCTACCAATATGCCCAGCCGCTTTAGAAGCGTGATAAGTTTCCAACAGACGGACACGGAATGGCTCATCTACGAAACACTTCCCCACTGGGGTCTCAGGGGGTGCCCTTGATTGTGATGCCAATATCTCCTCCCCCAGAGGCGAGGTTATGGTGGTACGAATAGTGGCCAGAATGCGATCTGGCTGAATGATAGGTACAGGTTCCTCCTCCCTCTCAGTGTCAGAAGCGAACTGACGAGACAACGCATCAGCCTTAATATTCTTAGAGCCAGGAAGGTAAGACACTAGGAAATTAAATCGAGACAAAAAAAGTGCCCACCTAGCTTGTCGAGAGGACAGTCTTTTGGCTTTGGAAAGATAAGTTAAATTCTTATGGTCAGTAAGGATAAGTACCGGAGTCTGAGTACCTTCCAAAAGGTGACGCCACTCCTTCAATGCTAGGATAATGGCCAACAGTTCCCTGTCACCAATCTCATAATGGCTCTGCGCACTAGACAATTTCTTAGAGAAAAAGCCTCAAGGCGCCACCTCCCACAAGATGTTGGGAGAGTACTGCCCCAACCCCAACCTCTGAAGCGTCAACCTCCAAAGTAAATGGCAGGGAGGAATTAGGGTGGGACAGTACAGAAGCAGATGCAAAGGCAGATTTCAGGGTAACAAATACGTTTTCAGCTGCCTCGGACCACTGAGAGGGAGAAGCGCCCTTATGAGTCAAATCTGACAAAGGTTTTACAATCGTGAAAAAGTTCTGGATGAACTTCCTATAATAGTTAGCAAAACCTAAGAATAGTTGGATGGCCTTTAACCCTTTAGGACGAGGCCATTGCAAGACTGCTGCCAACTTCTCCTGATCCATGGCAATGCCATTTTTGGAGATTACGAAATCCAGGAATGGTACTTGAGATGTATGGAATTCGCACTTCTCTAGTTTACAGAATAGCTTGTGCTTACGAAGCCGGAGCAAAGCTTCAGAAACATCCTTAATATGTTGGGAGAGGTTGGCAGAGTGAATTAATATATCATCTAGATATACGACCACACAAGACTGGAGCAGGTCTCGTAAAATATCATTAATAAATTCCTAAAACACTGCAGGTGCATTGCATAAGCCAAATGGCATTACCAGATATTCATAATGCCCTGTTCTGGTATTAAACGCCGTTTTCCACTCGTCACCTTCTTTAATTCTGACCAGATTATAGGCGGCTCGCAAGTCAAGTTTAGTAAAGATCGAAGAGCCCTTTAATCTGTCAAACAATTCTGTAATAAGTGGAATAGGATAGGCGTTCTTAGGCATTAGCTTGTTCAGCCCTCGATAGTCAATGCATGGCCTGAGTTCACCACTTTTCTTTTTCACAAAGAAAAATCCGGCACCTGCCGGGGACGTAGATTTACGAATGATACCCCTCTCAAGGGCATCAGCAATATAGTCCTCCATAGCTTTATTCTCCTCACAGGACAGTGGGTAAGTGCGCCCCCTGGGGGGCACCGCACCTGGAGGCAAATCAATGGCGCAATCATATGGCCTATGCTCAGGCAATGCGCTGGCCTCTCCTTTGCTAAACACGTCACTGAATTGCCCATATTCGGTTGGCACAGCCGGAGAGGTACACATAATCTTGACAGGTAACGAGAGACAATTCTTATTACAGTATTCAGACCAGGAGTTAACCTCACATCTCTGCCAGTCAAATTGAGGATTATGTACCTGTAGCCATGGGAACCCCAAAATAACTGAATGGTGCGGGGAACGAATAATCTGAAACCGTATCTGCTCTCTGTGACAAGCCCCCACAGTCATTGTCACTGGAATTGTCTCAAACGTAATGAATGCAGGCTCCAGGGGTCTGCCATCAATGGCCTCAATTGCCACAGGAGAGTCCTTTTTACATAAAGGAATGCCTTGCAAGTCGGCAAAGGACTGATCCATGAAGTAGCCGGCTGCCCCGGAGTCCACCAATGCCAGGACCTCGATTACCTTGTCCGCCCAAGCGAATACCACCTGGATGGTGGGTTTAGTGGAGCTAGGATCTAGGGACTGTTCTACACCACCTAGGGCCTGTCCCCCAAGGTACCCTAGGTGCGTTCGTTTCCCGGCCTAAACGTAAAAGGTGCCCTGGTTTGCCACAATATAGGCATAGGCCTTGCCTCCTACGATACAATCTCTCTTCCTTAGAGAGCCTAGTGAACCCTAACTGCATAGGTTCAGAACTATCGGCTGGTCGTTCAGGAGGAACGGGTGGTGTGGGTGGGTTAAGGAAACTGGTCTGGCCATAGTTTTTTGCTTTAGCCCTTTTAGCCAACCGTCTCTCTCGGATGCGGGAGTCTATTAGCATGACATAATCGATGTACTCATCCAGATCGCTGGGTACATCACGAGCGGCTATCTCATCCTTAATTTGTTCGGAGAGACCCTGGGTAAAGGCAGCCAGTAAGGCCTCATCGTTCCAGCCCACCTCTGCTGCCAAGGTCCGGAACTCGATAGCATAATCGCCCAGTGTGCGTTCGCCCTGCTGAATTTCCATCAGCCTTTTGGCAGCAGAGGCAGCCCTGCCAGGAACCTCAAACACTCGTCTGAACTTCATCACAAATTCTCTAAAGTTCAGTGTGCAGGGTCTGGCATTTTCCCACAACGGATTCGCCCATGCCAAAGCCTTGCTCGTCAACAGAGATATCATAAAACCGACCTTACTAAGGTCGTTAGGAAATGCCTGGGGTGCCAATTCCAAAAATATCTCCAGTTGATTAATGAATCCCCTGCAAAGGGAGGGTTCGCCATCATATCTTAACGGTAACGGCGCTGCTGCCGTTAACCCTCTCGAGTTAGCTGAGGGGACTATAGGCGGATTCTCTGGTGTCAGGACTGGGGTGACCACCGGATTAGGACTAGGCTTGTCCAATTGTACTGTACGTTCGAGTAACGTCTGTAGAGCCAGTGCCAATTGGTCCATGCGCTGCTAATGGACATCCATTCTCCAATGGATGTTCTGTGTATTACTTTCACCCTTACCGTCTGAGGTCATGGTCCTTTCGTACTGTAACGGTTTTTAAAGACTCTCAGACCAGTGTGTGAAATAAAACACAATTTATTTAGAGTAAGGTAAGGCAAAGGTCCGCCCTCTAGTGGCGGTTGAAATACATCAGCAGTGAAGACTGATAGATACAAATGTAAATGCACAAACGTATTACATGTACAAATACACAGTAGCAGAATGGAATATAACCACAGAGGGTTAAGGGCTCGATTCAAATGTTGGCGTTAAAACCAACATGAAGAAAAAAACTGCCTTCGCTCGTTAAGCAAGACCAGGTAACGTGAGATTCAAATCTTTGTTACCCAGAAGAGTTAACGAGCGACGGCCTACAAAACACACGAAGACTACAAAACTGGAGTCGCCAAATATTTGACCTCATCGTCGACGCCAAATACACGATAAACGCGAGAAACGTCTCCAAAAAAAAACCAAACACGCGAAACGTCCAACGTGACCCAGTCTCAGCCAATCACAGCACCCCAAAGTATCAAGTTGAGTCGAATAAACTATAAATAGACCCAAAATCACCTACGCACCTTTGTCTGTTATCGAGTTCCCAAGAGCTAGATATCAGGACCCAAGGAGCGGAGGTTAGTTTTTCAGAGAAAGGGAGTTTAGGCGGCGCACACACACAGACAGGTAGAAGGAGAGTTTGGCAGCACACAAAGCGACACAATACACTTTTGAACATACAAATACACGCATCCAAACACACATACACACATACACATAGCCCATTTTTTTTTTTGTAAAACACACACACACTTTTTTTCTTTATTTTGACAGTGTGAGTCTGTGAGTGCAAGTGAGTGACAGAGAGTGAGTGAGTGAGTGAGTGTGTGAGGGCCTGAGTGAGTGTCTGGGTGTGAGTGGGTGAGAGAGATGGAGAGGAGAGGAGAGAAGAGAGGGGTGGGGAGTGTAGGAGGAGAGGAGGAGGAGATTCAGGGGGGCAACCCTGGTCAGGGTAGGGGAGGGAGAGGGAGATCTCTGGGGCGGAGGGGCAGCCACCCAAGACCAGGCACATCTAGTGCAGGGGCAGACACAGTGGGACGAGGGGTAGTCCCCCTGCACCACACACAGACAGGGCCAGTGCAGGCAGGGCTGGGGAGCCACAGCCAGGGCTCTCAACCAACCTCTGGGGGTGAGGAGGAGGAGAGGTTTAGAGAGCCCAAATACACAGAGGAGGAAAACCTGGTCCTCTGTGAGGCTGTGGTTGCCCACTACAGGTACCTCTTCCCCAAGGGGCCTAAAGCTGGCCTGTCAGCAAAGAGGAAGGCAGCCTGGAAGGAGGTTGTGGCTGCTGTGAATGCAGTGTCCTGCCGCAGCCGGACGTTGGATTCTGTGAAGAAAAGATGGGCAGACTGCAAGGCTAAGGTAAGACAGTAACATAGCAACACAGTAATCAATGTTGAGAAAAGACCTGTATACATCTAGTTCAACCCTTTTCCCATTTTTGTCTACCATTATGAAGGTGAAGAAGAAGATGGGCGAGCAGGCCTTGCACGCTGCTGGCACAGGGGGTGGTCCTCCCCTGCGGGTGGAATACAGCCAGTGGGAGGAGGCTGTGCGTCAGACCATCTCCTCCATCATGGTGTGTGGGATCCCTGGATGGAGTGACACCGGGGATGAAAGTAGCCTCCAGACCACTGGTAAGTGCATCAAGACCCACACACACATCACACCAATCCTGACACCCACCAGGCAGAGGCCAACACAGTGACACATGGACAGCATTACACAACACAATTCAGTCACACAGCTTGGAGGGACGTCAAACAAGGACAGAATACATGACCAACCTAGCCTGAATGGTAATGGTCAAGTCCCTGTTGAACCCCCTTTATGCTGTCCAAAACGACATCATGCACAGCACAAAAACAATGCACAATGTCATGTGTCAGTCACAGATCCAACTGTTATGTGTATCACAATGTCATACACATAGTGACAAAGAGGTCAGCACACAACCCCTTGAATGCCACAGGGATAAGTAATTCGTTGGTTGACAATACATTGGCTAGTCCCTTGGCACCCAATGGGTTACCGGAGAATAGCAAGGAGGGGACTTGGTGTGTTTCCTATTGTATTGTTACTGCATGTCAGGGCTAGACGTTGTACATGTAGGTAGTTAGTCTAAGTGGAATAGTCAAGGTTCAGCTTTCTGCATCATATGTAGCCTGCAGAGTGGGGATGGCCAGGGGGCATTCCCCACCATCCCCACTCTGCAGGACATATGTGATCCACAGGACTCAACCATGATGGGGGGGGGGCATTCACTAGGATGTCAGAAAGAGGTGACAATGTGTACATGACAACTGCAGTGTCATCACACCTGAAATCCCTGTGTTGTTCTGTGGAGCCAGTGCACTGAGATCTAAACAACACGTGACATACCAGTGCTTAGGCTCCATAGCATAACAAACATGTGAAAAGGTAGAAACAACCTCCAATAGTACATTCTAACAATGCACTTGTTTGCTGTGTGTTAGGATTTTAGCGGTCCTGGGGTGTGTTTGTGTGTCCTCCAGCTGTTTGGGTTCCTGGGTTCCACAGATCATGTTGGTTGGCGTGCTTGGTGTGGTTATTCCTGCTGCCGACATCATTTACTGATTGATTGGCCTCTGTAGTCATAGGTCCTCACTGGTGCATTGCTGTGTTTAGAGGTCCTGGTGTGTTTGCTGTTGAGGCCTAGGTGTAGAATGTGCAGTGGGTTTGTGTCACTCAAGGTGTGATAGTTCAGTGTTGCTCACCACATGGATCCTGATGAATGGGGATAGCAAGGAGGTATATGCCTTGCCATCCCCATTGCTCAGGATACACATGATGACCAAATCACATCACTGCAGGTTACTGTAATCAATGTATGTGATCACGTCAAACCTAGCAAAGTGTGTTAGGATGGTAACCAATGCATTGCAAAGAAATGCAATGGATACCATCCTGCCACTCAACGGTTTGCGTGTCAGTGTAATAGTCTTGCAGCACTCCTGTCATAGTTCACATCACTGATTACATCATGTCATTTCCCCACACAGCACACCAGACAGCAGGAGCAGAGGACACAGGAGGTTCCTCCACTGAGGAGGCCAGCACCTCCAGTGCACCACCACCACCACCACCACACCAGCAGCAGTGGCAGCAGCAGTGGCCCCAGCATGGCCCCCAAGGCCCACCGCACCACCAGCAGCAGTGGCAGCAGCAGTGGCCCCAGCATGGCCCCCAAGGCCCACCGCACCACCAGCAGCAGTGGCCATACCATGGCCCCCAGGCTTCACCCCACCAGCAGCAGCAGCAGCAGTGGCCCCAGCATGGCCCCCAAGGCCCACCGCACCACCAGCAGCAGTGGCCATACCATGGCCCCCAGGCTTCACCCCACCAGCAGCAGCAGCAGCAGTGGCCACAGCATGGCCCCCAGGCCCCACCTCCCACAGTCCAGCACCGGTACACTCCCCTGCAGGATGTGCCGACAGCCATGGGGAGGCACCGGATGCCCGACATCGTGGGGATGCCACAGCATGGGCCACTGCAGGCAGCCACCAGGCCACAGCCGCGGGACAGTAGCCAGTGGCCAATGGACTATGAACACTTTGGCCTCATTGGCCAGCCACAACGGCCACAGGCCCTGGTGGTGGTCACCACACCATCCCCGCCCCAACACACAACACCCCCACAAACCATGCTAGCCACACATATGGCAGTTGTGACATCCCCAGGGGGTCACTCATCTGGGGATGCAGTGATGGGCTCCCCATGCTCCCTCCACATCCGGACCCATGGGTCCACCCCATCTCCCCCAACACCTGTGGTGGAGCCACAGGACAGCCAGAGGGCATCCCCACCACTGTCCCGTTCCCCCTCCACACCACACACTCCTGACAACACCATGGTGATGGATCAGGAGTGTCTGGTACTCCAAAGGAGGCAACTCAGGGTGGCCAGGAGGTGTGCCTGCTCACTCAACAGGCTTGAGCAACATATGGCACACCTCCTGGACAGCATGAGGGCACTGGAGGCCCATCACGTTACTCTCAGCAACCACCTGGTCACCCACACCAACAGGGTGACAGCTTCAATTGACCAGGTGGTTGCTGAGCTCCGTGAGAGTAACAGGCTGGAGACCATCCGCCAGGCCCAGGCCTCCAGTTCCAGTGCCTCAACCCCTGCCAGCACTCCACCAGTGGCACCCCCAGCCCCCAGAACCACTAGAGCCTCACGGCATCAAGTGCAGGAAGCCACCCCTGCAGCCCCGCCCAAAGCACCCCCCAAAAAAAGAAAATAAATGTGCAGTTGTTGCTTGAGAACATATCAATGTCTGTGTTTTATTCAGATGATACAGTTAGAGGGGCAGAGTTGTCTCCAATGCATTGCAAAGCTATGCATTGAACTCAACTCATGCACATCTAACATGGGGGTCAAGTAATGAGTTGTCTCCAATGCATTGCAAAGCTATGCATTGAACACAACTCATGCACAATGAATGGTGTCACAAGCTTTTACAGCAGGGTGAACACACACATCACAATCAGACATGTTTGTCCAAGTTCAAATCACAGACATCTGAAAGCCGAACAACATCAGGGTGTTGTTCCATGATGTGACTTGAACTTAAACAACATGAACACATTAGATATCTCAACAGATAAACCACATGATCACAATTAAGGGGATAGTAATGCTTAGGATGTGTCAAAACATATGTAGTTGGGTTCACCCCCCTGATTGAAAAAGGGAACAACCACTGCTGAAAGGTGTTTCATTCCAAGGTTATCCCAGCTCAACACTTGAAGTCATATAACAAATATCCCAGTGGCCTGAAGGTGTCAAATGGCACTGTGACTACATCATCCTATGGGGATCCATGGTGCAGGGACCGGAGCTGTCCATTGGATGGTGTAGTAACAGTGCCATTTGACACTTTCAGGCCACTGGGATATTCAATCTATGAATGTAAACTTGGAGTTGGAACAACTTTTGAATTCAACACCTGTCAGCAGTGGGAGATCACTTGTTTCACTCAGGGTGATAAACTCTACTGCATGGATTTTCAATGTATTACTATCATCTTTTCAAAGAACATGAAGAGGGAGAAGTAATCAATGACACAAGATAGATAGTTATATACGATCATATGTTTTATTGATATCAACACTAACAAACAGATGATCCTCATGGATGTGGAGTAAACATGTCACCGGAACAAACTTCTGGACCATATTAAATCATGGCCTGGATGCCTGCAGAGGGTGGAAACAAGATTGAAGGTGCACTATGAACACAACAGTCATGCTATTCCTTTGCCATCATATTTTCTTTCTCTCTCTCATATAAATATTTATATATATATATATATATATATATATATATATATATATATATATATATATATATATATGGTGTGTTGTCCATGAACAGTCATGTGGGTTATGATGGACTAATGGTAAGGTGTGTGTTATCCAGGTAATTATTTTCTGGTGTGTGGTTAGTGGTGTGATGTGTTGTAAGTGGTATGTACCTGCCAGGTGTGTGTTTCGTCTCCATGGACTGCTGAGGTTACATAGGTGAGCTTGACATGTTGTTGGAGTGACAGATGTGCATGTGGTGTTGTGTGTTAACCCCTGTTGGTCGGAGGTGATTTTGGATGGCTTATGTTGTGCTGCTTTGTGTTCCCCTGGTCCCTGTTGGGTTGCTTGATTCTTATGGTTTGTCTGTGTAGGGCGGTGGTTCCCAACCAGGGTGCATTCCTCCCAACATTTCAAATGGCGAAAGAGGGACACTTCTGTTTTAGGTGGCGTTTCTGGGGGCACGTCTGGTAGGTGAGGCATTGCCAAGAATATTTAAGTTATTTCTTGACCCATCTGCACCTCTTTGTTTAACTGATGGATGATTTAGAAAAAGAACAAAGTATTTTAGTTGCCCATATTACTGGATAAACACATATACTGACAATTAACAACACATTTATGTATGTTTTATTGCTGTGGACCAATGTAATACACATCACTCATTCTGATGTCCGAAAAAGTGGGACAAAAGGGTAGAAAAGAGGGACAGAGGGATTTGGATCTCCAAGAGGGACTGTCCCTCCTAAGAAGGGACACTTGGGAGGTATGAGGGTGTCATGTGATGTTGGTGCCCCATGTGCACCAGCTCAGGATGCATCACTTTTCCCATGTTGCTATGTTCTGCACTGGTGATTGGTAATATTGACTTTACACATTTTTGGGGGGATGTGTGTATGGGACATTTGAAGCACTATTCCTCCTCATTGCCATTGACAAAGTGGTACCTGATGCTGGCCATATGTTTTTTTTTATTTGGGTATTCCCTTGTGCCCGCTTCCTCCAATACCTCGCCTCTCCTCACGCGTTGGCATTGTGCCAACGCGTCTGCGAATTGTAGAATAGGCGACGCCAGGCAGGGGACAATGGCGACGTGTGAGGAGAGGAGAGGTATTGGAGGAAGCGGGCATCAAATACAAGCCTGCCACCCGCTTCCTCCGATGTCTCTCTTGTCCCCAGCCTTTTCTTATGCTGTGGGCTTCACAGCCACCCGTAGCAATGGCACTTTTATGAATGAAGGGAAGCGCTGCAGTCAGAGTGCAGCCTGCTTCCTTAATTGTATTTTAACCCTTTGAGTGCCAGTGTGGAATGCAGCGCACGCCTTTGCAATGCGTTGCATACCACTCTGGCACTCAAGGGGTTAATAATGTCCTACTTACTGTGTCCCATTGTTATTTGTGTGTTTGCTTCACTCTGCATTGGAAGGAGAGTGGAGCAAAAATAATGATAGCAATGGGACACAGGTGGTGGGCATTACAAATGAATGGATCTAAGTCAATCTACGTTTCATGATAGTATTTAAATTATACAATGTATGTAACACACCCACTCACACACATATAGGCATACCTTGCCTAATAACCCTTTGGGAACCAGAGGGCTGGGAGACATGCTATGCAATGCTTTCCTACCTCTCTGGTAATCAAAGGGTTGATTGTGGAGTAAAAGACAGATTTGTCCACTACATGGAAGTCCATGAGGTGGATGTGGATGGGGTTAGTATGTCCCATATATGCAATATATGTGACATATTAAGGGGTGTGTGGAAGGGGGCATTGTGTAGTGCTTGGTGTACTAGTTTTCTTTATTGTAACCCTTTGAATGCCACAGGGGTGAGCAGTACACATCCATATGGCATTCAAAGCTGTCTATGGTGCTGAAAGCCATCTCTGTGTTCCCCTAGTAGCTGGGTAGGGAAAAGCACAGAGAATGCTGTTCAGAACTGGAGACGTGGGTTTTTTAACACTGCCTCCTGTGCTATTCGCCAAAAAAAGTAGGCGTTAGATTTCTGGCGTGAAATGTTGCAATTTAACTCGCGTTAGCCCTAACTCCAACATTTGAATCGCTTTTGGCGTCGCTTGTACATTATCCTCTATGGGTGAGATCTTGCTGTTCTGGCGACGGGCGACGTCTGTTTCAGAACTGGCGTCGCTTGTTTCTAGTAGAACATTTGCATTGCTCAGTTGACGTTAAAAGCAGCGTCGCCAGTTTTTTCTGGCGACGCCAACATTTGAATCGAGCCCTAAGTCCTTGATAACAGTCAGTCTCAGATGTGGATGTTTGGCACGCCCTGAGTGTTATAAGGCTGTGCTGGAGACAACGTTTACCATAAACTGGATACAGGACTGCCTCGCCACGTTGTTCAGTAAAAAGCAGAACAGGAATCCACTTAGCCCCCTCGGGCGTACCAACTGGAACTGCTTCTGCTAGTGCAAGTGAAAATAGCCCCCACGGGCGTAACTGGAACCGGCCTGCAATGCAAGAGCTGCCAAGCCTCCTCAGACTTAACCGGACACTGGGATATGACGTGCAAGAGCCAATAGCCCCACGGGCGTAGTTACCGGATTTGCTAGCACTGAAGCCTTTGCCTGCCACCACTCTGTATAACGGAATCGCCCAGTATTGCAATGAGAGAGAGCCTTAGGCGCCCAACCGGCCCAACGGATGTGAATACTCTGCAAGGATGTACAGAGTTGCCGACGGAGAGCGGCCAACTCAGCAGGAGTATCACCGAGAACGAGGCTCGCACTGGAGTAGAGAGAGTGGGACCAAGGCAGCACTGCTAGGGTTAAAAAGCACGTTTACTCGAGGCTTTTCAGCGGTACAGCAAGGCTCTGTAGTATGAGGGAGGCGTACCAACACACAGCTCTGCACAGGTAGAAACACTGCACTGATCGGGGTAACACCAGGCAAGGCAGTCACACAAAGACTGGAACAGCAGATAATAATGTCGCGGCGGTGACAACTGGAACGCAGGTCACTGGAACAAGCTGGAAGTCGATCTTCGGAGCAGGAAGTCAGCCAGGCCGGGTCGGAGCACGTAGGAGGTAGTCATACAAGCCGGGTCATACACAAGCAGGAACGTCAGCCAAACCGGGTCAGGATCCAAGGGTGGTAGTCAGACGGGCCGGATCATACACAAGCAGGAACACTGGAGAATAGTCAGGACAAGCCGATTCGGTACACAGGAATCCGGAACACAGGAACACAGCAACAGTACAACTGGCTCAGAAACACCACAAAAGGGCATCTGACAGATGTGATAGCCAGGTATAAAAAGGTCACCAGGGGGCGGGCCAAACCAACTCAGCAAATCAGTGTCTGCCACAGATGAGAGTGACAGGAATCACAGGCACTGTGATAGTGCCAAGCACATTTTTCATTTAATTATTCAATTGGGAGAGAGTACACACTGGAGAGCATGGGTAGACAGCTGTTCCTGGACTATGACTCCTATCAACTTGTAGCAGCTTTTGACTGCCAGAGGATGATGGGATTTTTAGTCCAGCAACATCTGGAGGGCCTCACGTTGCAGATTTTTGCTTTTGTAATAGAGAAGAGGAATTCTAGTTAGAGATAGACAAGCTCATCCAGTGCTTGTGGTAGTGGAGGTATCTTGCCAATTGATGAAGATATCACCAACTAATAACAAAATGCTCTATATATTCTTAATTGAACAGATTTTATATACCCTGACAAGACTAATTTGCTGATGTATGCAAGTGGAAAATACGCTATTTTTTAGATGGTGGTGGTTGAGGACTTGTGTGGCAGTTGAAGTTGAGATGGCACTCCATCAATGAGAGAAAAAAAAGCAAATAACTATCTAGACAAAAATAAAAGGGGGAGAGCATCATAGTGTAAAAAGTGGAAAAGAATCAAAGAAAGAGGAATATTACTCACATTCCTCTGTTGCTACTTTTTATTATTTAGTAGCGTGCTCGTCTGTGGAGGATATTTTGTCTGTCTTCACACAGATAATTGTTCACAAAATGTTCGCTCCATCAAGGTTCATCCACAAGGAACTCTGGAGAATGATACAAAGAAAATATACACACAGGAGGAGAGCCCAAAAGTATGGAATGTAATATTCACTTAGAAAGTAAGTATGGAATTGTACTCATGTTGTAACTTCCCACTGGCCATTGTTACCAGGAATCGGTGAGATCACCAGTGGGGAAATGTTTCCAGTCCTCTCGCAACTGGACAACAAATGGGAATTGGCACCCTAGAGGTTAAATCCACAGTAGGAGAAAAAAGATGGATACTGGATACAAGCAGACTGATGAAATTGTAAACATTTTTTATTAAAATGCTTATAAAACAAAAATCAAGACTAATTTGCTGATGTATGCAAGTGGAAAATACACTATTTTTAGGTGATGGTGGTTGAGGACTTGTGTAATGAGAGTGGCAGTTGAAGTTGAGCTGACACTCCATCAATGAGAGAAGAAAAACAAAAAAGCAAATAACTATCTAAAACAGCAGTGGACAAACTGAGGGCATCCAGCTGTGGAGGTCAATAGCACTGATCATTCCCAGCAGGCTGTTACCTATTTCTAGAATTCTCCCTTTTTTTTGTTTTCCAATATGTAAAATGTATGTTCATAAATGTGAAACATCACCCAGAACTACTATACCCCACACACAATAGTTAGTAGTTTAGAAAACTAGCAAATATCAAAAACGTCACTCTTGCAATCGTATTGAGAAAAGATGCACTGCAAATCTCCTTATATGTGATCTTGACGAATGGCTACGATTGGCTAAAACAGAAAGAAACGTAAAATGTAATGCTTGTTATATTCACGTCATTTCACAAAAACCGCCAGTTTTGTATGAAGAAAGAACTTCAATTAAACAATTTGATTATCTCTACTAGTGCTCAAGAAGACACTTAGGGCTTGATTCAATCCCCCCAGGTAAAACAGCCGGTAAATGGGGAAAAAAAAACAGAGAAATAAACCCACTCATGTACCACAGCTATTCTATAGCTGGCAAGGTACATGGATCAACCAGCGTTGGTGGCCAAAATGCTCGTTTTTGGTTTTGTTTCCACAACTGGCGCTAAATAGCGAGAATTGTGGGAACATCAAAGGAAAAAAGCCAAACAACGAGTGTTGACTTTTTTTTTCCTTTGATGTTCCCACAATTCTCGCTATTCAGCTTGAGTTATAGGAACAAAAAACAAAACCAACGCTGGTAGTTCCATGTACCTTTCCAGTTATAGAATACCTGTGGTACATGAGTGGGTTTATATCTTACCGGCTGTTTTACTGGGGGGGATAGAATTAAGCCCTTAAACTTTTTTTACTTACACTCTCTTACACCTGCATTGCTCATAAAGGGTCTCATGTATAAAAGTAAATTGGAGAAATTCTGGAGCAAATCATCAGCACCATAGGGGGTAAAGAATAGTTTCCACTGATCAAAAGGGGGGCATTTAACCCCTTGAAAGCTAGAGAGGTCTTCAACACATTGTTTTGCCTCTATAGTGCAGATTGCTTTTATACACAGTTCCATACACTCAACCTTGCAGACACATTTACTAGTGATGAGCGATCACCCCAATGCTCGGGTGTTCGGGTGCTCTGACCGAGCACCCCCTGAGGCTCGAGTGCTCGGCCGAGCACCCGAGCCCCATTGAAGTCAATGGGAGGACTCGAGCATTACACCAGGCACCCCCTGCTCTGATGAGGGGAGGGTGCCTGGTCCATAGGAAAAGGGCAGAAAAGGATGGAAACACCACAGAAATGGTTCAGGGACAGCATAGGGAGGATGTCTGGATGCATCTTGGACTCCAACATCGCTGCTGGGAACGATCTTTCGCCCGTAGTACGCCATTTTTACAGACTGACCGTAAAACACACAAAAAGGAAAATAAAAACGACTTTAGGCGAAAAATTGTTACCAAACAATATTTGCTGTATATTTACTTGTATATCATCTGCAAATTCTCCCAAAAATTTCCTTGATTTTCTGAAGTGAGGCCATGATTAAGAGGGAAACGTGCGCAGAGGCAAATTATCCCAAAAATTTCCTTGATTCTCTGAAGTGAGGCCATGATTAAGAGGGAAACGTGCTCAGAGGCAAATTCTCCCAAAAATTTCCTTGATTTTCTGAAGTGAGGCCATGATTAAGAGGGAAACGTGTGCAGAGGCAAATTATCCCAAAAATTTCCTTGATTTTCTGAAGTGAGGCCATGATTAAGAGGGAAACGTGCGCAGAGGCAAATTCTCCCAAAAATTTCCTTGATTTTCTGAAGTGAGGCCATGATTAAGAGGGAAACGTGCGCAGAGGCAAATTCTCCCAAAAATGTCCTTGATTTTATTGAACTGAGGCCATGATTAAGAGGGAAACGTGCGCTGAGCTGACCATCTAAAACATTATGGGTGAGGGTCTGCTGCAGAGCTGACCATCCTAAACATTATATGCGAAGGCCCGCTAGTGAGCTGACGCTATAAAACATTATATGCGAAGGCCCGCTAGTGAGCTGACGCTATAAAACATTATATGTGAAGGCCCGCTAGTGAGCTGACGCTATAAAACATTATATGAGAGGGCCCGCTAGAGAGCTGACCCAATAAAACATTATATGAGAAGGCCCGCTGGTGAGCTGACCTATATAAAAATTGTCAAACAGGGCCCGCTGGTGAGCTGGCCCTATATAAAAATTATATCACAGGGCCCGCTGGTGAGCTGGCCCTATATAAAAATTATATCCCAGGGCATATGGAAGAGGAGGAGGAGGATGAGAAGATTAAGAGTCAACCATATACCCGTTTTTTGGGTGGAAGGGGTGAATGGGAATACAGAGTATTCACATCTTTGTAAATAACATATATAAAGTGAGTTTATGTTCCCCCGGGGCTTTCCTCCAGTGGAGTGGAGAAGTCAGGGGAAATCCAGGCCTTGTTCATTTTTATAAGTGTCAACCTATCAGCATTGTCGGTGGAAAGGCGGATACGCTTATCTGTTATGATGCCACCAGCAGCACTAAATACCCGCTCAGACAGAACGCTGGCGGCAGGGCAGGCCAGTACCTCCAAGGCGTAGAGTGCCAGTTCATACCACGTGTCCAGCTTGGACACCCAGTAGTTGTAAGGCACAGAGGGATCATTGAGGACGCTGACACGGTCTGCTACGTACTCCTTCACCATCTTCCAAAACTTTTCCCTCCTTGTGACACTAGGCTGCGCATCAGGGTGAGGGTGCTGGCGGGGTGTCATGAAGGTGTCCCACGCCTTGGAGAGTGTTGCCCTGCCTTTGTCGGAACTGCTGTGTGCTCCCCTTTTCTCCCCTTCTCGGTTGGCCAAGGTAGCACGTACTCTGCCGCCAGCGTTGTCAGATGGAAAATTTTGGAGCAATTTTTCAACAAGAACCTTCTGGTATTGCACCATTTTGCTTGTCCTCTCCACCGGAGGAATGAGAGATGAGAAATTCTCTTTGTAGCGGGGGTCCAGAAGGGTGAACACCCAGTAATCCGTGTTGTCTAAAATGCGTACAACGCGTGGGTCACGGGAAAGGCAGCCTAACATAAAGTCAGCCATGTGTGCCAGAGTACCAACAGTCAAAATTTCGCTGTCCTCACCAGGAGGATGACTCTCAATATCCTCATCCTCTTCCTCCTCTTCTGCCCACCCACGCTGAAGAGATGGAACTAAAGTTCCATGGCTACCCTCTGTAGCGGAGGCAACCGTGTCTTCCTCCTCCTCCTCCGCCTCCTCCAATTGTCGCTGAGAAGACGAAGTGAGGGTGCTCTGGCTATCACCTTGTGTAAGCTCTTCCTCCCCCATTTCCACCTCTTCCACATGCAAAGCGTCGGTTTTAATTGTGAGCAGCGAGCGTTTCAGTAGACACAGAAGTGGGATGGTTACACTGATAATAGCGTTATCGCCGCTCACCATCTGTGTCGATTCCTCAAAATTGCGTAAAACCTCGCAGAGGTCTGACATCCATTCCCACTCCTCACTTCTGATTACAGGAAGTTGAACGGAGAGGCGACGACCGTGTAACAGCTGGTACTCCACTACTGCCCTCTGCTGCTCACAAAGCCGGGCCAACATGTGGAAGGTGGAGTTCCAGCGCGTGCTCACGTCACACAGCAGCCGGTGAGCTGGCAATTGTAAGCGCTGCTGCAGCTTCAACAGGCCGGCCGAAGCTGTAGATGACTTACGGAAATGTGCACACACGCGGCGCACCTTGGTCAAGAGATCATGCACATTGGGGTAGGTTTTTAGAAATCGCTGAACCACTAAATTAAATACATGCGCTAGGCATGGTACGTGTGTGAGCTTGCCGAGCTCCAAAGCCGCCACCAAGTTACGCCCATTATCACACACAACCATGCCTGGTTGCAGGTTGAGTGTCGAGAGCCACTGCTCGGTCTGGTGACTAATCCCCTGCAACAGCTCTGAGGCCGTGTGCTGTTTGTCCCCAAGGCAGATCAGCTTCAGCACGGCCTGTTGACGCTTCCCCACTGCAGTGCTACACTGCTTCCAGCTACTGGCTGATGGGGGAGTGGCGCTGCGTGTAGAGAATTCGGAGGTGGAAACGGAGGAGGAGGAGCCAATAACGTAGGTGCTGGCGGAAACCCTGATGGAGGTAGGGCCCGCAATCCTCGGCGTGGGTAGCACCCGTGCCATCCCAGGGTCCGAGTCGCTCCCAGCCTCCACGACATTCACCCAGTGTGCCGTCAGGGAAATGTAGCGTCCCTGGCCACAAGCACTTGTCCATGTGTCAGTCGTTAAGTGGACCTTCCCAGTAACTGCGTTGGTCAGGGCACGGGTGATGTTACGGGACACATGGTGGTGTAATGCGGGGATGGCACACCGGGAAAAGTAGTGGCGGCTGGGGACCGCGTACCGAGGGACAGCTGCTGCCATCAGGCTGCGGAAGGACTCAGTGTCCACAAGCCTAAATGGCAGCATTTCGATGGCCAGTAATTTGGAAAGGTGTGAGGTTAGTGCTATGGCCTGTGGGTGGGTGGCTGGGTATTTTCTCTTGCGCTCAAATGCCTGGGGTAACGACATTTGGACGCTGTGCTGGGACAGGGAAGTGGATGTGGTCGCTGATGGTGCTTCAGATGGTACAGGTGCAGGGCGGGAGGTATGCAGGCCTGCGCCTTCGACAGGCGATTGGCCGGCACCGAAAACAGGGGAAGAGGAGGCAGTGGTGTGGCCTGCAGACACAGATGGGCGATCCAGGCGTTCCTCCCACTTATTACGGTGCTTGGATGCCATGTGTCGGATCATGCTGGTGGTGGTGAGGTTTCTAGTGTTCATGCCTCGGCTCATTCTGGTGTGGCACAGGTTGCAAACTACAATTCTTTTGTCGTCCGCACTTTCCTTAAAAAAACGCCATACCGCGGAACACCTACCCTTTGGCAAGGTAGATTTGCGCAAGGGGGTGCTCCGTGGAACATTTGCGGGCCGGTTTGGTGCGGTCCGCCTTCTTTCTGTAGCCACACCACTGCCTCTTCCAGCCTGTTGCGGTGCTGCAGATGGCTCACCCTCAGGACTGCTGTCATCGCTCGGCTCTACACCTTCCCAGGTGGGGTCAGTCACCTCATCGTCCACCAAGTCCTCCTCCACTTCCTCACTCTGATCATCCTCCTCATGTCTTGATCCCACCACATACTCAGTCATTGACAACTGTATAACATTCTCCTCAACAAGGTCTTGAGACGGAAATAGTGGTTGATTTAATGGCAACTGTGTCTCATCATCATCATCATCATCCACTACTTCCTTTGACCTTAAATGCCGTTCACATCTGTCATCTTCTTGTGATTGGGTACCCTCTAGAGGTTGTGAATCAGGGCACAAGATGTCATGTTCCTCTGCAAGCGTGCTTGGAGAGAGGGTCAAATGAAGGATTGGTGATGAGACGAGCTCCTCACTATATCCCAGTGTGGGATCACTTCTTTGACCAGACCGTGTATGGTGGGAGGAAGGATGATCAGAGTGAGGATTATGTTGACCAGACTCTTGGCTACTGAGAGTGGACTTGGTGGAAGACAGGGTGGTGCTTAACCGACTGGAAGCAGTATCAGCTGACATCCAACCGACCACCTGTTCGCAGTGGTCGGACCTCGAGAGTGATGTCCTGCGACGCCCTGTGAAATGAGACATGAAGCTAGGTATGGTGGATGTCTTTCTTTCTTGTGCTCTGGCACCAGGCACAGTTTCTCCGCGTCCTGACCCGCGCCCTGAACTATCAGGATCACGTCCACTTCCCCGTCCCTTTTTACCCGCCTTCTTCATCTTACACGGAATATGTGACTTTAATATTTGAGTTTGAAAACTTAACAGTATTTCTTCCTATTCTGCAACTGTGCAGAGTACACAGAATAGGCTGCTAAACTGCGGTGACACACACAGAATGGAATATGTGACTTTAATATTTGAGTTTGAAAACTTAACAGTATTTCTTCCTATTCTGCAACTGTGCAGAGTACACAGAATAGGCTGCTAAACTGCGGTGACGAACACAGAATGGAATATGTGACTTTAATATTTGAGTTTGAAAACTTAACAGTATTTCTTCCTATTCTGCAACTGTGCAGAGTACACAGAATAGGCTGCTAAACTGCGGTGACGAACACAGAATGGAATATGTGACTTTAATATTTGAGTTTGAAAACTTAACAGTATTTCTTCCTATTCTGCAACTGTGCAGAGTACACAGAATAGGCTGCTAAACTGCGGTGACGAACACAGAATGGAATATGTGACTTTAATATTTGAGTTTGAAAACTTAACAGTATTTCTTCCTATTCTGCAACTGTGCAGAGTACACAGAATAGGCTGCTAAACTGCGGTGACGAACACAGAATGGAATATTTGACTTTAATATTTGAGTTTGAAAACTTAACAGTATTTCTTCCTATTCTGCAACTGTGCAGAGTACACAGAATAGGCTGCTAAACTGCGGCGAAGCACACTGAATGGAATATGTGACTTTGATATTTGAGTTTGAAGACTTAACAGTATTTCTTCCTATTCTGCAACTGTGCAGAGTACACAGAATATGCTGCTAAACTGCGGCGAAGCACACTGAATGGAATATGTGACTTTGATATTTTAGTTTGAAGACTTAACAGTATTTCTTCCTATTCTGCAACTGTGCAGAGTACACAGAATATGCTGCTAAACTGCGGTGACGAACACAGAATGGAATATGTGACTTTAATATTTGAGTTTGAAAACTTAACAGTATTTCTTCCTATTCTGCAACTGTGCAGAGTACACAGAATAGGCTGCTAAACTGCGGTGACGAACACAGAATGGAATATGTGACTTTAATATTTGAGTTTGAAAACTTAACAGTATTTCTTCCTATTCTGCAACTGTGCAGAGTACACAGAATAGGCTGCTAAACTGCGGTGACGAACACAGAATGGAATATGTGACTTTAATATTTGAGTTTGAAAACTTAACAGTATTTCTTCCTATTCTGCAACTGTGCAGAGTACACAGAATAGGCTGCTAAACTGCGGTGACACACACAGAATGGAATATGTGACTTTAATATTTGAGTTTGAAAACTTAACAGTATTTCTTCCTATTCTGCAACTGTGCAGAGTACACAGAATAGGCTGCTAAACTGCGGTGACACACACAGAATGGAATATGTGACTTTAATATTTGAGTTTGAAAACTTAACAGTATTTCTTCCTATTCTGCAACTGTGCAGAGTACACAGAATAGGCTGCTAAACTGCGGTGACGAACACAGAATGGAATATGTGACTTTAATATTTGAGTTTGAAAACTTAACAGTATTTCTTCCTATTCTGCAACTGTGCAGAGTACACAGAATAGGCTGCTAAACTGCGGTGACACACACAGAATGGAATATGTGACTTTAATATTTGAGCTTGAAAACTTAACAGTATTTCTTCCTATTCTGCAACTGTGCAGAGTACACAGAATAGGCTGCTAAACTGCGGTGACGCACACTGAATGGAATATGTGACTTTGATATTTTAGTTTGAAGACTTAACAGTATTTCTTCCTATTCTGCAACTCTGCACAGTACACAGAATGTGCTGCTACACTGCGGCGAAGCACACTGAATGGAATATGTGACTTTGATATTTTAGTTTGAAGACTTAACAGTATTTCTTCCTATTCTGCAACTCTGCACAGTACACAGAATGTGCTGCTAAACTGCGGCGAAGCACACTGAATGGAATATGTGACTTTGATATTTTAGTTTGAAGACTTAAAGGGATAGTATTACTTCAAAATTACTATCCCTTATATTGTAGCCCATAATAAACTGAGTTAAATGACACCAGCGGCATCTCTCAAACCTTTATGGTTTAAGAGATAACCACTTTCAAAGTTTCCTCTCCCCTGCTGTCAGCGTTCTGCTGCCAGCAGGAGAATCCGGTTTCTGAATCAAGAGGAGGATCTTCAGCAGAACCGATATCTCATTATAGAATGAAAAATGATTAATTGAAACAGTCTTCTACGTGTGTTTGGTAACCAAGCACACGTAGAAGACTGTTTCAATGAATCATTTTTTCCTTCCATAACGAGATATCGGCTCTGTTTAAGAGCCTCTGCCTGTCCCGGGACCGGATTCTCCTGCTGGTAGCAGAAAGCTGACAGCAGGGGAGAGGAAACTTTGAAAGCGGCTATCTCTTAAACCATAAAGGTTTGAGAGATGCCGCTGGTGTCATTTAACTCAGTTTATTAAGGGCTACAATATGAGGGATAGTAATTTTGAAGTAATACTATCCCTTTAACAGTATTTCTTCCTATTCTGCAACTCTGCACAGTACACAGAATGTGCTGCTAAACTGCGGCGACGCACACTGAATGGAATATGTGACTTTGATATTTTAGTTTGAAGACTTAACAGAATGTGCTCTAATCTGCAACTTTGCACACTAAACAGAATGTGCTCTAATCTGCAACTTTGCACACTAAACAGAATGTGCTCTAATCTGCAACTTTGCACACTAAACAGAATGTGCTCTAATCTGCAACTGTGGACACTAAACAGAATGTGCTCTAATCTGCAACTTTGCACACTAAACAGAATATATTTCCCCCCCCCCCCCCACACAAAATAACCTGCTGCCCCCACACACAGTAGTCCTAAAAAGGACTTTTGGTTCTTTTTTTTCACAATTTTGCTTTTTTTCCTCCCTACACTGACTTTCCCTTCCTATCCTCAGCTCTCCCTGGCTAAGACTGAGCCGAACTCGCTGGTCAGGTGCTATACAGCACCCGACCACGGGTTCTGGCCAGCCAATCAGTGTAATGCCAGCAGCCAACATGGCTGCTGGCATTACACTGATGTCAGAGCCTCCCTGCACGTTTATTGGCTGCGCAGCAGCCGCAAAACGTGCGGGGAGGAGACCCGAACATGGCGGGCGAGCACATGCGGTACTCGTACGAGTACCGCCATGTGCCGAGCAGAGCGATGCTCGAGCCGATCCGAGCATCGGCCGAGCATGCTCGCTCAACACTAACATTTACTAATATACACACATAAAATACATGTACAGAATAAGACAGGTAGGTTTTTGTACATGTTGTAATGATGTGGCTATGGGAAACAATAGTTTCCCATAGCCACACCATTACAACATATACAACAAATGAACCTGTCAAATGAACGGATTTGCCATTGTAGCCAAACAGACACCAGTGTCTAACACCAGTGGCTGCATTCAAGGGTGTGCACTGAGAAGTATGTTCTGAATTTAATGCCAGAAAGCCACCCCCAATGCATGCACAGATAAACTGAGTACACCAACCCATTTACTCTGTGCCTGGCTTACTACCTTTGCCTAATAAAGGAGCAGAGGAATGGGCATACCTGAGAACTTTCTTCTTTGGAGCCCCAGAGAGGGACCATGGGCTGGTAATTGAAGTATCTAAAAGATGTGAATCTTGCCATAAAGTAGGCGGTGCTTCATTGGGTGGGTGGTATTGAGAGGAGAAAGGCTGGGGATTGAATCTAGAATAGGTGGGAATTGGAAAACTCACCAAAGTTTGAGAATCAGCCTCTGTCCCTGTAGATCCCATAATTAACTATATATATAACTCCAGGGAAGATCCAGAGAGTTCCCAGGTATGGGAATGGACTACCCTAAAATGACCTCAGACTATTCTCTTTCCTCCTCTTAGTGCAAGCAGCGATAAGTGGGTGGTTCAGTGTGTATCTAACTCAGTAAATGGACATTAAGCAAGTGTAGGGGCTCAAATTTATTTACATGTTTAATTTACCATGAAATTTGTTTTGTGCATTCATCCCAATGGGCTGTTTACACGTAACAAAAGTGGAGTAATTCAGGAGTAACCAATTGGGGGTGTTAATCCCTTGAATGCTAGAGGCCTGCAGGAAGTAAAGTGCCTGAATGATCTACTGACAGAGACAGACGGAGCAGTGTCTGAAGAAACCAGCTGATTGAGAGCTTTCTTATATATGACCAATATTTATAAGGATCTAAAAGTGCTTTTATGTTTTACCCTTAAATATATTGCATTTACTGAGGTAAAATCCTCTTATTTTTATATCATTTACTTTCACAATTTAAAGTGAATCTGTCAACAACAAGGTTTTTTTCTCATTAAAGTTATCTGGTTAACTACATTGTGATTTTTGTTCTTTAGAGCCAGTAAAATAATTTTAGTCATATTTGGTTTAAAGTGGAACTATCACACAAATTAAAACTACCACCCAAATCATTAGGCACATAGCAATACTTTTATCCATAATAATATTATGCTGAATAGGTCTGGCGTTTTTGTGAAATCCAACTCATTTTGAGATGCACAGGCAGGCATCTTGCTGTAGAGGCACCTGTGCACCTGCTCTGTCAGTTCCTTCCTGTACCGTAAGGTACAAAGCAACTCCTAAAGGAGACTGAGATGGACAGTGCAGACGCACAGATGTCTCTATGGCAAGATGTCTGCGCTCATGCCTGTCTGACAGAGTAGGATTTCTCAATAATGCTGGAATTATTAATGTAATACTAATACGGATATGCGTATCATTATGTGCATAATGATTTGGGGGTAACTTAAATTTATGTGATAGTTCCACTTTAATAATTAGGGACTCTTTAACCTCAGCAACCTCTGAGCTGTGACCTGTGTGGCACATCCTGCATAATTCATTACTCATCTGTGGTGAATTTGCCTTGTAAGGCTGACAGATCCTATTGGCTTCTACCAGAGGGTTTGAGTAAATTAACCCTTAAGGACCCATGATGTGCTAGGACCGTCAAGGGTGAATTTGCCATAAGGACCCATGACGGTCCTGGCACGTCATGGATTTCAGGGCTCTCCAGGAGGCTGCACAAAATTTGGGGATCCCTGAATAGAATCACGCAAAAGAAAAAAAAAAAGCTCCGTGGTCCTTAAGTGCCGGCCGTGCACACGCTGGTCCTTAAGGGGTTAATAGGGAGGATTAATTATGCACATCCTGATTGATGTTTTCACTCAGATGATGATTTGGATAAATTACATCCTCTTTAACTGTTTAAGGAGCAGTGAGTTAGGCAATACATTATGCACCATTCAGGCTCATATAGTGTTAATTTCACCAGGCTAAAAACATAATGAATGTCCTTGGTTGCATTAGATATTTGAGGTCTGTCAGGTTTACTCTGCTTGGCAAACACATTTTCACACTTATAAAGCAAATAATCATTACAAAGAAATCCAATATGCCCAGCAGTTATCCACTGCCTGAAATCTAGACAAGGCAACCAGGCATGGGAATATGTGCAATAACTCAAAGAGCAAGTGCTATATTTCCCATTTTACTACATCTAATGACTGTCATGGTGTTGTCTTAGAAAGTAAAAGCATGTGTAATTATTTGTGTCTGGTTCTGAAACTCAGCAGCCTTGATGACTCAATTTAACTGCTATGCTCCATGCTGCACATAGCCAAGAAGAACACATCATTCACACAGCCCAGCTGACATCACAGTACTTCCCTCTGCTGCTAACAGACACAACTTTATGTCTTTCCTGTAGTTTTCGTGAGCTGTGGGATACCTCAGTGACGCATTACTTTCACTTACGTGATATAACCGAGGTTCTTATATCTTCTACAGGGGAAAGTATTGATAGTGATAGTATTTTCTGTGAAGTTTTCTAGAGCTCATGGATATACTTTTAACCCCTTGGAAGCTAGTGAGGTCTCCAGCGCACTGCTACACAATATTCTGGAGACCTTTTCAGCATCCCAGAGGTTAACCCTTTGAGTGCCAGAGACGTATTCAACATATTGCAAAGCAATACATTGGATACCTCTCTGAAATGCAAAGGGTTAAAGGAAAACCATCCTGCATTTGTGAGGGTAGTGTAAAAGAGGTGTTTCTTTTTGAATATTTTACTTATGTTTTCTGCTAACATATTAACTTAATTTTTGCTTATCATGGAATGTGTTTCTGCTCTTATACCTGCTCAAAACACCAGTGTGCCGATCCATAATGACAGTGAGGCTTATGTACCATGAAAAGTGGAGTCATTCTGTGATAAACCAAGAACACATAAATGAATACAGAAAAATTCCCACAATTCCTTTTGCTTTAAATGGGGTTTATTAACCACTTGTATGCTAGAGAAGTCACCTGTGTATTGTGATAAATTATCAAATTACTATGCACTAACATTTCTTTAACTTGAAAGACCTTGGGGGAAATTCACTAAGAGGAGATAAACAGGTGATAAAGTGGAGATAACTTCTCTAGTGATATCACTTCTCCAGGTCCTATGTTGTTCTATAGAGCATATTCACTAAGATCTCCAAAGCTGAAGAAACATAGCAGTTGATAGTACAAATGCACTGAGTATCTGAGCTCAAAATGTATTACAGTGAGGGAAAATATAAATGAAATCACACTAGGATTTAGAGAAAGTCTGTACCCTCACTATATTGTTGCCAGGGCAAAATGAGCTGGCTTGCCAGAATAGAGAAACTAACAGAGTTAGAATAGAACTGAGTTATCTATTGGCCTGAATAATATTGGCTTAGATGTTATAACTATATCAAATCAATAAAGATAAAAGGATGTTGATCTCAGTGTCCTCAATCAAAATATTGCAGCCCCTCAAAAATATTCAGCGAATGATGTGTTACAGATTTATAAATTCTCTGCTTAGATGAAAAAGGAGAAAAACATATATCTTCACTATATAGTTATCAGTATGCATCAGATCAAGTAATAATTACATTGTACTGTATCAACCTGAAAAGAGCTAATAGTGTCTGCTCATATGCAGATCAACAGATATAATAGAACCAGAATGATAAATTTACTCTTAAGTAACAATATTCAAAGCCATATAAACCAACTCTTCACAAGTTTTTATGAGGTGATACAGGACATGGAATGATTGATCAAATACAGACTCAAATTCTCAAGTGTAAATGTAAGTGCTGAACGGAATAGATCAAGGTATCACTGATAAAAGGGCTTCTGAGTTAAACGGAGCATGAATCAAACACCTACATCTAATGCACCAAGTCATCATCAATTAAAAAATAATAAAATATCAAAAGAAGCAGTTTGGTCTGATCCGGCTACGGTCATGTTAACTAAGCCATTAGATAAGACCTGGCTTCAATCACATTCACTGATGTGCATTTCGCCATGAGGCTTGATCACAGTGTTTGTCTAAAGGATGCCGGTTTTCACGCTTTATTTAAACCCTTCTTCTTAATGCGGATTGGTTCAAATTCAAATAGAAAGAATCCAAAGGAGACACAAGAGTCCCAAACCATGTATGTATATGTAATTGTCTAATTGGATTTACCCTGTTTTATGTAGCTGAAATATACCACATATATTGTATGACAATAAATTTCACCCATATATACAGATAAGAGTGAATATATCAAGGACCTGATTAATACATTGTAGATTGTTTGTAAGGTAAACATTACAGAAATTATAATGTCATAAAGAATGTAAGGTAGCCCATTCATTATGAATGAGCATATTTTCCAAAACAGAGTATAAAAAAATCATAAAGGAGATCATGTTCACATAACATCAAAAATCATGAAGGAGATCATGTTCATCCATACCTATGATGTATGTGTCCTAAATGAGATATGTATATGTTCTAGATGGGAACTCTTAATGAATTAGCAGTATGAATCCATAATGTATATATATATTTTATAAAATAATCTTTATTGAAGGTTGACATTCACAATACAACATAAAAAATAAGATCCGTAGATGAGACAAGATACAGATACAGGAAAGTATTGCAACAGTTGGATAAGTGATACAGGAGTATCCAGGAACAACATGTGGTAAGCAACTAATTTGTCAGATAATCACCTACTTGAACAGAGCCAACCATTTTATAAAGAAGGGAAACGAAGGGAAGGGAGAAGGGGGAAGAGCCAGAGTAGAGAAAGAAAAGAAAAATAGAGAGGGGGAAGAAAGAATCTAGAGGAGGAAAGAGAGAGAGAGAGGAGTCTGGATGTCCACCTCAAAAATCAAAGATCAAGGGCAAGGTGAATTAGAGCCAAGTTGAATATCTCCTTAATATGGTATCAGAGGTCTCCTGCCTTCAGACCAATCCGATAGAAGGCCTGAGAGAGTGGCAGGATCCTGACCTTTGTGAAGACACACAGATTTAACAAAGAGAATTTGCTCTTCCACTCCGCTCACCCAGGAGCCAACAGGAGAATCAAAGCCTTTGCAGAATTTAACATGGCAAAGAGAAAAAATGCTCTGGTGAAGAGGTAAGGATGGCTGGTTCCTGAAAAGTAAAATCATCCAGGGGTCTCTCGGGATATCTATTTTGAAAAGAAGATCAATCTGTGAAAGACAATCTGACCAGAAGGGAGTAACTAATGGGCATGTCCACCAGAGGTGGAGAAAGGTGCCCTTGTGTAGACCGCATCTACAACACAAAGGAGACAAAGATGGTGAAAAGGTATGAAGTCTAGCAGGAGTGTAGTATAATGTATATATTTATACACATAAACTATACAAATAATGCAAATAAACTATATACATAGCCTCTTAAATAGATGCTCAATTGTGTCTCCTCATTTAAACCTGAAGGAGTCATTGTATCAAAAAGGAAAATTAATTTATTTTCTCTTTTTATTCGTTCTTTGTCAAGATCACCTCCACGTATTCCAAGAAAGATTTTTTGCATCCCGCAAGCATTATGTAGTTTGTGACTGGATTGATGTTGCTCCAAAAAACATCTTCTGACAGACATAATATTTTTATTAACATTTTAATGTCTTGTGGAGCATTTACAATATTTCTGACATGTTCTCTGATTCTGGATGTTAATTTTCTTATTCTTTTGCCTACATATGTAAGCCCACATGGGTACTCTAGACAATACACAAAGCCTTTGGTCTGACAGTTGATGAAAGTATTAATTAGATGTGAACATCCAAATCTGTCCTCATATAATTTTTAATCATCATGAGTTAACCCCACACATCCCCTACAGGGGAAAGGACTATATACAGGGGATTAATAATCTGTTTTTTTTTTCTAAATCCTAGTGCAAGTTGATATATTTGCCCTCAATCAAATAAGTTTTGACCTTAGATACTCAGTGTATTTGCACTATAGACTGTTAATGTTTCTGTGCCCCTATAATACAGTGAAAATAGAGATATTTATTTATCTTTAGTAATGAGCATGAACAGCTGTCATTTCAATTCAATGAGGACATAAGACCGTTTCTCAGATATTAATTGACTTTCACTTACCCTCACTGTCGACATATTATGTTAGTAAGAATTTATATGATCCTGATTTAATGGATTTAACTGATTTAAATAAAGGGATTCATTTTATAATTTTATAACATTTGCCAATTTTTGTGTTTTTGAAACATACTTGATATACTTTGTATGTGTTTATCTTTTGGGTATTGGACTTTGTAGTCATTGTAAATGTCGTTATGGGTGGTAGTTGCATTTCTGTGTGGTTTATGCTCAGAGTTTGTCAATTTTTTGTTTACAGGTTGTTAACATTCATAACTCACCAATCCTTACTTCTATAATGCTGGATATTCATATCAGATCCAGAAAGCCCTGCAAGTAAACCCTCCTACCACTGTAGTACTCCAGGTTGCTGGTGACATCAGTTGTAATAAGTCAGTAACAACTGGAAAGCTGCAGGTTACATAAATGTGCGTGTACTGCAAGCTGCTAATCATCACTGTGAGTGCCAGGGGGAAACCAAAGCATTCTTTCACTCAAAGTGTTTGATAGTGACAGGACACTGGAAAGCCTCAGTGCAAACAATTTTTGGCCCCCTAATGCAAAAATTTCTTCCAGGAGTGTAAGTAAAATCTATTGGGCTTTGGTGTCAATGGCTCCCCTTGAATGCCAGCCATTGCAACTGCATTTTCTGTATATCCTGTAGTTATTCCCCTGCTTCTCTCCCATAATTGTTTAGATGGCAACAGGGAGAAAGCAATGAAAAAGATGGAAGGAAGACCTCTGGTTAAGATCAAATGAGGCAGATTGACAATTGTTTTTCCATGTGTGATCTATAAGGTAAGTAAAAGAGATGCAGTGCTGCAGGCAACATGCTGGTTTTCTCTTCCTCACAATATTATTCAGTGTTCCTCTATGACAAATTAAAGGTGGTAGGGAGATACAGAATGGTGTATTTTTTTAAGTTTCTGAAAGACACATACTGTTTCAAAATCATTTTAGGAAATTACAGAACTGAAGTTAACTTGCAAAACCATCTGTTTTAGCTGTTTCACTATCATCTGGTGACATGGAGGGTCAGAGCAGAGAAGCAGCATCCATATGCCGATGTGTGCCAATACAATGCCTTGTCCACTTACCTCTCTTTCATAATGTAGTTCCCACAACAGCCTCTTCATTGCCAATAAGCACATTTTAAAAGAGCATATGTAGCACTATTGGCAAGTGCCTACTCTACCTAATGAGAAATCTGGCCCTGAGTAGAGGCTAGCCTCACCAGCACCTGGCATACACAAGTTTGAAATGGAGTGTGTACTTTCTGTATATACACTTCCCTAACACTTCCCTATCTGAACAGTGTTGTACAATTAGTGCATCTTTCATCCTCTTTAGTTCCCTTGTTCTCGGACAAGGAAATCCTTAAAACCTGCACTAATAGGGGTAATGGAGGAGGATCATTACTGAGAAAAACATTGACCTATTAGAGATCAGGGGGAAGAGCAATACATTGCAAAGCAATGAGTTACAAGCCACTCTAGTCCCCATAGGGTTAACATACACATTTCAGAATCAGCTGAATTGTGAATCAGTCCTTTGAATCAAACCTTGTGCAGTGTTTCTTACATAGAAAAGCTTAGCTCATATATTGTTTTATGGGAATAGGATACATGATTAATTCTTCAACACATGTTAATTGAAAGGAAACCTTTTCTATATTTAGATAATAACTTTGTATTTTATTGTGTGTATATGCTTTAGTCTGCATGCAAATTTTACTCACAATTATGAGAAATCCTACAGAAAGCATTTCACTGAGTTGTCTGGAAGTAAGATTTGTTTTAAAACCGTTTAACTGCTAGAACACATTTCCTGCTTCGGATCTGCATCACTGCTTGAACAGAAGCACCTTTGAAACTTTCCGCTCATCTTGCAGTGTAATGCCTAAAAAAAGCTATGAAATACAGCTGTACAGAGATTGAATGGAGTCCATTGTAGACCAGCTTTAATAACAGGCCAGTTTTTACTAGAATTGCCAAGTCACAGCAACCCATTGCAAGCCTCAAACGTATGATTTTCAGAGAGGGGTTTCCAAGAAAAAACAATAAAATAGCAAAAACTTACTTTCAGGAATTCTGCATCTAAAAGCCATTGCACAGCAGGAGCTGGGAACCTTTATTTCTCCCCCAGGGCCAATTTGGCAAGGTGCAAAGGGTTCAGGTCACTAAGCCTAACAACTTCAACTGTGCCACTATGTGGCAGGAGAAAGAAAAGGAACTATGGGGACGAGGTGGAATAAGACAGGAAAGACTGGTGGTGTGAAAGGTCATTAAAAAAACTGGGAATGGAGGGGCTAATGGTTTCATATAATTATATATTGTCCTGCTGGTCATCTATAATGGTAATGGCCATGCTGGTCTCCTATTATGGTGTAACATTGTACTGCACTTCTCTGTTTCCTGTAACGAGAAAGAGAAAGTGAGAGAGTGGGAGTTGGGTGAGAGAGTGCGTATGTGGCAGAGTCAGTGTATATGTGCATGGGAGAGAGAAAGAGAGAGAGTGTGTATATTCATATGAGAAAGAGATTGTGTGTGTGGAAGAGAGTGAATTTGTGTAAGGGAGAGAGAGAGAGTGTGTGTGTGCATGGGAGAGAGTGAGTATGTGTGTGGGAGAGAGAGAGTATGTGCGTAAGAGAGGGGAAATGTTTGTGAATGGGAGATTTAGGGAATATTTGTGTATGGGAGGAAGTCTGTGAGTGTGTGTGTGGGTATGTAGGGGGAGAGTTAGTTTGTGCATGTGAGAGAGAAAGATAATGTATGTGTATGTATGGGAGTGAGTGTGTGCATGTGTTTATGCATGTGAGAGAGTGTGTGTGCATGCTGGAGAGATTGAATGTGTGTGTATTGGATAGAGTGAGTGTGAGTGTGTGTGTGTGTGTGTGTGTGTGTGTGTGTGTGTGTGTGTGTGTGTGTGTTTGCATGTGGGAGAGAGAGTGTGTGGAAGAGAGAGAGCAAGTGTGTGTGCATTCATGGTATGCATGGGAGAGAATATGAGAGAGTACATGAGTAAGAGACGGAGTACATGTGAGAGAGAGTGCGAGAAAGTGCATGCAAGAGATGGAGCATGTATAAGAGAAATCATATGTGAGAAAGTGTGCACAAGAGAGAGAGAGGCAGACAGAGCACTTGTGGGAGTGTGTGTGTGTGTGTGTGTGTGTGTGTGTGTGTGTGTGTGTGTATATTAATAAAGTAAAAAGCAAAAAACAACTCTGCAAATTATTTGCACCTGGCCTTGCAAACACTAGAACCAGCCCTGCTCTCTCCAAACTGGTATTGGACTATAATTCCCATAACCCTTAGTTCAACAATTGTCAGCTAAGTATTATGGGAGATATAATGCAATAACAGCTGTGGTCTAGATGGGAATAGCAACAGCTAGATGGCTGCTAGCTGACTATACCTGGCATAAACATAAAGGGGGGTATACAGATCCTCCAACTCATAAAAATAATGCCCTGGAAATTCTGGATATGTACAAGTGCATATATACCAGTGCACACACACTATCATTAAGTCTTTAATGCGAGCAAGCCACAAATGTCTCCCCTATAGCATGCACAAGAGAGAGGTGGTAGGGTTAGAGAATGGTGAGGGGAGTCAGATGACCCCTTTCCTTATATAAAATAAGCCCCCACCACACTGGAAAGTTGTGAGGTCTAACAGATCAGTAGAATCCATATTTTGGTTTATCTTTTCCTCCTTTACCAACAGTCCCAGTTCTTTGCTTTAGACCTATGGCCAGTCTTGCAAACCTCAGTTACTTAAAATGAAATACTTTTAAATACATACAAATGTGGAAGTTGCTAGAAACCTACATCTATATATATGTTACTTCAGGGCTTAAAATATGAAGTCCTTTGCTACTAGCCAGACCTGAAAAGTCACTCGCCAATGCAAGCCATAACATACCCACCAGGGCTGAATTTCTACTCGCCAGGGCTGAATTTTCACTCGCCATTGGCTAGTGAAAATTTTGAGCCCTGTGTTACTGTGCCAGTGGGCTGGCAGCCTATCACTATGGAACGTATTGCAGAACCCTCCAAGATAGAACCATTTAAAGCCCCATTCCAACACTTGTAGTGAACATGGGGGATTTCGGAGGCTTTTTTTTTTATCAGGGAGAGGAATGCGTGGCAAATTATACGGATGAACCTACCTATTGTAGCCATGATAGCTAAGCAAATTTAATAAGCACTGATGGCTAAGCAACAGCAATATTTTTATACCACATAACTGCTTAACCCCTTGGCAACTTGAGGTCTCAAACACATTGCCTCCAAGGGGATTAAGTAATAGCTACAACTGTTTCTACTCCTACTAAAAGTGACTATTCAAACTTAGGGCGAGATGTTCAGAAAGTGGTAGTAACTGAAATTGTCTGTAATCAGAATAAAAAAGTTCTTACACCATGGTCCATCAGTTCTCAGACACGTTCCCGTCATTTTTTGCAACCAATTTCTCCATCTCCATCAAATAGAAAAAGCCATCTTAAAAGTGGGTGTGGTTTAATCTACCTTCATATTGTAAGGTATTTTCAATGAAAAATATTCGTTTCAACGTCACTTTTTTTTCTGATTACATAATTTTTTTCCCGACAAAATAGAAATGGTCTAAAGTTGGAGAAGACAAATTAAAGTACTGTTAGCATGAGTGAAAAGCAATTTGTCATTTCAAAGAGAAAAAAAAAGTCTGTTTCTTTGAAAATGGTAATTTCAAAGACAAAATCAAAGACATTTTAACATCAGAATTTTTAAATTTACTTGTCCTTCTTTTACCTCCAACTCATGATCCGACAATTTTTTCATTATGACGACTTTTTAAATATCTTACCCTTAGAGTAGACACAATGCTGGAATTTCATTAAACTTACTTCATAGAATGTTCTGTGCTCAAGCCTCACACCTAGATTCACACAATGCAAACAGCATTTACACACACTAGCTTGACACATGGCTGAGTTTACACATCCATCTTCACAAACGCTGAGTTTTCACACATGACTTCATACACTGAGAAAACTGTATTGTGTGTGTGTGTGTGTGTGTGTGTGTGTGTCTATGTGTGCGTGGAGGGGGCATCTACTTTGGTTCCCATGAGTTTTTGGTGGAAAGCACTGTAATTACCTTTTAACCTTAGAGTAAAACAGTTGGCAAGGCTTCTTTGCAAGGTGAGATGATACCAACTTGCCTACAAATGGATTGTTTAAAAGTTTGTGTGGATGTTTGAGTAAGCTTCCAGAGGCACAAAGCATGTAAGACTGCAATGAGGCATTTTGCACCACTATTGCTTTATGTTGGATTTTTCCTTTTCTTGAGTGTGTCCTTTAATCCACTTTCAAAACCAGAGTGCTGCTTACTTGATGCTTGGATTATGTCTGTTGGGGACATGGAGGAATCCTCTTCCTAGCTCCTTCTCCTTCAGGGTTCTCCACAGTGCAACATTTAACCCTGCGATATCAGGATGTTGCACTTTTCATGTGGGCAGCATTCTGATCTTGCCGTTTTGAACCAGACAGCATTTTAATACTCTTTTTTGTTGGTCACCCAATAGAGGGTGACATTTCAATAGGATACCCTCCTTCACTGAGCTGCAACACTACAGTCACTGTGAATCCCAGCAGTTTGTTTTATTGCACAGCATTCGATTACCCAGGGGAGCACATATTTTATAGTAGGGGAGTAACTGCAGGCGGTACAGAGGATGGCATCTGTGACAGTGCCCTGCATTCAACAGAGTTGATTGGTGCTGCAATACCTTACAATCAGACCCATTTTCAGTCTTGGCTGGCAGTTGCTGACATCAAAACATGTCCTCTGCCAGTCAGTTAGATAAGAATAGTATCAGTGAGCCCCTTCCCTTTTGTTTATTAACCCAGAGAGCACCAGTAGGTACCCAACGCATTTCAAAGTTATAGAAACTTGCTCCAGGCCATGTGTGTAGGGAGCTTCAGATTTTGAACCAGAGTCCAGTGAGTTCTAGTAATGCCCCAGGTTTAGAAGTACAGTTTATTGAACTGAAGCAAGAGTGCTTTACGCACAGTGCTATTAATAACCCTTTGGATGCTAAAGTCATATACAGTGCGTTACTAGGCAATGCTTAGAGACATCCTATCAAAGCAGTTGATTTATTCTTCCTTACAAATATAGCTGATTAGTGTTTAGACCCTTCTAAATTTCAACTCCTGGAATGTTAAAAGTATTAATCATCGCAAATCATATTATTGTAATGTCTGTAGTATCCACTGGGTTACATAAAAAACAAGCATGAGAGGATGCCTGTTTTAATCACTGCAAGATTTCACAATAAATAATGGTTAAAGACAAAGCAAAACTGATACAATTGTTAGAAATATAAATATGAAATCATTTTATGGCTTTGATCCTGCTACACTTACATAGACTGTTTAGAATCAGACCACAATGATGTCATATCCTTTCTTCGGGAAATGATCCAAACAGGGATATTTCTGGATTCTACCATCCTTAAACATGCATGCAAATGGTTATTATGCATTAGGCATGACCTAAGTTACAATAGCAATCCTGGAAGTTTTACGTGGAAGAAAAACATTGAAGTCATGCCTAAGGAAGCATAATAGTTGGATTTCAAAACTGGAAACTTCTGATTCAAAAATGCTGATTAACACTTACAATGCAGATTCAACCTTTGCGTGCCAGAGGGATGCCCAACACATTGCTCCACAATGTGTAGGGTAGCTCTCTGGCACTCAAACGGTTAAATCTCATCACATGTTTTGTTATTTGCATTACTTTTAATGGCAAATATGTGAAACTTTGTTGTGGGGATATACTAATATGATTCCACACTAAAACAGGAGCTAGAAACAATTTACTGGTGCTTTACCAGCCTGTTGCCTATGTGCTAAACTGCATACGCTGACAGTCTTTCCATTTTTACTGTTTGTGCCAAGCAGAGGGCAATGTGGTAGTGCATGGATGTTTCAGACATTCTGTTCCTCCGCACCTTGTTTCAGCCATGTACTAACAGGTCACAAAGAAAAGTAGCAAAAACACTCACTCTGTTTTCCTGCTTATACTATAGGGGGAGGTGTTTGGAGTCTGTTCATGTTAAAGTCTGAAGGATCACTTTGCAATGCATTGGAGAATGCTTTAGAATGCAAGGAGTTGAAATTCCCATTTAAATCTATGGGAATTTTATGTGCACCCTATAGTGCAGTTGATTTGCACCTGAATTACCCTGGGGACGGTGCACTAAGGTGTGATAAAGAGGTGACAAAATGGAGGTGATAAACTCTGCAAGTCCTATGTTATTCTATGGAACCAATTCACAAGATGTCTCCAACTTTAAAGATCTCTGTGCCTAGGCTCCACAGAATATCATGTGACTTGGAGAGTTTATAACACTGGAGAAGTCATATCCACTTCTTATCATGCCTTAGTGCATATCCCTCCTGTTCTTGTTAGTACACCTGTCTTATTATTATTATTATTATTATTATTATTATTATTATTATTATTGGGCTCCATTGTAACTGAGGCATCCTTTGTGGTTTGGTTGATTTTCCATGGAGCTAATGATACAACTCTGTTGTGGTTCATGGTAAGCCAAGCTGATTCACTGATTTGATCAAAACTAGTGATGATCGAGCACCCCAATGCTCGGGTGTTCAGGTGCTCTGACCGAGCGCCCCCGGAGGCTCGAGTGCTCGGCCGAGCACCCGAGCCCCATTGAAGTCAATGGGAGGACTCGAGCATTACACCAGGCACCCCCTGCTCTGATGAGGGGAGGGTGCCTGGTCCATAGGAAAAGGGCAGAAAATTATGGAAACACCACAGAAATGGTTCAGGGACAGCATAGGGAGGATGTCTGGATGCATCTTGGACTCCAACGTCGCTGCTGGGAACGATGTTTCGCCCGTAGTATGCCATTTTTACAGACTGACCGTAAAACACACAAAAAGGAAGATAAAAACGACTTTAGGCGAAAAATTGTTACCAAACAGTATTTGCTGTATATTTACTTGTATATCATCTGCAAATTCTGCAAAAAATGTCCTTGATTTTTCGGAACTGGGGCCATGATTAAGAGGGAAACGTGCGCAGAGGCAAATTTTGCAAAAAATGTCCTTGATTTTTCGGAACTCGGGCCATGATTAAGAGGGAAACGTGCGCAGAGGCAAATTCTGCAAAAAATGTCCTCGATTTTTCTGAACTGGGGCCATGATTAAGAGGGAAACGTGCGCTGAGCCGACCATCTAAAACATTATGGGTGAGGGTCTGCTGCGGAGCTGACCATCCTAAACATTATATGCGAAGGTCCGCTAGTGAGCTGACGCTATAAAACATTATATGAGAGGGCCCGCTAGAGAGCTGACCCAATAAAACATTATATGAGAAGGCCCGCTGGTGAGCTGACCTATACAAAAATTGTCAAACAGCGCCCGCTGGTGAGCTGGCCCTATATAAAAATTATATCACAGGGCCCGCTGGTGAGCTGGCCCTATATAAAAATTATATCACAGGGCATATGGAAGAGGAGGAGGAGGATGAGAAGATTAAGAGTCAACCATATACCCATTTTTTGGGTGGAAGGGGTGAATGGGAATACAGAGTATTCCCATCATTGTAAATAACATATATAAAGTGACTTTATGTTCACCCAGGGCTTTCCTCCAGTGGAGTGGAGAAGTCAGGGGAAATCCAGGCCTTGTTCATTTTTATAAGTGTCAACCTATCAGCATTTTCGGTGGAAAGGCGGATACGCTTATCTGTTATGATGCCACCAGCAGCACTAAATACCCGCTCAGACAGAACGCTGGCGGCAGGGCAGGCCAGCACCTCCAAGGCGTAGAGTGCCAGTTCATACCACGTGTCCAGCTTGGACACCCAGTAGTTGTAAGGCACAGAGGGATCATTGAGGACGCTGACACGGTCTGCTACGTACTCCTTCACCATCTTCCAAAACTTTTCCCTCCTTGTGACACTAGGCTGCGCATCAGGGTGAGGGTGCTGGCAGGGTGTCATGAAGGTGTCCCACACCTTGGAGAGTGTTGCCCTGCCTTTGTCGGAACTGCTGTGTGCTCCCCTTTTCTCCCCTTCTCGGTTAGCCAAGGTAGCACGTACTCTGCCGCCAGCGTTGTCAGATGGAAAATTTTGGAGCAATTTTTCGACAAGAACCTTCTGGTATTGCACCATTTTGGTTGTCCTCTCCACCGGAGGAATGAGAGATGAGAAATTCTCTTTGTAGCGGGGGTCCAGAAGGGTGAACACCCAGTAATCCGTGTTGTCTAAAATGCGTATAACGCGTGGGTCACGGGAAAGGCAGCCTAACATAAAGTCAGCCATGTGTGCCAGAGTACCAACAGGCAAGATTTCGCTGTCCTCACCAGGAGGATGACTCTCAATCTCCTCATCCTCTTCCTCCTCTTCTGCCCACCCACGCTGAAGAGATGGAACTAAAGTTCCATGGCTACCCTCTGTAGCGGAGGCAACCGTGTCTTCCTCCTCCTCCTCCTCCTCCTCCGCCTCCTCCAATTGTCGCTGAGAAGACGAAGTGACGGTGCTCTGGCTATCACCTTGTGTAAGCTCTTCCTCCCGCATTTCCACCTCTTCCACATGCAAAGCGTCGGTTTTAATTGTGAGCAGCGAGCGTTTCAGTAGACACAGAAGTGGGATGGTTACACTGATAATAGCGTTATCGCCGCTCACCATCTGTGTCGATTCATCAAAATTGCGTAAAACCTCACAGAGGTCTGACATCCATTCCCACTCCTCACTTCTGATTACAGGAAGTTGAACGGAGAGGCGACGACCGTGTAACAGCTGGTACTCCACTACTGCCCTCTGCTGCTCACAAAGCCGGGCCAACATGTGGAAGGTGGAGTTCCAGCGCGTGCTCACGTCACACAGCAGCCGGTGAGCTGGCAATTGTAAGCGCTGCTGCAGCTTCAACAGGCCGGCTGAAGCTGTTGATGACTTACGGAAATGTGCACACACGCGGCGCACCTTGGTCAAGAGATCATGCACATTGGGGTAGGTTTTTAGAAATCGCTGAACCACTAAATTAAATACATGCACTAGGCATGGTACGTGTGTGAGCTTGCCGAGCTCCAAAGCCGCCACCAAGTTACGCCCATTATCACACACAACCATGCCTGGTTGCAGGTTGAGTGGCGAGAGCCATTGCTCGGTCTGGTGACTAATCCCCTGCAACAGCTCTGAGGCCGTGTGCTGTTTGTCCCCAAGGCAGATCAGCTTCAGCACGGCCTGTTGACGCTTCCCCACTGCAGTGCTACACTGCTTCCAGCTACCGGCTGATGGGTGAGTGGCGCTGCGCGCAGAGAATTCGGAGGTGGAAACGGAGGAGGAGGAGCCAATAACGTAGGTGCTGGCGGAAACCCTGATGGAGGTAGGGCCCGCAATCCTCGGCGTGGGTAGCACCTGTGCCATCCCAGGGTCCGAGTCGCTCCCAGCCTCCACGACATTCACCCAGTGTGCCGTCAGGGAAATGTAGCGTCCCTGGCCACAAGCACTTGTCCATGTGTCAGTCGTTAAGTGGACCTTCCCAGTAACTGCGTTGGTCAGGGCACGGGTGATGTTACGGGACACATGGTGGTGTAAGGCGGGGACGGCACACCGGGAAAAGTAGTGGCGGCTGGGGACTGCGTACCGAGGGACAGCTGCTGCCATCAGCCTGTGGAAGGACTCAGTCTCCACAAGCCTAAATGGCAGCATTTCGATGGCCAGTAATTTGGAAAGGTGTGAGGTTAGTGCTATGGCCTGTGGGTGGGTGGCTGGGTATTTTCGCTTGCACTCAAATGCCTGGGGTAACGATATTTGGACGCTGTGCTGGGACAGGGAAGTGGATGTGGTCGCTGATGGTGCTTCAGATGGTACAGGTGCAGGGCGGGAGGTATGCGGGCCTGCGCCTTCGACAGGCGATTGGCCGGCACCGAAAACAGGGGAAGAGGAGGCAGTGGTGTGGCCTGCAGACACAGATTGGCGATCCGGGCGTTCCTCCCACTTATTACGGTGCTTGGATGCCATGTGTCGGATCATGCTGGTGGTGGTGAGGTTTCTAGTGTTCATGCCTCGGCTCATTCTGGTGTGGCACAGGTTGCAAACTACAATTCTTTTGTCGTCCGCACTTTCCTTAAAAAAACGCCATACCGCGGAACACCTACCCCTTGGCAAGGGAGATTTACGCAAGGGGGTGCTCTGTGGAACATTTGCGGGCCGGTTTGGTGCGGTCCGCCTTCTTTCTGTAGCCACACCACTGCCTCCTCCAGCCTGTTGCGGTGCTGCAGATGGCTCACCCTCAGGACTGCTGTCATCGCTCGGCTCTCCACCTTCCCAGGTGGGGTCAGTCACCTCATCGTCCACCAAGTCCTCCTCCACTTCCTCACTCTGATCATCCTCCTCATTTCTTGATCCCACCACATACTCAGTCATTGACAACTGTATATCATCCTCCTCATCAAGGTCTTGAGACAGTAAAAGTGGTTGATTTGATGGCAACTGTGTCTCATCATCATCATCATCCACTTCCTTTGACCTTAAATGCCGTTCCCCTCTGTCATCTTCTTGTGATTGGGTACCCTCTAGAGGTTGTGAATCAGGGCACAAGATTTCATGTTCCTCTGCAAGCGTGCTTGGAGAGAGGTTCAAATGAAGGATTGGTGATGAGACGAGCTCCTCACTATATCCCAGTGTGGGATCACTTCTTTGACCAGACCCTCTATGGTGGGAGGAAGGATGATCAGGGTGAGGATTATGTTGACCAGACTCTTGGCTACTGAGAGTGGACTTGGTGGAAGACAGGGTGGTGCTTAACCGACTGGAAGCAGTATCACCTGAAATCCAACCGACCACCTGTTCGCAGTGGTCTGACCTCGAGAGTGATGTCCTGCGACGCCCTGTAAACTGAGACATGAAGCTAGGTATGGTGGATGTCTTTCTTTCTTGTGCTCTGGCACCAGGCACAGTTTCTACGCATCCTGACCCGCGCCCTGAACTATCAGGATCACGTCCACTTCCCCGTCCCTTTTTACCCGCCTTCTTCATATTACACGGAATATGTGCTGCAAATCTGCAACTTTGCACACTAAACAGAATGTGCTGCTTATCTGCGGCTAGGCACAGTGAACAGAATATGTGACTTTTATTTTTAACACTTTGCACACTAAACAGAATGTGCTGATAATCTGCAACTTTGCACACTAAACAGAATATGCTGCTTATCTGCGGCTAGGCACAGTGAATGGAATATGTGACTTTTAGTTTTTACACTTTGCACACTAAACTGAATGTGCTGATAATCTGCAACTTTGCACACTAAACAGAATGTGCTTCTTATCTGCGGCTAGGCACAGTGAACGGAATATGTGACTTTTATTTTTAACACTTTGCACACTAAACAGAATGTGCTGATAATCTGCAACTTTGCACACTAAACAGAATATGCTGCTTATCTGCGGCTAGGCACAGTGAATGGAATATGTGACTTTTAGTTTTTACACTTTGCACACTAAACAGAATGTTCTGCTAATCTGCAACTTTGCACACTAAACAGAATGTGCTGCTTATCTGCGGCTAGGATCAGTGAACGGAATAAGTGACTTTTATTTTTTACACTTTGCACACTAAACTGAATGTGCTGATAATCTGCAACTTTGCACACTAAACAGAATGTGCTGCTTATCTGCGTCTAGGATCAGTGAACGGAATAAGTGACTTTTATTTTTTACACTTTGCACACTAAACTGAATGTGCTGATAATCTGCAACTTTGCACACTAAACAGAATGTGCTGCTTATCTGCGGCTAGGATCAGTGAACGGAATAAGTGACTTTTATTTTTTACACTTTGCACACTAAACTGAATGTGCTGATAATCTGCAACTTTGCACACTAAACAGAATGTGCTGCTTATCTGCGGCTAGGATCAGTGAACGGAATAAGTGACTTTTATTTTTTACACTTTGCACACTAAACAGAATGTGCTGATAATCTGCAACTTTGCACACTAAAAAGAATATGCTGCTTATCTGCGGCTAGGCACAGTGAATGGAATATGTGACTTTTAGTTTTTACACTTTGCACACTAAACTGAATGTGCTGATAATCTGCAACTTTGCACACTAAACAGAATATGCTGCTTATCTGCGGCTAGGCACAGTGAATGGAATATGTGACTTTTAGTTTTTACACTTTGCACACTAAACTGAATGTGCTGATAATCTGCAACTTTGCACACTAAACAGAATGTGCTGCTTATCTGCGGCTAGGATCAGTGAACGGAATAAGTGACTTTTATTGTTACACTTTGCACACTAAACAGAATGTGCTGATAATCTGCAACTTTGCACACTAAAAAGAATGTGCTGCTAATCTGCAACATTGCACACTGAACAGAATGTGCTGCTAATCTGCAACTTTGCACACTAAACAGAATGTGCTGCTAATCTGCAACTTTGCACACTAAAAAGAATTTGCTGCTAATCTGCAACTTTGCACACTAAACAGAATGTGCTGCTAATCTGAAACTTTGCACTAAACAGAATGTGCTGCTAATCTGAAACTTTGCACACTAAACAGAATGTGCTGCTAATCTGCGGCTAGGCACAGTGAACGGAATATGTGACGTTTTTTTTTTAAACTCTGCCCCCCAAAACAAAATATATCTGCTGCCCCCACACACAGTAGTCCTAAAAAGGACTTTTGGGTCCTTTTTTTGTTCAAACGCGCTTTTTTTCTGCCTACACTCACTTTCCCTTCCTATCCTCATCTCTCCCTGGCTAAGACTGAGCCGAACTCGCTGGTCAGGTGCTATACAGCACCCGATCACGGGTTCTGGCCAGCCAATCAGTGTAATGCCAGCAGCCAACATGGCTGCTGGCATTACACTGATGTCAGAGCCTCCCCGCACGTTTATTGGCTGCGCAGCAGCCGCGAAATGTGCGGGGAGGAGACCCGAACATGGCGGGCGAGCACATGCGGTACTCGTACGAGTACCGCCATGTGCCGAGCAGAGCGATGCTCGAGCCGAACCGAGCTTCGGCCGAGCATGCTCGCTCATCACTAATCAAAACCAATAAGTTAAATTGAATTTGTCACAGCCCACAGTCAATATTTGACTGGCTAATGAAAAGAAAACACATAGAACAACAGCATCCATAAAGTAGGTTTGTAAAAATCAATATCCATTTTATATTTCTAAAAGAAGGTGTTTTTGCGCAAATACTTTAAATATGTGCCAACATAAGCAAATATGTTACTGGAATATGAGAAGTTTGTCTAGTACAACTATAACAAAAAAAAAATTGAAGATTTATTAAAAACATTGCATGCAACAGAACTCTATAGAATCCAAAGGGTTAAATAAGCAAATAGAGATTAGGTGATAAAACCCCTGACACTGTCAAGTAAAGAGACAATTATTTTTTTCTGAGGGTCATATCTCAGTTCCAATATTTTTGGAAGGCCAGAGTTGTATCTATTCAATCCATCCATCCATCTTTCTGTCTGTCTACTTTGTTCTGTAATTATATATTGTATAATACATTCCTACCAACCTTTGGGTGACTAATACCCCTACCCCACTAGCAAAACCTCAGCCTAACTAGTAATTATGGTAAATAACTCAATTCCTTTCTCTTTGCACTGAAAGAGTGATACATTGTATCACATTTGAGCTCAACGTATCATTCTTACTCCACAGTGCACTTTTCACTGCAGCAGCAAATCTGTAAGAGCAGTGCTGAGAAGCACAAGGGGGAGATTAACTAAGCAGTGATAAAGTCGAGATGACTTCTCCAGTTCCTATGTTATTCTATGGAGCCTATTCGTTATGATCTCCAAAGCTGAAGAAATCTTAGTGCATAGGCTCCATAAAATAACATAGGAATTAGAGAAGTGATAAGCTGGAGAAGTCATCTCCACCTTATCTCCTCTTTATCACAGTTTATTGAATCTCCCCCAAGGACTGCCAACCAGACCAGACAATTGGTTCAAATCAGTCAGGGGGACAAATCAGGACACCAAATGCTCATGTCCACATGTTCTTCCCAAAAATAGATTTCAATTCTCTTATTTCCTGCTATAATTTCACTGATATATTTTAACTCCTTTGATGTTAAACACCTCTCACAAAATAGTATTTAAACTGCTCTCATGGCTCTATCTCATATGTGCAGAAAAAATCCCAATTTTTACTACCTACTGTAAAATAATTTTCCCATGGAAATAGTTTTGGGGAAAAAAAAAACAATGTTGGAATTCTCAGTGTAGTATTTACAGAAAGACACCCACCATGATTATGAGCCTCAGTGGAGTACAACACTTTACAATTTAAGAATTGAGACAATAGAAGATTACACTAGCACTACACAGAGTGAAACAAAAGAAGTGTGGTCCCTGCTCCAGAGCTTACAATTTAATGTAAATAAGGGAGATGAATAGAGTAAATAAATCATAAGTGCAAAATACAATATTGAAGTCCTGGTCAGATTAGGGTTATCAATACATTGTAAGTACCTTGGATAGATAAAAATGGGAGATACATGTATTCTGTTGAAATTCATGGAGGATGATTTCAAGCAAGTCTTTAAGATGGTGAGTGAAGTGCACTGGCACAGTCTGGGAGGTAAAGCATTCCACAGAGAAGAATCCATGAGAGGAAAGGTTTGCTACAAGAGGGCTGTGAACACAAATGGACTTGTGAGGAGATTGTCCCCCGATGATTATAAGTGACAAGATTGTGTGTAGCAGGAGATCAGAGAAGATATGTAGGAGGGGGTAGAGGAGAAGAGGGCCTTGAATGAGAGAAGCAGAATGTAATAAGATATACGGAGCTTGATGGACAATGACTGGAGAGATTGAAGGAGGAGATGGGCAGAACATTAACAATATGGAATGAGCTGTCTACTCCCCTGGTGAAAATAATTTTAATAGTTTCTGCAGAGTTGTCTTACTTATCGTGTCCATCATAGGATAAAGTACAATTTGCTCTTTAGTAAATAGCATCCCGTGTTCTGGGTGGCTCTCTGGCACTACGAGGATTACATCTCTAAAACGCCTTCCAGTCTGGACTAAAGATGGCCAGAGATAAGATTCTATATTATATCCAATCATTTCTCATAACATGAATGGATTAGGCATTGGACCATGTGATCTTTCTAGATGACGTGTGTTGTTGCACCATTGATATCGTATGCAAATCATAGCAGTCAGAAATCATTTTTGTTGCAGACAGATTAGACTGACTGCAGTGAGATAAAATGTATTACACTAAGGATAAATTAGAGGAGGGAGCAGTTACAGTGCATTTCCTGCTGAACAAAATAAGGCTACTCACACAGCTGGGAGATTTCATTCAAAACTTATTGCAGGTCATATTTTGTTAAGCAACAGCCCCAACTGGTGTCCAAAAGCTGAAATAACTTTTGTGGAACTATTTATTATTCCAGTTTAATCCTGTCTTTAAACAAATTATACTTTTTTGAAACTTTAGATGTTATGGAGCAAATACAAAAAAGTGAAGTAACTATTTTTAATTACTAATAAACCATCCATCATTTGAAATATCACCATTGATATCGTATGCAAATCATAGCAGTCAGAAATCATTTTTGTTGCAGACAGATTAAACTGACTGCAGTGAGATAAAATTTATTACACTAAGGATAAATTAGAGGAGGGAGCAGTGACAGTGCATTTCCTGCTGAACAAAATAAGGCTACTCACACAGCTGGGAGATTTCATTCAAAACTTATTGCAGGTCATATTTTGTTAAGCAACAGCCCCAACTGGTGTCCAAAAGCTATAATAACTTTTGTGGAACTATTTCTCAACATTAAAACAATTAAAATATTTTTTAACCATATATTGAAGTTTATTATTCAGTTAATGCCACTGAGATTAACCCTGTCAGTGCAACCCATGGCACAACTATTCTTGCACACTCCCCTTATATGCAAAGGTTTAAACTCATCACACTGATATACAGGGAAAAACATTCATAGCCAAAGGCCTCTAAAATATATTGCAAAACAAATTACTGGCCTCTTTAAGAGTAAAGTCACGTGCTGTATAATTGTCGTTTTTCTGGTCAGAAAGGAAGTCTTTCATTCATCAGCATGTATTTCATAACATGGGAAATTGACAACATATGCTTTACTTTGCATATGGCAAAATATGAATGTCTCACATTATTCCAGTTTAATCCTGTCTTTAAACAAATTATACTTTTTTGAAACTTTAGATGTTATGGAGCAAATACAAAAAAGTGAAGTAACTATTTTTAATTACTAATAAACCATCCACCATTTGAAATATCACACTTTCAAGCTGTTGGACTACAATTTCCATTATCCTCCATGAGCCAATGACCTGTTTAATCCAACATCAGATATGTTCAGAGCTGGAGCATCCATAATGGCAACCTAGGCTACTGCCTAGGGCCCATGGAAGTGTGAGAGGCTGTAGCTGCAAGTGATAGGTCACAGACAGAGGCTCTGCTGTTGCTGCTGCTAATATCTTTAGCCAGATACCTTTTTGTTGAAAGAGACCAACATCATCCAGCTGCTCCCATTTTCATTAGAGTCACAGTACTCCTACCTGCTGGCAGCACTCTGTGTCAGAAGCAAGAGATGTGGAGCCCCAAATTGTTATCTGTCTCAGAAGAGATGTGGGGCCCCAAATTGGTATCTGTGTCAGAAGTAAGAGATGTGGGGCCCCAAACTGGTATCTTTGTCAGAAGCAAGAGATGTGGGGCAAACTGGTATCTTGCCTAGGGCCTTATGGAGCCTTAATCCATCTCTGCTCATGTTATCTCCCCCCGATGTAGTGGCTGTTCATATCTGGGAACTTTCAAAATTATCTGACACTGAGATATTAACCCTTAACTGAGTGCCACACAGGTGTCCAATGCATTGAAGCTCAATGTACTGGATACCTCTCTGGCAATCCAAGAGTTAAAGTTCCCCATAATATATATTCTCGGTAATAGACCTCTGCTTTCCTTACTCCAGCAATGCTACAATTTGTCCTTGAGGAAGCATTAACATGCAACAACTGGATGAACACACATAGACAGACAAGCAGGGCTTCTCCCTTTGCCTTACTGGTAGCAGTTTAGATACTACAGAGGTGGTCAGTTGATGCAGATCATCTTGTAGAAAACAATAAACTCTCTAAACCTGAGGATTTGGTCCTTCTTACTGAGGCACTGACTTTTGGGTCAAAAGCCTCTGTCTTAGGTGCAAATGCGAAGAGTTCCATGTATTGGTCTCGGAGAATATGGAGAAAAATATTAACCCCCTTAAGGGCCAGAGGTCCAGGGAAGTTATCTTCCCTTAAAGACCACTTTAATCCTTTCCGATCCTTTGTTGCATTTACTGGCATGCCGAGTTGGGGTCTGAGAAAGACCTCTCCAATACTGGAGGAGCACTATAAGTAAAAAATATGTGACGTGTTATGTCTGTCACCGGACCTTATGGGTATAAACTGCGTGACAGTCATAGCATTTCACATGGTCCTCAAGGGGTTAAGAAAGTAATGAAATGATGAAAGGACAAAAGAAGAAATTTGAAAATAAGTCTCCAATGAGGAAGAGAACATCTCAGTTATGAGATGATATAATATATAGTACATGGTAAATATATTTTGATATTAATTATAATTAGAAAATTCTGCAAAATATCTATCATTTACCCTGAATCATTACCATTGCTTGCCACGTTGCCCAGTGCAGGACAACTTTTGGCAACAGTTCCTTTCAGGTAACTCACAAACCCATGGTGGTGAAAGCACTTCTCATTTTAAAATGCAATGTTTGAGCAGAGTAAAACTTTAAATTCAAAGAGAATCTTCTTGGTATCATGATGATTCATTCTCTTATGAAACGAACAACTCTCTCTAGCCATATACTAATGCAATAAGTGTTTACTTCAATATCTAAGGAAAGAGTAAGATATTGTTATGCAGGTTCACCAAACTAAGATACAGACCTGCAGGGCAGAGGAGGAATTCAGACAATGGACTGTGATTCAGGGTGTCAACTACCTGGGCCAGAAGCAGAACTTAATGAGCTTTGCATGGAGACCCTATACAGGGACAAAAAAATTGTAGTGTAGGTAAGCCATAAAGTTAAGAGCCCAACTTCAGTGGATAACAAGGTGTAGCAAGCAGGTAAGATACAGAGTCAAACAGGAATAAAATACAGGAGATCAGAGAAACACAGTCTCCGTAGGATGATGGTGTCTTGCTGAGTCTCTAAACACCACAGGAGTGCTAACAGATAGTATTTTTCTGTTGAGTCACTAGGGACACAAGAGAGTTGATAGACTGTAGAACTCCACCAAGCACAGAACTATGCTGTTAAACAGTGGTGGTGGTACTGTATAGACATTGGTGAACGCAATGATCTAGTTGCAGAGGTCATGGCTGGGAGCAGACAGGAGAATGATCCCACAAGCAGAGTTTGTGAAAGGCGATAGACAAAGAATATTAATTTTCAAGGCAGAGGTCATGGCAGGTGGCAAACAGGGGTTGTTCATTTGCGTCAAACAGAGGATGATGATTTAAATAGATAAAGCTGACATAAGAAGTCATTCAAACTAAAAGACACAATATATACAAAAAGAGCAGGAGCAGCAGGAATATATAGGCAATGAAGGCTTGCCCAAAGGACACAGAAGTTCAAGTAAGTCTTTCACTGGGATTTCAGGGCTAGGTTCTGCAATATATTTAAAGCATTAAAATAACAAAGTACTAATCTATATGTCATTATTAGTGATGAGCGAGCATGCTCGGCCGAAGCTCGGTTCGGCTCGAGCATCGCTCTGCTCGGCACATGGGGGTACTCGTACGAGTACCGCATGTGCTCGCCCTCCATGTTCGGGTCTCCTCCCCGCACGTTTCGCGGCTGCTGCGCAGCCAATAAACGTGCGGGGAGGCTCTGACATCAGTGTAATGCCAGCAGCCATGTTGGCTGCTGGCATTACACTGATTGGCTGGCCAGAACCCGTGATCGGGTGCTGTATAGCACCCGGCGCGCGAGTTCGGCTCATTCTTAGCCAGGGAGAGATGCGCTTAGGCAGGGAAAGTCAGTGTAGGGAGAATAAAATTGTTGAAACTCTTTCAAGACCCAAAAGTCCTTTTTAGGACTGTTGTGTGTGGGGGCAGCATTTATATTTTGTTTGGGGGGGCACAATTTCCTTTTTTTTGTGGGGGGGATATTTGAAAGGTGACATATAATACTAGATGCACAGGAAGTCAGTGTAGGGAGAATAAAATTGTTGAAACTCTTTCAAGACCCAAAAGTCCTTTTTAGGACTGTTGTGTGTGGGGGCAGCATTTATATTTTGTTTGGGGGGGCACAATTTCCTTTTTTTTGTGGGGGGGATATTTGAAAGGTGACATATAATACTAGATGCACAGGAAGTCAGTGTAGGGAGAATAAAATTGTTGAAACTCTTTCAAGACCCAAAAGTCCTTTTAGGACTGTTGTGTGTGGGGGCAGCATTTAATTTTTTTGGGGGTGGCAGAATTTCCTTTTTTTGTGGGGGGGACATGTTCTAAGGTGACATTGTACTAGGTGCACAGGGACAAATATTTCACAGTGCAGTGACAAGCTGACATATTCTGTTAGGTGCACAGGGCCAATGATTTTACAACGCAGCGACAAAAAGGGCCATTTTAAACGTGTGCCTAGCCATAGATTATTGTCACATTCTGTTTAGTGTGCAAATTCACAAATTAACGTCACATATTCCGTTCACTGTGCCTAGCCGCAGATTAGCGTCACATTCTGTTTCGTGTGCCTAGCCGCAGATTAGCGTCACATTCTGTTTCGTGTGCCTAGCCGCAGATTAACGTCACATATTGTTTAGTGTGCCTAGCCGCAGATTAACGTCACATATTGTTTAGTGTGCCTAGCCGCAGATTAGCGTCACATATTGTTTAGTGTGCCTAGCCGCAGATTAGCGTCACATATTGTTTAGTGTGCCTAGCCGCAGATTAGTTTTTATCTTCCTTTTTGTGTGTTTTACGGTCAGTCTGTAAAAATGGCGTACTACGGGCGAAACATCGTTCCCAGCAGCGACACTGGAGTCCAAGATGCATCCAGACATCCTCCCTATGCTGTCCCTGAACCATTTCTGTGGTGTTTCCATCATTTTCTGACCTTTTCCTATGAACCAGGCACCATCCCCTCATCAGAGCAGGGGGTGCCTGGTGTAATGCTCGAGTCCTCCCATTGACTTCAATGGGGCTCGGGTGCTCGGCCGAGCACTCGAGCCTCCGGGGGCGCTCGGCCAGAGCACCCGAACACCCGAGCATCGGGGTGCTCGATCATCACTAGTCATTATTATTCATCAGTACCAGCCTGTTTAGTTCCTACAAATAAGAGTTCCAGTGTCCATTTCCATCCCTCTCTGGATAAAAGAAAATACTTTGTGACCTTGTAGATACCTTTGTACATGTGGTGTGCTGCACTTCATTTCCACTACAGCTGGAGTTAGATCCATCTGTGTTTGGGTGTGTTGGTTAGATTTGGATTTAGACATTCAACTATTTCCTCTAGCAACGTTATATTGCAGTAATGCAGTTATAGTTTGAACAGGACTTTAGTTGGAATGTGAAATATATGTAAACACTGCAAATTTGGTCCAAATCCATCTGGTAGAAATAAAATAAGAAGCTTTGGGGAAAAAAATTACTTCAGTTATATCTTTTGATGTCATTGTGAAAACTTTATTAGGACTTTAACAAAATCTACTGAACAGTTATACATACACCATTTTCACCCATTATGATGGACTGTTCACTTTTGTTTACTTCATCTTAAAAAAAGTGCCTCTGGTCCTGAGATATTTTGTTTCAAATGTGCTATTTTGTACATGCATAGTATGTTTTGATACAAAAAAATGTATAATTCATGAACATTTGCAGACCCATCGTTTGCTTGCGCAGCTTCTTGCTAAATAACATGACTTCAGATCTATCAAACATACACACTTTAATTGTGTTAATTGTATTAATTCTTATCTTCTTCATGTCATCAAGAAAACACATAGGGCTGTGGAGTTTAAGTTCAATGACAAATTATAACCCTATAGTTCCAAGATTTTGAAGTCTTAAGTGAGAACTATAAAGTGGGATTAAAAGTGCCATGTATTATTTCAAACCTCTGTGGAAATTTTAATGCAGTTTTTGCACTTTGACCATTTTACCTTTCAGTCATAATCACCTTTAACCAAAAGCATCAAAATGTATAGATTACTCTTTAAAGACACATTATAATCATACCTGGGAACTCTCCGGATTTGCCCCGGAGACTCCGGTTCTGACAGAGCTTTACCGGGTCTCCGGGGCAGAGGCAGATTCCTCCGGATGTGGAGAGTTTCTATTGAAACTCTGCCACATCTATTTTTTTCTCCAGTTGTGCCTCAGTCCCCAGCCTTCTGTGTGACACATTTAACCCTCTGAGTGCCAGAGTGGTACGGAATGCATTGCTTTGCAATGCATTCCGTACCACTCTGGCACTCAGAGGGTTAAATCCCCCCCAGCACTCGAGTTAAGCCCCGCCCCTTTTTGACGCGATTAGCGTCAATTTGGTTACCCCCTGCTGAACAGAGGATTACCCTCCGGGTAGCCCTCAACTGAAAGTTCCCAGGTATGATTATAATAAGCTTGGACATTTTAAATTTGATGTCGGTAGCTAGCGAGTTACTGTAAGTTTCACAAAGCAGGAATAGTTTTTGCAGTTACAAGATTACAAGAGGTCAATGAATGTGATGCTTTTACAGACAAGTCTTTGGAAGGGTTATACAATAAACAATGATGTAGATCAGTGTACTGTAACACAGTTTACAGCTCATTAAAAAACAATATACTTTTCTTAGAGTTGAAGCCAAATAACAGTACTTTTATTAAGCAGATTTGTAGCAGTAAATAAATGCATCTGTAATGCACCTAAAGGCAGATTGATTCAGGAAATAGAGAACAGATGTGGGGAGAAGCACAGCAGTGCAAAACCTCATTAACAAAGCCTGAAGACAGAGCCCACTGCAGTGAGCATCTGCACAGGGGCTGGTCCAGCAGCCAGCAGAATGATGTAAAGATATCAGGTCAGGAGGAACAGACAAGTTCAGGCAAGTTGGATCAGAGCTAAGTGCCAAAAGCCAGGTGTAATATCAAAAAGAAGCAAACACCGGCCCCTCAGAATGCGTCTATGAAGACATAGGCCAGTTACAGACTACAGTATATGCCAAGGAGAAGTACAAAATCAAAAGACAAGACAAGGCGGAACAATCCTGAGCAGGCAACCAAGATATATTTTTTCCACAATAAGTATTTACTGCATTTTTTAGATGTTGTTTCATATGGAAATATTGTAGTTATATATCAGTGTTTACTAAACTGTAAGTACGCACTTAAACCCTGACTCACACCCTAGACCAACGCTTCTTTGCCTTGAACTATATTACAAATTGAAGTTGCACTACAAACTTGTCAACAGATGTCTCTGAGAAGTGTTTTATTGTCTTATAATAGATGGTTCGGTTAATCATTTGTAACTCATGATCCTTTTTTACTCTGTAAAGTATCTTCTATCTTTGTTTCTTGCACTGTAATGATTGCACTTCTTTCAATAAACGTTTAAAAAAAAATTAGCTTTGTGGCTCTGTGAGTGGAAACTGTTGCTAGAATATGGTTTATCCGTATATAAAAACTGTAATGGCAGACCAAAGCTGAATAGCAATTTCATACATGAAAAGCACATTTTCCCACATACACGTTCATGTAAAGTTGAAATAAAAAAAAATCCAGGACATAACTAGATCATGGAATTAAATATGAAAAGAAGCTTCAATTATTTTCTTGCTAGGCATATAATCCCCCTTTTAAATTGTGCAAGACAAATATAAGCAAAAATGTTCACTTTGCTACAATTATTGTACATAAAGGGAAATGGGCCCATTAGTAAACTTCATCCACTATATCTGTAAATTCTGTAGCAAGATCCACCATATGACTACAAGGTGAATTTTAGAATACTTGTTCCTTCCTGAATATTAAGCATGGTCTATCCTGCCATCTAGTGGCTACAAGAATAAAAAATTACCAAACTTCCATGAAGTTTAAAGGGATAGTAATGTTTCATAATAAAAGCAGCTCTAATTAATCATCATAGTATTTGGACTTTGCGGAGTGTTATTTCAATTCTGTCAGAGTTGTAGTTCAAGAGTAATTCAATAATAAAGTATCCCCCTCCCGCCCCTTTTACTGATGTAACACTGTTCAGCCAGATCAGAAGGGATGTGCCCAGGTAGACTGCAGAGAGGGACAATCTTCAATTAAGATAAGGGAAAAACCTGAAAAACTTGTCAAGGTGGGCAGGGATTTCATTGTTCTAATAGAAAGAAAATTGTCCCCTGCTGTTATCTGTCTGGTCTATGGACTGCATTCCACATCTGAGAAGAGATGGCTTACACTAGGTAAAAGGGGCGGGAGGGGAACTTTGCTTGTGAATATCTCTCAAACCATAAAGGTTTGAGAGATAAGACTTATATCGTTCTTCATGTTTTTTTTAATGTCTACAAAATAAAATAAAGAAAAAACGAAGTATTACTATCCCTTTAAGTGTCTGTCTTTACAAGGCAATTACACATTTAGCTAGGAGAATAAAAGTTACAAAAAAGTAAACAGTAGATCAAAAGAAGTATTTAGTTGCATATATATGTATTGCTAGAGATGAATGAATTACTTGTATTGCTTGACTTGTGGGATCCCAGGAAATTTAAGGAGAATACTTGGAACAGGCAGCATAACTGCAATGATATAAAACCCCATTTTGAGGTGTGCATGTTTCTGTATGTATATATTGAAAAAAAAAAAGAATATATACAAAAATATATATTCTTTATTCGCCAGAGCTCTACAATTTTGAGTCCCCCCAAATAAAGGCAAATATATACAAATGGATATAAAAATAAACTGATAATATACTGATAATACAGGGTAAAGAAGTATCAAAGATATGTATTAAATCTATATACCAGCGCTACTATTTTCGTATTGGAGTGTGTGCCGATATAAATACAAAAAAAGGTTATATTTTTAGACCTTTCTTCTTTCTTTCATTCAGAATTTTTAGTTTTATACTTAGTCTGTTTACCTAAAATTATCCAATAGACTTTGTACTTACCCCTATATTTTTGGTGATTGCCATTGTTACAAAAGAAGGATTACATGCACAGCAGTACTGAAATAGTTGGGAGGACACAATAAGAACTCTGCCCGCTCAGCTGCTATTAAAATATATTACGGGTTAATTATACCCATATTTTCAGCCGTGAGAATATTTCAAATAAAGGTGCACGAAAATCTGTAGGAAGCCTGCCCACTTGAAATATCCCTACTGCCATAGATACATCACTGGAGCAGATTTTGGGAGTACTAAAGAACTTAAAGGGTTTGAACCCTATATATAGGGTCGGGAGAGCAACAGCCTGTATTAGTGCACGAGAGAGATATTCATTCCCTGGTATTTGCTTGTAACCCTACATCTGCCATATAGAGCAGGCAATTCATCAGATATAATATCAAGACATTGAGAGTGGTAAGGCCGGATATACCGGCTGGAGATATCTACAGATTTATATAAATAATTTTTAGACTACATAGACTATTTAGTTTTTTATTTTTTTCAATATTTTTTACAATATTTTTTGTGATCACATTTTTTATATAGGAACATTCCTAAAATGACATACAGTATTTTCATACTGTTTTACTTCGCTTGTTTGTGACACTGATAAATAGTATATATTAACATTGTATAGATTGTTATTATATCGTTGTATTTATTGTAAAGTGTGCTCTATATTGTGTTTTATTTATATATTGGTGCTCTTTTTTGGTTGCACTCTCTTTTGAGAGTGACACATTTAGTCATATATATATATCCACAAAACCAACTCGTGAGCGGATATATGGCGCCCAGCCAGCTCCACCCCCCGCCCTGTAGTGTGCAGGGCAAAATAGGGAAGTAGATACAGAAAAATATGGGGAGAGAACTAGTATCTCTATCATATATCTCAAACAATATTAACATATTGATATGTATATCACAACAAATATTGACCATATAATAACAGTATTATTTATTAAACAAATATAAAATACGAATATCCCATATGTGGGTTCTACTAAGAACACCTATACAGATAGGATCCATGATATCACCAAAAAATGTAAAAACAAAAAAAACATTTTTTTAAATATGTATATATAAAAAAATGGAGCTCCAAAAACAGGGAACAGTCATCAATATGCAATATTTATACGTGATGTTATATGAGACTGGATCCAATATGTATGTGTATGGGTCAGTGAATCAGATGGGGTTCATACCCTCCCGTCTTTAATACAGCTGAATGTATATATTTGTACAAGCCCAGTTTCGAAAGCAGATTCGCGGGCAGAGATTGATTGACAACTTATGTCCGTGAGGAATTATAACTTTGTGTCCATCCTCTGGTATTGTGACCTTATATTTGGTCAAAATGTATCTCTGATATATACATAATTAAAAAAAAAAAATCATTTTTTCAGTGATATCACTGATAACCATCTGTATAGGTGTTCTTATTAGAACCCATATATGGGATATTTGTATTTTATATTTGTTTAATAAACAATACTGTTATTATATGGTCAATATTTGTTGTGATATATGTATCATTGGGTTAATATTGGTTGAGATATACGTTAGAGATACTAGCTCTCTCCCCATATTTTCATATATATATATATACTGGGCAGCACAGTGGCTCAGTGGTTAGCACTGTTGCCTTGCAGCACTGGGGTCCTGGGTTCAAATCCCACCAAGGACAACATCTGCAATGAGTTTGTATGTTCTCACTGTGTTTGCGTGGGTTTCCTCTGGGTACTCCGGTTTCCTCCCACACTCCAAAAACATACTGATAGGTGACGTTAGATTGTGAGCCCCAGTGGGGACAGGAACCAATATGAGTGTAAAGCGCTGCAGAATCTGTGTGCGCTATATAAGTAAAGGATTATTATTATTTATATATATATATATATATATATATATATATATATAAAGGAAGACTTTGTGCCTGGCAAAACACACCCAGGGTCTGCAGTAAGGAGGAGTTACTGCTCCCATTGGGTGATTCAATGGGGGTGTGATTTTTTTTGGCCAGGCCCCCACTATCCAGTCCGCCCACCACTAGGCTAAGGCTGAAAAAAAATGGCTGGTACTCTATCCTACACCACAGACACATGTGTGTCTGTGGTGTAGGAATGAGTGGCATCCCCACACACACTGGCAAACACATACACACATATACACACACTCATACAAAGACACACACATGCACGCTGAGCAGCTGAGGATGATAGGAACTATGTTCCAGCTACAGCTGGAAGGCCATGGTCCAAATCTGTATTATGCATCAGGGTTCCCAGCACATAGATACAAGGTTATGGGCTCGCTACAATAAACCACTCATATGCAGCTTCTTAATTCCCTGTCTGTGACCCTGCACAGCCCTGCCAATTACTACAAGTGAGCCGCTTTCTAACCAATCAGCAGGCAGGATGCTAGGGAGCTGACTTGCTAGCACAGAGAAGCTGGGAAAGTGGAACAAAGGCAGAGACATGATCAGGCAGTGCAGAGCAGGGCTTCAGCTGAGTTGGTAAATGGCAGAGATATGGTTGTGACTGTATTTATAAATTGCACAAAGAGAGAGAGAAAGAGAGCAGATTGTTTGTCAGTCTGTCTGTAAATAGAGGTGCCAGTTCCTGCAATCATCTCCATGCTGTACGTAGCTCTGTCACAGTTTTTGATGAACACTCAGACAGATCAGTAAGGTTAAAATGACTTTATTGAGTAAAGTGAATACAAGGAATAAGGCCACTGGCCCACAATACGAAACAACAATAAATATATAGTCAATAAGGCAATGACTGTGAACAGAATGACTGAGATGGGATTCAGGAACAGGAGGTATCTAAGGCAGGCAACCCTCCTCTAGAGAACCTGGAGAGATCAGGCTACTGGACCCCGGCTGACAGCAGGACAGAGGATGGCAGGAAGTCCTGGAGATGGTAATTGGCACGAGACCCAGATGCCTGGGTGGCACAGAACCCAAATAGGCAGCGAGGCAACACTGACCACAGGACAGGGGTCCCAGGGTGACCGAGGCCACCACTTACAAATGGTAAACCCTAGAGCACTAGGGGTGGATCGTAGGCGAACAACTGGAAGGCCACAAGTGTCCCCTCACACGACAGTGGACTGAGCACAAATGCTGGCTCTAGGCCCGATGGCCACTAGACAGGAAATAGAGCTCAGGGCCTCCACACAGCACCAAGTGCGCCTAATGCCAGTGCTGGATCTAGCCCATGCACTGCAACAACGAAGGAGCACAAGGATTGCCTAGATGGTCTAGTCACTGAACTAGTTAACAGGAGATGCCCAGAGGTACACAGGAACTCCTACAGGGAGTGAGCCCAGCAGTGGGAGACACAGAGAGATCTAAGTAACTCAGTCAGCACTTGCTAGCACTGTACCGGTACTTCGCGTGTACACACCGCCACGGGCGGTAGGAGTAAGTGGCTATAGCATGAATGCTATGCCTATGGTCGACAAAAATAAGAATAGCTCCACGCGGCACACCCCAACAAGGCAACCGGAATCCGTCGAATGTACTGCTGGCCAGACTAGGACAATGGAGCAGGCACAGCCATGCACAGATGGCAAGGGACAATGGCTCAGCCAGGACAGGTTAACAAACGAACGGAAGCACAGTCTGGTCAGGAGCAAGGAACGGCTCAATAGCCAGACAGGCTAGCAACAGAGAGGGTTCTCAGTCAGATCCGTTCAACAACGGAGCGGGTTCTCAGCCAGGTCAGTTGGTAAAGGAGCGGGTTCTCAGCCAGATCAGTTAAGCAACGGAGCGGGTTCTCAGCCAGATCAGTTCAGCAACAGAGCGGGTTCTCAGCCAGATCAGTCGGTAACGGAGCGGGTTCTCAGCCAGATCAGTCAGTAACGGAGCGGGTTCTCAGCCAGATCAGTTCAGCAATGGAGCGGGTTCTCAGACAGATCAGTTCAGCAACGGAGCGGGTTCTCAGCCAGATCAGTCGGTAACAGAGCGGTACACAGGAACGTCATCAGGCAGGCTGGGTCATACACGAAACAGCAACACAGTAACAAACGTCAGGCTCAGATACACCACGAAAGGGCGCCTTGGAATAGATGTGACAGAATATATAAAGGCAAGCCCTGGGAGGAGCACGGATGTTAGGCCAATAAGAAGGCAGCATAGAAATTAGGCAAAATAACAATGTCGCCGTCAGAGCAGGAGAACGTATGACAAACTATTTATATATAGTCTGGCACTGTATAGCATACAGTCTGCATGTGCCTGTGTATAAGGACTGACACTATACAGTATAGGAGGGACAATCCCTGTTTGACGCCCAAATCCCTCTGCTCCTCTGTTTAGGAAATCACACTGTGTGGTGTATATACAAGTGTATCAAATTGCTCCACATCAGCAAAAGCCACAGTAATGTGGGTATAAACTTCTGTATATATCTTATAAATTAGTCTGTGTAAAAATACTTTCATCTTCTTCTAAATCATTCACTTACACAAAAATACACCACCAGCCACACCCCCAGTAACACCACCTAAAAAACAAATGTCCCTCTTTGGCCATTTGAAATGTTGGGAGGTATGTTATTTACACTGCTCACACTGTATGTATGTATGTTCTGCTTTGCATCTGTGTCTCACTGTTTGTGTATGTCAGTGCATGTGTGTGTATGTATGTGTGTTGCATGTGTCTCTGTCTATCACTTTGTGTCCCCTTGTATATGTGTGTGTTTGCACATGTCTGTGTATCACTGTGTGTACCTTTCTGACACGTACACCCTACGCCATATTTCACTATCATAAAATGTATTAAAAAAAAAAACATTCCCTGCATAACATGACAGGCAACGCCGTCCCACATTGCTAGTATATATATAAAAAATGCAAGGAGGAGCTGCATCACACTCAGGACTTTTGAAAGAGTTTATTTATTCAACATTTCCTTCCTCAGGACAAAGACCATGTGTGACATGCATCGCTTTTAAACCCTCCATGTGCAAGACACCGAACTTGCCAGTCGCATGTTACTATGCCGTCACGCTGATGACCGGAACGCCAACATGTCCATACAAAAGAAAGTGATAAACTATCAAAGACTGATTGTCTCCCAAGTCCAGAAAGTGTTTGAAACGTGGAAGTAATTAAGCAGTTTATCGTAGCCATCTGCAACAGGTGTTGTTAATTGGTTTAAAGAGAAACAAAAGACATCCTTATCAAGAAATCCAATGCTGTATAAACCTTCTTGTAATCCATCATGGATGTTGAATGTGTAATCAAGAGAAGGCACTTATAAACATAGTTAGTATACTGCAGTATACTGGTCCAGTGCGTGTGCTGTCTAGTGGGCCTAGATGTGTCAAAGCTGCCGACACTACAGTGCATTGTGGTGCATCCCTGTGTCACTCCGGCAGTTCACATCCATTCAACTCACACAGCATCATGCACTTATGGCCAACGGGGTACCCAACGTCCTTACATTGTGAATCAATTTTGGTATTAGTATGTAAATCATAATAAGTCAGAGCTATAGGCAAGTAAGACCTGTGTGCAGGACATTGTCTCCCTCGAAATGTAGTCATAGCGGACCATCCAATATATCAATTCATCTCATTAAAGAATGGAGCAGTCACGGGTCATCCTCACTCCCCGAAGTGGAGCGGTACCCCCGGCAATGAACATTTAAAGTGCCCAATGCTGGGAGGCACCACTCCACACGGACGTGAACAGCCAGGTGAGCAATGAGCTCCCTCTATATATGGGGACAATATTATTAAGTATCCTAAGGATGACGTAACACAGGAATTCATTAGTGATGAGCGAGCGTGCTCGGCCGATGCTCGGATCGGCTCGAGCATCGCTCTGCTCGGCACATGGCGGTACTCGTCGAGTACCGCCATGTGCTCTCCCGCCATGTTCGGGTGGCAGGGATCTGTGCCGGAAGAGGCACAGATCACAAGACGCTCCGCTGGACCACCAGGGACTTGAGGTACGGGGGCATTGCGGAGATGAAGGGGGCATTGCGGAGATGAAGGGGGACATTGTGGAAGAGGGGCATAGACTCTATGCCCCTCTTCCACAATGTCCCCCTTCATCTCCGCTATGCCCGTCTTCCACAATGTGCCCCTTCATCTCCGCTATGCCCCTCTTCCACAATGTGCCCCTTCATCTCCGCTATGCCCCTCTTCCACAATGTCCCCCTTCATCTCCTCTATGGCATAGAGGAGATGAAGGGGGACATTGTGGAAGAGGGGCATAGCGGAGATGAAGGGGCACATTGTGGAAGAGGGGCATAGCGGAGATGAAGGGGCACATTGTGGAAGACGGGCATAGCGGAGCTGAAGGGGGACATTGCGGAGCTGAAGGGGGCATTCGGAGATGAAGGGGGCATAGCGGAGATGAAGGGGGCATTGACCAGGCACCCTCCCCTCATCAGAGCAGGGGGTGCCTGGTGTCGCCCCATTCATTCCAATGGGGCTCGGGGGCTCGGCCGAGCACTCGAGCCTCAGGGGGTGCTCGGTCAGAGCACCCGAGCACCCGAGCATCCGGGTGCTCGCTCAACACTAGAATTCATATATGTAGAAGACAGGCATTAAAAAATGTGAGACTAGAGCAACAGAAAGATTACTAAACGATTAATTAGATATATTGTTGCAAACTGTCCTTTTTATATAAGTTTGTCCATGAATCTGGATCAATAAAGAGCAGGTTGATTCCATTGTGCTTAATGACAAAGTCTCATAATCTGAACAATGTTCCTTGATCTACATTTAAGTTTATATTATTATCATCTAGAGACCTCCCTCTAGTGGGTAGTACCCAGTACCATGTCTTGTGGTTGAGTCACTTGCATCAGTGGAAACTGTCACTTAAAGGGATAGTAACGCTTCATAATAAAAGCAGCTCTAATTAATCATCATAGTATTTGGACTTTGGAGAGTATTATATCAATACTGTCAGAGTTGTAGTTCCATAGTAATTCAATGACAAAGTGTCCCCCTCCCACCCCTTTTACTGATGTCACACTGTTCAGCCAGAGCAGAAGGGAGGTGCCCAGGTAGACTGCAGAGAGGGACAATCTTCAATTAAGATAAGGGAAAACCCTGAAAAGCTTTTCAAGGGGGGCAGGGATTTCATTGTTTTCATAGGAATAAGAGTGTCCCCTGCTGTTATCTGTCTGGTCTATGGACTGCATTCCACATCTGAGAAGAGATGGCTTACACTAGGAAAAAGGGGCGGGAGGGGGAAACTTTGCTTGTGAATATATCTTAAACCATAGAGGTTTGAGAGATAAGACTTATATCATTCTTCATGTTTTTTTAATGCCTACAAAATAAAATAAAGTTAAAACGAAGTACTACTATCCCTTTAATATACAACATGGCACTTCTATCACATGCTGGGGTGATCCCTCTGGTATACTGGTCACTGGGATAAGCAAACTAAGCCACATTAGCTCTGTTGAATTTTGCCTCCAAGGTGCCATAGGCCTGTTCATGTGTATGTTAAGTTTCCACCAATGACTGAATGTAGATCAAGGGTGCTGTGTGAGTTGAATGGATGTGGACCACCGGAGTGACACAGGGATGTACCGTAATGCGCTAGGGTGTTGGCAGCTTTGACACATCCAGGCCCACTAGACAGCACATGCACTGGAACAACGAGTTATTCTCCTGGAGTATACAATGTTTATAAGTACCTTCTCTTGACTACACATTCACCATCCACAATGGATTACAACAAGGTTTATAGATAGCGTTGGATTTCTTGATAAGGATGTCTTTTGTTTCTCTTTAAACACCTGTTGCAGATGGCTACAATAAACTGCTTAAAGCGGAACTACTACCCGACACAATCTTTAGCTTCACTAAGTCCCCATCTGGCAACTAGCTGCTTAGTAGAGCAAGTCGCCAGAATACCTTATTTAATTAATTACCTTATTTAATAGATTTCTGCTCTCTTCCCCAGCTGACAGGCAGGACGGAGCGTGGACATCTTTCCATTGTGACGTCCGTGCACCTGCGCTGTCAGTTCCAGCCAAGTATAGTAGGCGTTGCTAGGAGCCGGCCGGCTCTGGAAGAGACTGACAGCACAGGCATGCGGATGTCACAATTGCAAGATGGCCACGCTCCGTCCTGCCTGTCACCCATGGAAGAGAGCAGAAATCTATTAAATAAGGTAGTTATTCTGGCGACTAGCGCTACTAAGCAGCTAGTCGCCAGATGGGGACTTAGTGACGCTAAAGATTGTGTCGGGTGGTAGTTCTGCTTTTATTACTTCCAATTTTGGGACACTTTCTGGACTTGGGAGACAATCAATGTTTGATAGTTTATCACTTTCTTTTGTATGGACATATTGGCGTTCCACCCACCAGCGTGACGTCATAGTAAACACGCGGCCGCCAAGTCTGGCGTCTTGCACGTGTGAGGGTTTATAAGGAATGCTTGTTCTCTGTCCTGAGGAAGGCCAGCAATGTCTGGCCAAAACCTTGATCTGTTGTATTGAATAAATAAACCCTTTCAAAATCCCTGAGTGTGCTGCTGCTCCTTCTTGCATTATGATATAAGCCCAGGCATTTAATTAACTCTTGGAGTGTGTTGTGACTCTATCCATGATCTATTATGCTTTTTGATGGTGTAGGAAACTGTACTAACTGGCACTGTACTCACTTTTTGTAACCTAAACATTTTTTTTTTCACCTCTGGCAATTTATCACTTACCTTTGTACCATTTTAGGTTATTCACTATACTTGAACTGTGTAAATTTCATTTAATAATGGGGGTGTTCTAAGAAAATTCTTTCAAAAACAGACATGTCAATAGTTTATAGTATCAATTAACAAAGTGATAATGAGTGAACAGAAGAAAAATCTAAATCAAATAATTATTTGGTGTAGCCACCATTTGCCTTCAAAACAACATCAGTTCTTCTAGGTACACTTGCACAATTGCAGGGATTTTGTAGACATATAGTCAAGTGTATTATTAAACAATTATACCAAACAGGTGCTAATGAGCATCAGTTTAGTATGTGGGTTGAAACACAATCATTAACTGACAAAGAAACACCTGTGTAGAGGAATAAAACTGGGTTACGAACAGCCAAACTCAGCTAATGTGAAAATTCATACAAGATGGCAAGACTGAGTATAGCAACAAGACACAAGGTAGCTATACTGCATCAGCAAGGTCTCTCCCAGACAGAGATTTCAAGGCAGACAGGGGTTTCCAGATGTGCTTCCCAAGCTCTTTTGAAGAAGCACAAAGAAACAGGAAATGTTGAGAACCATAGATGGAATGGTTGGACAACCATCATGATCACATCATGATTACTTCCCTTCACAATCAGAAGATGTCCAGCAGTGCCATCAGCTCAGAATTGTCAGAAAATAGTGGGATCCTGGTACAACCATCTACTTTACTGTGAAGTCTGGTAAGAAGTGGTCTCCATGGAAGACTTGTGGTCAGAAAGCCATATCTCCAACCTAGAAACAAGGCCAGGCAACTCAACTATGCATGAAAACACAGGAACTGGGGTGCAGAAAAATGGCAGCAGGTGATATTGACCGATGAGTCACAATTTTAAATATTTGGCTGTAGCACAAGGTAGTTTGTTCACTGAAGGTCTGGAAAGCAGTACAAGAATGAGTGTCTGCAGGCAACAATGAAGCATGGTGGAGGTTTCTTGCAAGTTTGTGGCTGCATTTCTGCAAATGGATTTAGGGGAATTAATGGTCTCCTCAATGCTGAGAAGTACAGGCAGATACTTTTTCATCATGGAATACCGTCTGGGAGCCATCTGATTGGCCACAAATTTATTCTGTAGCATGACAATACAACCAAAGTCATTAAGAACTATCTTCAGTGTACAGAAGAACAAGGAGACCTGAAAGTGATGGTATGGCCAACACAGAGTCCTGATCTCAACATCATTGTGTCTGTCTGGGATTGCACAAAAAGAAAGAAGCAACGGAGGCTGCCTAAATACACAGAGGAACTGTGATTAGTTCTCCAAGATGTTTGGAACAACCTACCTGTTGAGTTCCTTAACAAACTGTGTGCAAGTGTACCTAGAAGAATTGATGCTGTTTTGAAGGCAAAGGGTGGTCACACCAAATATTGATTTCTTCTGTTCACTCACTTTCATTTTGTTGATAAAAATACATTATTAACATGTCTATTTATGAAAGCATTCTCACTTTACAGCGTTTTTTCACACCTGCTTAAGACTTTTGCACAGTACTGTATATATATATATATATATATATATATATATATATATACACATCTTTATATATATGTATATATATTGTGCTTACACATTGTATAATTGTGTATTAGATCCAGCTTATCCAGTGTTAAAGCATTTTACACAGAGATCCAGCTCTGGTTTATAATGCTATTTTATGCTGTGGGCAGTTAGTTCCCTGTGTTCAGAAGGGTGGAGTTACAGTTATTTAAACTGTCTCATCACCCCCCGGCCAGCATATGACTAAGGATCATCAGGTACAAAATGGCCTTTCTGGTTGGTTTATTTCTACTTTGTTTCTTGTTTGTTATGTATCCAATAAAGTTTTGTTTCTACGAACTCTCTGCTCTCATTGATTACAAGTACAAAGGTGGGAATGCTGGTTTCCAGTACTGTTGCTTTGTTTCACAGTTTCACAATCAATGTACAACCTTGAATTTTTTCCTATACTTTTATCCAAATCAGCTATTTGATACAAACACAGGCTATTTGTACTTATTAAGTAAAATACAGCAGAGTTCCTTAGCTTGTCTTTTAAGTTTTTTATTATCAACAATATTCAGTTATATGAGAGCACCGAAAAGTTTGTATGTAGGGTTGCCACCTTTTCTTCCAAAAAATACCGGCCATGGCATTCCGTCCATAGACTTAACATTGGACAGAAGCCAATTTTTTACCGGCCTGCCGGTAAAATACCGGCTGGGTGGTAACCCTATTTGTATGCTCTATCTGTAAGTAAAGAATTTAAAATGTTTATGGGCCAACACTGCCTATGACACCAGTAAGCTTTACATCTGGCAGATACTAAGCTATTGAAGGGTCTGGTATTTTCAGAGAGGGTAACCTAAAATCAACAACTAACAAAAAGGTAACATTTTCAGACACAGATTGGGATACCTCTGATCCAGACACAGATGAGGGCTATTTTACTGTTACATGTTAAGCTTTGATACCCACAGCAAAGAAGGAACAAAGAAAGAGACAGGCACAACTGGAGCTGTTGTCTTCTCTGGAAGATCTTTCTGCAAAAAAATGAACATCCACCTGGCTGACTAGAATCACAGAGAGGAGGATACATGCAATGAGGGCATATGTTAAGCAGAGAACTGGCAAAGGCAGACATTATATCTAATTAATTTGTCCAAGTGCATCCTTAACCAGGAAGAGATATGTTTACTTTTAAGAGACTGAATAAAAGCAGAAAGCACTACGGCGACATGTGCGGCCTACACTGGTTTTGTTTTACCATGGTTCTACAATAGAAAACCGCTAAAACATGTTTGCAAATTACACAGTCCTTGTTTTTACTGTTACATCAGTTTTGGAGCGGGTAATAGTATTGAGCCCCTAAGAGGAGTACAGTGTAAAGCCCTAACTGAAGCTGGAGAGAGAAGTTTTAGTGATTTAATCCCTTTGCTGCCATAGGCCAGAAGTACACTGATGACCCCTCTAGTAGCAAAGGGATTAGTTTTACCATCAGCTGCTAGTAACACATTAGCAGTAACAGTAAACTTAAAAGCTTAAAGGGATAGTAATACTTCGTTTTAACTTTATTTTATTTTGTAGGCATTAAAAAAACATGAAGAATGATATAAGTCTTATCTCTCAAACCTTTATGGTTTATGAGATATTCACAAGCAAAGTTCCCCTCCCCGCCCCTTTTTCCTAGTGTAAGCCATCTCTTCTCAGATGTGAGTCTGGTTGTATGACAGGACAGATAACAGAAGGGGACAATTTTCTTTGTATGAAAACAATGAAAGCCCTTCCCCTCTTGACAAGTTTTTCAGCTTTTTCCCTTATCTTAATTGAAGATTGTCCCTCTCTGCAGTCTACCTGGGCATCTCCCTTCTGATCTGGTTGAACAGGGGGGGATACTTTGTTTGTGAATATCTCTTAAACCATAAAGGTTTGAGAGATAAGACTTATATCGTTCTTCATGTTTTTTTAATGCCTACAAAATAAAATAAAGTTAAAATGAAGTATTACTATCCCTTTAAGCACTAGCAGATACCCCAGGGTAACCTAGCACATAAGAATTAGCCTAGGCCTAATATAGCTATCCATAATATTCATGCTGGTCCAGTGAAATGCTATATTGTTCTCACATGTAAAGCTCTGCTAGACTAATGTCATTGTGTATTTTCCAGCTGACCTAATATAATACTTTGCTAATCTCTTGTGATGAAGTTTTGCCCTGCTGTTCTTCAGTTATGGTGTATTGACCTGTGGGTATCAAGTAACAATACATTATACAGCTTGCTCATATAATGGTGTGTTGTTCTGCTGGTCTTATGTAGTACTCCACTAGTCTCATGTAATGGTATTTTTCCCAGCTGAACGAGGGGATTATGAAACTAGGGATAGGTAAAGAGTCCCGTTGTGTTCCCACAGGAAATTTCATGAAAATAGCACAAACTTTTGCTTTCTGACGGGAAATTTAACTCAAAGAGAAACATGTAGCTTTTCTGCCGTTTTGCTATTATCACAGAAAAATTTGCTAAAATTCTTCCATTTCCTCCTATTTTACTCAGTGAGGCAAAACACCTTGCCCACATGCATAATTTCCTGCACTCTAGTGTAGTGTATTTTAGTAGAAAAGCAGAGTGGAAGGAGAAAGAATGAGAAAAAAATACATTTCGAATATCAAAGAAAATAAAGTGGTTACTGAGTGGTTCATAGTACTGGCTGACACTATGATCACCACCACTGTTGGTGGTGGACCCTGAGCTGGATGGACCCTGAGGCTTGTGACTTATTGTGGATAAGTTGTCAATAACACTAGCAGTGGCACCAGCATTGCAACAGCATCACCTGTTACAGATAGTGAAGTTTATTGTGAAGAAGGAGAACATTCTTCTCTACATGTTCCATCACTGAAATCATGGGTGTGTGAATATTTTTCCCTTGGGGCAGGCACAGTGCAGTCATTAGCGAATGTATGGTGCACTATTTGTGACAAAGTTATGAAAAAGGCTAGGGAGGGGATTCACCTTGCTAACAGCCCTGATTAAGCATCTGGTCTTGTATATGTTGCAAGAGACTCCTGCAAAAAATTATTTACTCAGGGCTTGTTTTTGACAAATTTGAGTCCTGCAAAAATTATTTACCCAGTACTTTTGTTTGGCTAACCTGGCTGTGTAAGCCTGCTGCCATGCTGACTAACCATTGTTTTAAAAGGCATTAAAAAAAAAGTGCAAGAAATGTGGCACATGTGTATGGTGGTGGTGAACTAGTGTGATTGATACATGTGCAATGGGTTTCTCTATCATGTGTGATTTTGTCCACTTCTGCTTAGATGTTGGTTTATTTTTAAGACTGTTAGTTTCCCAACCTTGCTACATGGTGTTCCTGTGTCTTAGTTACCAACCCATACTCGTGGAGCAAGTCCCATAGAGATGTGCCACCACCACCAATATTGGATATTTGCTGCCCCTGAGACCCCTGAACCACCCTGTGTTCAGAATTGGAAAGGGATGTTCTGGTTAATGTAGCTGCTCCTGCTGCTACTGCGGTTGCTGCTGCTGCTGATATAAACCCTTCTCTGCCTTCCTTTTCACGATGCTTCCTGGCAGTTTTATGGCCCTACCTTGCTCCCTCTCATCCACCACAATACAACCCTCCACACAATCTATAAGCATATCTCTCCTTGAGAGAATCTGATTCCTCAAAGAGATGCTGCTGATCATCATGATTGCTTGTAGTGATAAAATGATTACTCTTTGGCAGAAATTTTGAAATTTTGTGTTTAAAGGGGGGGAGGGGTCCCACAAAGTGTCAAGATTATATTCCTCATTGCTTTTAATGGGCACTATGTGAGGATCTTGCTCAAGCATGATTGTCCTTGACCAGCTGATGCATGTCTGCATTATCATTATGGTGAGAATCCTCAGCCAAGTGCCTTAGTTTTTACTGTAAGATATATAGGTGGAAGAATTTTGCTAAAACCTGCCCGTACATGGCTAACAAGCATGCTTGCCTCCTGAAAACCAGCAGCTCACATACATAATATGCACCCTCCAAAGCCTTCCAGTTTTGTACTGTGTACTCGCTAATGGCCTTATTCTGCTCATACAAACACTCTAGCATGTACAAAGTAGAATTCCACAGGGATCTCCATTTTCAGCTCATGATGGGGCAGGTTGTAACACTCTTGTATGGAATATAAAGTGTTGCATGCACTGTAGGAGTGGCTAAAATGGACACAGATATTGTGAGCAATAGTCAGTATTTTTGGTGGTATAGGTGGAGACAGTGATGATGTTAAGGGTGACTAATAGGATCACTGTGTATTTTTGGACATTTTGCTTGTCCTTGGTCAGACTTTACAAATGTTTTTTTCAAACTCTTTATAGACAGGAGCAGTGGTGTAATATTAAACCTTTGCCTTCCAGCTAACATTCTGCCCATGTCATCATCTCTCTCAATCTCAAGTCTATCTGTATCTGAAGAAGAAGAGGATGTTGGAGGGATATATTGTAGATTTACATCATCATCATCAGCAGGTCATCCTCTGCATCGCCGGCCACCCACTAACTTTATATTCCTCTAGGCTTTTAGAGATCTCAAACAACTTCTTTTTCATTTTAATTTCACAGAGTTTTCTACTAGTATGAGGACAAGTGTTTTTGTGCTTGTTTGTCTCACTGTCAGATGTAGCAGTTAGTTGAGCAGCTACACCTTCTTACATTATGCCATGACATGACTCGTTGTCGTCTTCAGTTTCTTATATGGTTTTTTAATAGTATTGACGTTGGTGGTAGTGATGGTGGTGGAACTTCTGGTGGAACCTTGACAAACTGCATCATCCTTGGGAGGAGAGAGATCACCATCATTTATTGCGCACGTTGTAGCAACCATGGCTGCAGTCAGTTTTTGGACTACCACTTTACTCACAGGTCCCTGCACTGCTCCTACTACGTTCTCCATGCCCCTTGTGCATTTGCTGACATTTCACAACTACTTTGTGTTTTTTACTGTAAAGTACACAGAAGAACTGATGGAGTGTGATATTTCTTTTACTGTTTGCCCCTCCTGTCACTGTCAACAAAAAACAAATACAAAAACAAAAAACCCTGTTCAATTACTACTTTTGCTGGAGTATTTTGGGTAAACCAGATCAGCCAAATCAGGAAGGAACTTGGACCACAGCTGTCTGTGCTTTCCAATAAGGCATACAAAATGTCAGGTTATTTGGAATAAACCCCCTTTGCTCCATTCTCACACCCCCAGACACATCTAATACAGAGATAATAAGAGCCAGATCAGGAAGAAACTTGGTCCACTGCTGCCTTTGTCTTTCCAATCAGTCACACAGAATGTTGGGGTACATGGGGTAAATCTCCTTTGCTCCCTTCTCATACCCCAGACTCCCTCAGCACAGAGATGGTAACAGCCAGATAAGGAAGGAACTTGGACAACAGCTTACTGTGTTTTTACAGTCAGTCACATAAAATGTTGAGTTATTTGGGGTAAACATCCTTTTCTCCCTTCTCACACCCTGTCACAGTTTTCAAGACACTCAGACCAGTTGGTGAAATAAAACACAGTTTTATTAAACAAAAAAAATAAAAGGAAGGATCGCCCTCTGTAGGCAGCACTGAGTAATACAAGGAGGCAAAAATAGGACCAATATACAGATAATAACTTAATAGCTCAGGCACATAACAGATACTGAGAACAGAGATACAAGGGTTAGAGATACAAGGGTTAACACAGTAATCAGTCCGTCTCAGTTGTGGTGTTTGGCACGCCCAGGGTGGAAATAGGCAGTGAATGGTGGAGTAAACTCAACACCTAAAGTTCATAAAATGGAGATAACTGTTCAGCAAAAAGAACCTGCGACACAGAGCCTGCTGAAACTTGAGCCTGTAGCCCCCTCGGGCGTAATAACGGAAGCAACCAGATTGCAAGAGCTTGAGCCAATATCCCCCATGGGCGTGATACCGGAAGCAACTGGATTGCAAGAGCTTGCGCCAATAGCCCCCACGGGCGTGATAACGGAAGCAACTGGATTGCAAGAGCTTGGCCAATAGCCCTGACGGGCATGATAACGGAGACAACCGGATTGCAAGAGCTTGATCCAATAGCCCCCACGGGCGTGATAATGGAAGCAACTGAATTGCAAGAGCTTGAGCCAATAGCCCCCACGGTCGTAATAACAGAGACTAGCACAGTAGCAGTTAAAGCCCTAGCGCCTACACCGGGTGCGGTAACGTAAACCAGCTATACTGCAAGGAGTGGTATGAACCATCGCCTCACAAGGCTATACTGAACCGGCTCAGCAGTAATAGTGGCTGGAAATGTAACTGCTTCAGCAAGAGTAGCAACGCTCTGTACCAGACTGGAGGCTCAGAACCGGAGGCACAGCTCTGCACGGGGAACGGCTCAATAAGCAGGACTAAGCTCTGCACGGGTTAACATCTCAGTAGGAGGAGGACAGTTCTGCACGGGTTAACGGCTCAGTAGGCGAAGTACAGTTCTGCACGGTAACGGCTCGGTTAGCAGGAGTTCAGCTCTGCACGGGTTAACAGCTTGCAGTAGCAGGAGTACAGTTCACTGGAGGAGGTCAGAATGTCGCCTCGGCGACAGCAGGAAGCAGAACCGTAGTCTGGGTTGGTGAAACCGGTGCAGGTCACGGAGCAGGAACGTCATCCAGGCCGGGTCGAATCACGGAGCAGGGTTCTCAGACAAGCCAGATCAGGTCATGAGCAAGAACATCAGCCAAGCCGGGTCGATTCACGGAGAAAGTTCTCAGACAAGCCAGATCAGGTCACGAGCAGGAACGTCAGCCAGGCCGGGTCAAATCACGGAGCAGGAACACAGGAACGAAATCTAAGCAAGCCAAATCGGTACTCCGGAATCAGGAACACAGGAACACAGCACAGCAATACTGGCTCAGGAACACCACGAAAGGGCACCTGACAAGTGCCAATGGTCAGGTATAAAAAGGTCACCAGGGGCGGGCCAAACAGGCTTAACCAATAGGAGCGCGGCACAAGTGAGAGTGACAGAAAAAAGATCACAGGCACCGTGATACACCCCCATACACGTCTAACACAGAGATAATAACAGCAAGATCAGGAACAAACTTGGACTACAGCTGCCTGTGACTTCCAATCAGTCACTCAGACTGTTGGGGTATTTGAGGTAATCCTCCATTGCTTCCTTATCACACCCCCGGATTCCTCCAGCACAGAGATAATAACAGAGAGATCAGGAAGGAGCTTGGATAATGGCTGCCTTTGTCTTGCCAGTCAATTACACTGAATTCTGGGGTATTTGTGGTCACATCTGCTTACATGTAAAAGACTAGCAGGCCATAATTAGCTACATTACTTGTATACTGCCCTGCTGTTCTTATGCAATGAACTGCTAGTTTCTTATAGTAGTATACTACCCTGCTAGTCTCATCTAATTGTTTATTGACCTTCTGGTTTAATGTAATTGTATATTGCCTTCCCTGGTTTCATATAATGCTCTTCTACTGCTACCACAATGAACATAGTTGGTAATAAATTAACGGGGGGTGATCATTTTGCAGTTTCACACTGAGCCATCCTGCCTAGAAACAGCCCAGGAAGGATCTTTTCAATTTAGCCATTCATTTTAACCCCTTCACTTCAAGAGAAGTGTCCAACTTATTACAAAGAAACTACAATTTGAATTGACTTGCTTTACGTATTGTACTAAAGCAATCTCCTAGTACCCTTGCTAACTTCTATTAGTAAATTTTCTGTTGTTTTTATGATTATGTCATTATTTAATTTGTGTTCATACTTGTGTGTGGATGTTTTTTATTTTTAACAGTTTAATGGAATGTAAGTCCTTTACTATAGCTATACAGTGCATACCAGTCTACTAAGTACATAAGAACACAACATTGCATCAGGCTGTTTTTACCAAAGTACAGTAAAATTATGGTTTAAATAAGAAGACTTTTCTCTTTCTTGTGGATAAATGACATCTCCCTAGTTTACATATTGCACACTTCCTGTTCACAGCCGCAATCGGCAGTTTATAAAATGTTTTAATTTACTTTTTAACCCTTTCGATCAGAGAAAGCTCTAGGTTTTTGGGGGCCCTAAGCAATAAATTAGCATTGGCCCCCTTTTTATTCCAATCTGATTTTTTTTTTAAATGCAGCAGTGGTATTGTTTAAATGCTGTGGGTCCCACTGATCAAGTGAGGGCCCTTAGCAGCCATTCATTCTGCTTATCTAGCAGTGACAGCACTGCTTTGGATGCTAGAGACATCTCCAAAAGCATTTTTGAAGATTTTTGTATGAGGTGATATATGCAAAAAAAACTCCTACTGAATCACACTGGATCCTATTGGGGATATTGAGTGGTGATTCTGAACAGAGGAGATGCAAAAAAGGTTAAACTTGATGGACGCATTTGCTTTATCAACCTCATTATCTATGTAAAAGGTATGGTGTGTTACTATGTAAAAGCCCAAAATTCACTCAGGCTTTTGAATTAATAAATAAAGCAAATATAGCAAATTTCCTGACTCATCCCTCATGACTCTCGATAAATAGTGGCCCTAGTAAGGGGTTTCCTTTTAAACCCTTTGAATTCAAAAGTGTCCAACACTCCTCTGACACTCAAAGTGTTAAAGTTAAGTGATATCTTTTTCCCTAGTGTCTGACCATTTTTGTAGAAACTTCCATTGGAACATTTCTACACATTATTAAATCCTTGGATACTATAGATCCGTGTTGCATGTCAGTGGGAGCTGTGGAGTCCTGGGAAAGGCAGGAATGGTTGCTCCCACCCAGCATATTTTAGGCCTCAGAAAAAGAGTTTTTACCTTGTAACACGAATCACATGGTACATGGATATAGCCCCAGTTCACTTTTAGGCAATAGTGTCCCTTTAACTTTTCTATCTGTCTATCTTTTAATGCTAATGACAGCAACAAAAAAATTAAAATGTGTTTTGTCCAACTAATTAGGTACATTTTTTTTAACCATTTGAATGAAACAAATTACATTTACCCCCCACCCTGTTTGGTTAGTCAGAATTTTAGTGAATATTTTGTTGGATTTAGGGATTTTATTCAGTATATTAACCTCTTCTTAAAATAAACTCTTTGGGTGCTAAAGACACTTCCAAAGCATAATGAAAACCTATTTGGAGATATTTGTAGCACACAAGAGGTTAATTGGATAGGTAGGGGTGCAAATCATTGCATTGCAATATGTTGAACACCCCATTGTTCCTTAAAAGGGTTAACCCCTACTTAAAATAAGAAGAAGTTAACACTTTGAATTTCATCTTTGGTGATAATAGGTTTCTAAGTCGTAGCAGCTACCCTATTGGTCTATACTAATGAACAACTGTTTCTAAATCCCTTATGATAATCCTATTATATATACAGAGCTATTTCTGCAAGTGTCATCATTATCCAGAGAGCTAAACCTCCTTCACAATCTGTCCACCTGCCCTGGAAGTACAGATTCTGCTTCTGCTTAATCTCTCTCTGCTCAATACTCTCAAGGACATTGGCCATCTTTCAGGACTGAAGTTGAGCACAAAATAAGGTACATTCCTTTTTTTAAGAATAGACTGTAAAAAAAATGTGTGCGTTATACTGATAAACTTAAGAAAAAAATAATAATGTTAATTTTTTTATATCTCACTAGCTATTTTTATAATGTTTTAAAATCTTTAGGGTTACACTAATAGATACATGTAGTTTTGCTGTACATACCTTTATTTCATACACTTTAATGCTGAACAGAAATATATGTTAAGGGGTAAATTTTAAAAAATTGTACCACGTAACAAATAGTGATTATGATTGTGTTTGTCTTATTTAATAATGATAAAAAGTAATATTATATCTAAGAAATTCTTATTTCTTGTAAAAAAATTATCAACACTTAGAGCAAATACACATTGCTCATAGAATATGCCTTATTACGAATAAAAATTCTATTTGTTTCTAAAAAAAATTAGCCATTTTTGAGGGCATTAACAAAAAAATGCAACTGGCACTAAAAGTATAAATAAATTAAGAAGATTTTGTACTATTTACTGTTTGCCATGTGATTCCCAGGGATAATTGTATTGAATTAGGCACTTTACTCCATGTAAAGCAGGTACGAATTGAATAACCTTGAGAATATATCAAAATACCTTTGGGTGAATGAACCTAGGGAAGGTTTTTGTGTATTGCTGTGGCAATTTTAATTTCAACATGTCGTTGAGAATAATTTGTTCTACTTGAATTTTGCAGATATGTTTATTTTGTTACTTACATTTTATTTTAAATGTGCATATAACAAAATAATATTTATTGTTTTAAGCCATTAGAGAGCCCAGTAGTTGTGGAAAGCATTGCTGCCCAATGTGTTGGACTCTTTCCTGACACAACTAGGATTAATACTCCTTAACAAAAAAGTTATTAGTTGCTGTTAAACATGATTTGTGTTCCAAAAAGGTTTCTATAATAATCTGAGCCATAGGCCTGAATTGCATTCTAGTTTATAACCATATCAAGGGTTTTATCTACCAATAGACTTCAATTGGAATCTGTCAGTTAAGACCACTGATAGAGGCCATAAGTCATTTTCAAAGTATCATTATTTGGATGGTTTCAGTATTATGTAAAGAACACTAGATTCTATTAAAATATTTCAAACACATTTAATGAATATCCAGCCAAATAGAAAATGGTTTGAAGCATACCAAGAGCTAGCACTGAAAATACTATGATATACTTAAAGAGATGACTGTGTTTAGATTGTACCTAAAGTCAGACCAAACTATGTGTAAAAATAACAGGTGTATCCACAATGTTTATTAAAACAAAATTATTTAAATACCTCATTTTTTCTACAGCCTAGAGACATAGGCAGATTTAGACCAGTGGTTTTTAGCCAGGGTGCAGTTACACGTTGGTTTGCCCCGGGCACAGCTTAGGGAACCACATTTTTCAATGAAGACTGACAAAAATTTGAATGTTTGAGTTTCAGATGTATAATTATTTTGCCCAATATGCTTATTTTTGGCAATATTATGGTGGAATGTAAGAATAACTATATTATGCATTTATATTCATTACATCCATGACAAATAACCTATTAAATTTTAGGGGTGCCATGAAAATTCCATATTGCATGTTAGCAATGCCTTGAACAAAAAATAGGGTAGCCTTGAACAAAAAAAAGGGTATCACATTATAAAAATGTGTTACCATATATTGCAACCTCAGTGAAATATTAACCAGTGCTTGCTGTAACGCTAGAAGCCATTCACAGTACACCAAAGAGAAGCGTGAACGCTCTCCCTGGGGTAGCTGGGAGGGAGGTGGGAGGAGAAATAGGACGTGCAGAAGAGGAAATATCTTTGCAATTACTTATATTTAAAAATAAAAACAAAAAACAGCTTTCCAAGTATTACTTTTATTAACAAAGCATATGGTTACACCTTTTTATAAGGTGATACATCCCCATGGATTAGACCCTACTAGACCGTTGGTGAGTTAATAAGTAACTATTATGTGATTTAGATTTAAATCCATGCTTTCTATTTTATTTACTTATTCTGAACTAGCAAAAGAAGTGGAACTGCTTGTGCAAGAAGATTCATATAGAAGGGAAAGATATTCCACTGTCCACTGGTAGTCATAGACACACAAATTTCATGTCTGACACCCTGGCCTTGTTCTGCTCTCCCATGGTAGCCACAGAACAACACATATACATGGTCTGACATTCAAGCCATCCCAATGGTAGCAATAGAACCAATCAAACACTGTCTAACACTCCAGCCTTGTTCCACTCTCCCACTGATAGCCACAGAACCACAAATGTATACATGGCCTGACAGTCCAGCCATCCCACTGATAGACATAGAACCAACTATACACTATCTGACACTCTATCCTTGTTCCAGTATTCACTGGTAAGCACAGAACCACACATACACTGTCTGACAACCCAGTCATCATGCTGGTAGCCATAGACACAAATATTTTCTGACACTTCAGCCATCCCACCAGTAGCCATAAAATCACACATGCACTGTCCAACACCCCAGCTTCCCCACTGGTTGGCACTGAGTCACACATACACTATGTGAAACCCCAGCTTTGGTCCACTGGTTACTACAGTACCACACATACCCTGTCTGACAAGCCAGACATCACAGTGTTATCTGCAGAACCACTCATACATTTGTTCCACTGTCTTACTAATACCCATAGAAACATACATAAACTGTCTGACACCTGAACTATGTTTATGCATCACCTGGCTTTCACCGAACAACGATACACTGTCTGGCACTCCAGCTTTGTACCACTATAAACTAATATCCATAGAACCACACATACACTGTCTGATACACCAGAATTGTTCCTCTCTCTCAATGGTAGCCATAAAACCACACATATATACCAGTATTCCTGCCTTGTCTCCCTATATACTGGTAGTCCCAAAGCCACATATACACTGTCTGACAAACCTGCCTTAGTCCACTGTTCCACTACTTGCCACAGAACAACACAATTACTGTCTGACACTCCATCCTTAGGTCATTGATCTACCGGTAGATATAGACCATTCATACACTGTATGAATTCCCCGCCCAGCTTAGGCCCACTGTGTTATTGTAGCTATGAAATCACACATACACTATCTGACACCCCAGATTTGTTATACTCTCTCACGTGTAGTCACAGAACAACATATACACTATCTAACAACCCAGCCTTGTTCCAGTGGTAGTCACAGAAACATACATACCCTGTCTGACATTTTAGCCTACTTCTACTGTCCGCTGGTAGTCACAGAACCATGTATACACTCTCTGACACCCCATCCTTGTTCCACTGTTCACTAGTAATTAAAGAACTACACACTGACTAACACTACAGCCTTGTAGCCATAGAACCACACATTTGCTGTCTGATGAACCAGACTTGTTTCTCTGTAACACTAGTAGCCATATAACCACCTATATACTGTATAACACCCCAACCTTGTTTCACTATCCACTAGTAGTCATTAAACCACACATACACTGTCTGACAGTCCAGCTTTAATGCACTGTTCCATTGGCAGATATAGAGCCACACATATAATGACTGCAAATGGTGGGAGGGAAAGAGGGAGGAGAGCTTATTTTCCCAGCATAATTCCAATATCATGTATGACCAATCAGAGGGAAAGATGGCAGGGAGCTTTCCCCCCAAATTAACTCCAATATGTATGGGTAATCTGCAGCCCTTCATTTGCTACTGTACTTTAACTCCCTTCAAACTCATGCTATCAACATGTAGCTAAGTATGATGGAGCTGTAAGCTAATAACAGAAGGAAGGTCACAGATTGTCAATTCATGCTAGTCAGGGTATTTAGTTATGGGGCTCCAGGGCTATGCTGGAAACCTGCTCATCCTAAACTAACAGAGAGCGCACCCACATGTTCTTCTGCCTTCATACGAATATCTGTGTGCACTGGAAAGGAACACGTGGGTGGGCTTTCTGTTAGTTACTGAAAACAGATCTGCACTATGGCCCTGGAAACACTGGAGCACATTTAGATTAACATTTCCAGGACCAGACAGGTATTGCTCTGCAGTGCATTGCACACTGGTCCCCAAAGGGTTAGTAGCATTCTTCAGTGGTGATGGGCTTGATATACAAGGGATTGGACAGACAGGTGAAGAATGCAGAGTGTTGGGTGTGAGGAGGGGAATGGCATGATACACAAGATAGCAGAGAGATGGAGATTGCAAGGAGGGGAACAGTCATGACACAGGGAAGTGGGAAGGTGCATGGAGAGGAATGAGTATGACATATAGGTGAGCAAGGACAGAAGCATGCACGACAGTGGAGTAGGGAGATTTAGATGAGACAGCAGGACACAGAGGAAGATGGCTCTGCAATGATTTGGGTAGGGGCAGCTATTCCCTCCATGACCTAATTACCAAACCCAGCCACACCTGCACTTAGATATGACTGGGGAAGGAGGTTATCTCTTGCAGACATATCTAGGGAGGAATTTACAGAACTCCTCCTACTGGCTACTAGGGGTGTGGATGTCAGGTATGCACAATCAGGCTAGCTATATACATATCATCATCTCCAGACATTGTTGATCAACTATAGGATTAATGCTTCCTCAGCAAGTGCCCAACAATTTCTGTCTTGTATTTTCTGTTGCCACTGTGAACCAACCAACTTGGTCATTTTCTCATCTCATCTTGTCTTGGGTCTCCTTGGATGCTTAGTATCAAGGGGAATGCATTCCAAAATTTGCTTGGTCCATTTACCATCAGGTCTTCTTGCAATCTGACTTACCCATTTCCATTTTAGGCACTTTACTCATTCATTGATGTCATAACAAACTTTTGTTTGCTGATGAATCTATGCACACTCTTTTTGGTCTCCTTTTCATATGTTCAGAATTTGACGTTCCATACTTTTCTGTGTAACAATAAGTTTTTGTATGGTTTTAGCATTCAGTATCCATGTTTCACAGGTATAAGTAAGAACTGGAAGGGTACATTGGTCAAAAACGTATCTCTTGAAGCAAAGTGACAAATTTGTCTTAAAGACAATTTTACTAAGTTTTCCAAATGCCTGCCTTGCCAGATGATATGGTCTGCAAAACGTAAGTGCTGTAGGTAACCTACACTGATTTTAAGTCCCTTTTCATGCCAATTTAGTCTGCAGAAAATATCTTCTAAACATGCAGAAAATTATTTTTGGGGAGATTGTGTCTCCTTGTTGGATGGTTTTTTCTAAGTTGATCTAGACTTTATCATTGTTAAACTGTATTGATGCCGTTGCATTTTCATACATTGATTGGAAAATATTGATATAAGCACTATCTTTTCCTTGGATGATCTGGGCATTGATTATTGCTTGCTTTTTTTCAACAAGTCAAATGCCATTTGTTTCAATGAAGACTGTGCATAATGGAAGGTTGTATTCATTATGCCACTCTATAACTTGTGCATTGTCTGGATATGGTTCATTGTACTGAAACTGTTTCCGGAGCCTGTTTGTTCTTTAGGTTGTGTGACATCAAGTATTGTGTTCATTCTTCTTGCACATATCTACATATTCTACCCTGTGTCACATATTACAGTTTTCTGCTTCATTTCTCATTGCTGATAGAAACTTGTGATTCTTACCACCCTCTTCCATTAAGCTTGTTTTCCCACTGCAACAGGTAGTAGCTCACAGGCCTCCAGGGAATGATGGTCCATTTAACTTATTGTGAAATCATGATGAGGGAATGGACCACAATATGCCACTCTGGTCCATTGAGGTTTGGCAGATTTTGAATCAATTTAGTCAGGTGTCTTAGCTTTGACATGTCAGCCAGGGGTGACCCTGCCAGCAGTATAAACTACTGATGGCATAATTATTGTCTTCACTGACAAATAAAAATACTCCTGCCATGACAGATAGATAGATAGATAGATAGATAGATAGATAGATAGATAGATAGATAGATTGATAGATAGAAATATGTTGATAGATGTGGAATAGGGCCATGATATACAATCTAAATTCAGAGTACAAATTGAATGTTTGCCTTCATTCATAGGAGCCTGGTAGATTAAAAAATTATACCTTTATTGGCTGAGTGGTTCTATGATGCAAGCTTCTCTCCTGCATTTTCTATCGCTAACACGGTACCATGCCTTTCCCATCATTCATCATTCATCACAGAGAAATTCAAGCATATAATAAAGTCAGGCTCTAATTTATGTGAAGGTGTGTATTTTTGTGTGGAAGGAGTTCTCTCCATTTAAACAAGATGTACACAGCAGTCAATAAATATTTGGTCAGTGACACAAGTTATGTTGCTTTGGCTTTGTACTCCAGCACATTAGATTTGAAATGAAACTTACTAAGATAATAAAGAACAGACTGTCAACTTTACTTTGAGGATATTTACATCCATAACCATAGAACTATGTATGTAGGAATTACAGCCCTTTTTATACATAGCGGCTCTATTTTAGGGAGTTGGTTGTTCTGCTGTTTCTTGGCCAGCTATGTGTTGTTGCGTCATTAGTTTCTGCACAAGAGAGCTAACAAAAGGTCTAAAGGTGATCCTAGGGTCTTGATACTATAACCAGCAGTTAAAAATGCACAAAGGGAGATCCATTTGCAGATCAGAGCAAAAACCCCCCTTCAGATAACTCTCAGGCAATTGCCCGAGACATAGAGAGGAAAATTTGAACAGAGGTTGGCTTTTATATAGACATTCTCTGTTTAAAATAGTTCCCAGGCTTCCATTGGCTCGGATTGGGGTGTGGGGTTATCATGTTCTAGGTGGTTTCGATCTCCCTCCCATGGGCTAGTATTGTTTCACTTTCTTGATATTGTTAGGGGTAGAGTCAGGTTAGTGTTTGGGAGGGTGACTGTGTTTCAGCTCACTCTTGATGTTTGACACTGTGTCAAACATCAAGAGTTAGCTAGTTTCCTTTGATGTTCCCACAACTCACACTAAATTTTAGAGTGCATTGTGGGAACAAAAAGCTGCAAGAAGCATTGGGCCACAACATGGGTTTTAGAGATCAGTGCTCATTGCAGTGAATGCTGTTCAATCGATTGAATTCCGATGATACAACTGTAGGGACCAGGAACCAGACAGGACACAAAAAGGGAAAATGTAATACACCTTTATTAGTGCAACAAAAATGAAGCATGATCCAAGACCAAAAACCAAAAGACACGCCAGAGTCAGGAACCAAGACAGGTATTCAGTTGAGCTGGAGACAGGAAACCAAAAGTCTGCGATGTCACGAACAAGCCAAGGGTCAGAAGCACAGAAGTCAGTGAAGTCTGGAACAAGCCAAGGGTCTGGAACACAGCAAACAGGAGAGCAGGAAAATCTACAGCACCCAGCAGCAACATGTCAGCAAACAAACACAAGTACCCTGAGAGGGTTGGTTGATAACAGTCAGGTGAGTAATCAGCGAGGTCAGCTGATTCAGCCTGAGCCAGACACTCAGAAGACAGCAGCAGTGGATAGCAGAGCACTTGATTAGCTCAGACAGCAGAATCAATAGGCAAAATGGGAGCAGCTCAGCAAAACCTTGACAGCAGCCCCCCTCAAGGCCCCCCCCAGGCGTGGGGCAGGACCTGGTTTATGGGGAAAGCGTGCATGGAAAGCACGGAGGATGGTGGGGGCATGCACGTCTGCAGCTGAAACCCATGAGCGCTCTTCTGGACTGTAACCCTTCCAATGGACTAAATATTGAAAACTCCATCGGAAACTAAGAGAGTCAACTATGGATCGGACCTCGTACTCCTCATGGCCGTCAACAGGCACCGAATGAGGTCAAGGAGTGACCGTAGTGAAACAATTACATACCAGAGTTTTCAGCAGCGAGACATGGAACACATTGTGTATCCGCATATTGGGAGGAAGGTCTAGGGCATAGTAGGAGTAGGAGGGTGTGGGTAGGCATTTACGATTAGCCTGGAGCTCCAGGTATTGTTGTGAGTGTAGCAACGACTCTTGGAACTGCACCCATTTGGAAATGAGCCTCCAATGCCGGAATCCCCTGGGGAGCAAACGAATCTGGAATCATGGAGGGTTTATACCCATAATTCACCATGAAAGGGGAGAGCCTGGTATAAGCCGAGACAGCACTGTTATGAGCAAACTCCACCCAAGGTAGCAGGTCCGACCAATTGTAACACTGCAGGAATTGCTCCAAGGCCTGATTAGCACTTTCGATGCCCCATTCGATTGTGGGTGATAGGATGAGGAGAAGGAAAGTTGAATACCTAGTTGTGCACAGAAGGCCCTCCAGAATCTCGAGACATACTGGCTACCCTGGTCGGAAACTATGACTCTGGGAACCCCATGTAGCTGAAAGACCTCTTTGACAAAGACCGTAGCTAACTCTTTAGTGGATGGAAGTGTTTTGAATGGTATGCAATGAATCATCTTAGAAAATCGGTCAACGACCATGAGGATGACAGTGTGACCATTAGACAAAGGGAGGTGGACTATGAAGTCCATGGCAAGGTGTGACCATGGCTTTTCCCCATTGGGAATGGGTTGAAGAAGGCCCACTAGAAGGTGACGGAGTGATTTGGTCTGCTCACAGACTGGACAGGCAGCAACATCTTTGCTAAGTTCTGGCCACCAGAAGAGACTGGGGAGCTGGTTCTTTCTGGGATGACCTGCTGATTTTGTATTATGGTAGGTTGCAAGCACCTTGGTACGGAGGTCAGTAGGTACAAAACAGCACCCAGAGGGAGTCTCAGCAGGTGCATTTACTTGGGCGGCACATATTTTCTCCCCAAGGGAGGATATTATGCTGGTGCTATGGTGGCCAGTACTTTGTCCTGAGGAATAATAGGACAAGGAGGACTCTCCTCTTTAGCGCCCGAGAACTGTCTGGATAGGGCATCAGCCCGGACATTTTTAGTACCTGGCAGGTACAAGACCACATAATTAAAACGAGACAAAAATAAAGCCCATCTGGCCTGTCTTGGAGACAAGCGCTTAGCTTCAGACAAGTAGGAATGGTTTTTATGATCCGTGAGGATTAGGACTGGCATGGAAGTTCCCTCGAGCATTCTTTGAGAGCCAGTATTATTACCAGAAGCTCACGGTTGCCAATTTCATAATTGCACTCAGCAGGACTTAGCTTCTCCGAGAAATACCCACATGGGTGCAACTGGCTCTCAGGAGTAGGACGCTGAGACAGGAGGGCGCATCGACCTCAAGTACAAATGGAAGCTCAGGTTTTGGGTGTGCCAAAATGGGGGCTGCTGCAAAAGCTGCTTTCAATGACTCGAATGCTCTGACCAGTTAGTGGAGTCACCATCTTTTTTGGTCATGCCGGTAAGGGGTTTCATCATAAAGGAAAAATTGCGGATACATTTCCTATAGTAGTTAGTGAACCCAAGGAAAAGTTGGAGGGAGCGGAGACCTATGGGTCATGGCCATTTGAGAACTGCCGAGAGTTTCTCAGGATCCATAGCGAAACCAGCCTCTGAGATTACATATCCCAAGAAGTTGACCTGTTTGCGGTGGAACTCACACTTCTCCAATTTGCAAAACAGGTTATTCTCTCTTAACCTTTGCAGAACTCAGCCTACATCTGTGTGGTGGCTTTCCATGGAGGCAGAATGGATCAGAATGTAATCTAGGTACACCACCATGCATTGTTGGAGCATGTCCCGGAGGACATCATTTAAGAATTCCTAGAAAACCGCAGGAGCATTGCAAAGACCGAAGGGCATTACGAGGTATTTGTAATGTCCGCTTCTGGTGTTAATTGTGGTTTTCCATTCGTGGACCTCCTGTATCCTTACCAAATTGTATGCCCCACGCAAGTTTAGCTTAGTAAACACCTTGGACCCTTTTACTCGATCGAACAACTCAGTAATAAGTGGAATAGGGTAAGTGTTTTAATCATTATACGGTTGAGCCCCCTATAATCAATACAGGGTCTCAGTTCACCACTCTTTTTCTTCACGAAGAAGAATCCGGCCCCGGCAGGAGAGGAGAACTTGCAGATGAACCCCCAGGACAGCGCATCCACAACATACTCCTCCATGGCCTTATTCTCCATGACAGAAAGAGGGTAGACTCGACCTCGAGGAGGTATGGCACCCAGTTGTTTTTCAATGGTACAATTGTATGGGTGGTGAGGCGGGAGCTCACCAGCCCGGCCCTTATTGAATACATCACGGAACTCTTGGTACTCGTCAGGCAGCAAAGAGACTGAGGATGTGGTTAGCACCCTTCCCACTTTTACTAGACATGTCCTGGAACAGTTGGGTGACCATGCCATGACTACAGCCCTTGCCCAATCGACCGTGGGATTATATTTGCACAACCATGGATAACCCAGGATCACAAGATAGTGAGGAGAGTGGATCACCTGGAATTGTAAGTTTTCATGATGGGGAGCCCCTACAGCCATAGACAAAGGAACGGTTTTGTGGGTGACCTGCTGTAGGGGTCTACCATCAATCGCCTCAAGGGCAAGTGGAGTGGTACGGAGCTGCAATGGAATGGAGTGCTTCTGGGCAAATTCACTGTCAACAAATAGGTCCGCTGCACCAGAGTAAATAAGTGCCTCTGAAGTAATAGAACTTTTGCCCCAAGAAAGCCCAACGGAGATTAGTGGTTTATCAGTATGAATATCATGGGACGCTGAGACGCCACCTAAGGTCTGTCCCCTAGAAGACCTTAGGTGAGGTTGTCCCGAATGTGTGGGACAATTTCGCAGTAGAGGCCCTGCCTTACCGCAGTAAAGGCACAGGCCCTTCCTCCTCCTCAAGGCCCTTTCCGCAACTGAAAGATGAGTGAACCCAATCTGCATGGGCGCCATATAGCCTGAGGTTTTAAGACTAGGAGGTGCGGGAGGAGAGGGAGGTACGGGTGGGGACAAAAGGCTCGGACTTAAATGGATGGGATGCCTCCACAGGCTCTCACTAAAGGAAGGTCTCTCACGGATTCGGGAGTCAATCAGAATACAATATGAGACCATTTCCTCTAAATCACTGGGAACGTCCTGGGCTGCAATCTCATCTTTAACAGTGTCCGAAAGCCCATTAGAGAAAGCAGCCATAAAAGCCTCATTATTCCAACCAACCTTGGATGCCAGGGTATGAAATTCTATGGCATAATCGGAAACCGTCCTAGTACCCTGCTGAATGGACATTAGGTGCTTGGCAGCCGAGTTGGAGTGGCCCGGTATATCAAATACCCTTTTAAAGGATGCCACAAACTCAGTGTAATTGTATACAACAGGTTTCTGTGTCTCCCAAAGGGGAGTAGCCCAAGCCAAGGCCCTGTCAGAGAGTAAGGAAATCACGAGGCCCACCTTACTCCTATCAGATGGGAAGGACTGTGGTACCATCTCCAGACAGATTCCAACCTGGTTTAGAAAAACTCTGCATTGGTTAGGGTTGCCCCCACAACGCTGGAGAAGTGGGGCAGACCCTGTCATACCTCTCGCAACATTGGAATCACCATTGGCAGCCAGAGCGGGAGCGGCAGCAGCAATAGGGTCAGCCTGCCCCGAGGATCACTGAGGGGGTGGAACCAGATGCTGGTCTACCTGATCCAGTCTGAAAAAAATATTTGGTGCATTGCCTGCATTTCTTGAGTTCATGGTCCTTGTGTACTGTTAGGGACCAGGAACCAGACAGCAGCCAGCAGCAACAGGTCAGCAAACAAACACAAGGGCAATGGGGAAGTGAGCCAAGCTGCTTTAAATACCCTGAGAGGGTTGGCTTATAACAGTCAGATGAGTAATCAGAGGGGTCAGCTGATTCAGCCTGGGTCAGAAACTCAGAAGACAGCAGCAGTGGATAGCAGTGTACTAGATTAGCTCAGACAGCAGAATCAATAGGCAGAATGAGAGCAGCTCAGCAAAACCTTGACAGTGTGTAACGCTCGAAACTTCTTTGGCCCCAACAATGCATTTAGTGCCATTCATAGTATCGAGCCCTAGGTGTGATATTTGCATTTCGAGTCTGTTGCTTTGGTCTCTCAACAGGAAGAGTGAAGAAGTGTCAGTGGCAGCAAAGCAAGCAATCATGTGGCTGAAAATCTGAATAAATCAGAGATATAGCCAAAACATTAGGTGTGTCAAAATCAACTGTGTGGTCCTTTGTTAAGAAGCAAGAATGCACAGGTGATCTCAGCAATAAGAAATTATCTGGTAGACCACGGAAGACCACTGTAGTGAATGACTGAAGAAAGCTTGCAATTGCAAGAGAATACTACACCAGCATAACCACAGACGGTGGTAAGCCACAAGAACAGAAAGGCCAGGTTATAGTTTGCTAAAACCTACATAAAAACAGTAGTGCTCTGGAGCAAAGCCTTAAAGGGATAGTAATACTTCGTTTTAACTTTATTTTATTTTGTAGGCATTAAAAAAATATGACGAATGATATAAGTCTTATTTCTCAAACCTTTATGGTTTAAGAGATATTCACAAGCAAAGTTTCCCCCTCCCGCCCCTTTTACCTAGTGTAAGCCATCTCTTCTCAGATGGGGATCTGGTTGTAAGACCAGACAGATAACAGCAGGGGACAATCTTCTTTATATGAAAACAATGAAAGCCCTGCCCCCCTTGACAAGCTTTTCAGGTTTTTCCCTTATCTTAATTGAAGATTGTCCCTATCTGCAGTCTACCTGGGCACCTCCCTTCTGCTCTGGCTGAAAAGTGTTACATCAGTAAAAGGGGCGGGAGGGGGACACTTTGTCATTGAATTACTCTGGAAGTACAACTCTTACAGAATTGAAATAACACTCTCCAAGAGCCAAATACTATGATGATTAATTAGAGCTGCTTTTATTATGAAACATTACTATCCCTTTAAGAACAGTTAATAAGAAGATTAACCAGTACGTGAGTGGTCAAAAGACAAAAGTTCATAGAAAGAAAGAATTTCATGTTATCCAAAGCAGAACCTCATCTGTGAAACATGGTGGAGGTAATGTTATGGCTTGGTCATGTATGACTGCCGCTAGAATTGTCTTCGTTTATGATGTACTTGCTGACAGCAGCAGCAGAAGGATGAATGCTGAAGTGTACAGAAACATTTTACCTGCTCAGATCCAACCAAATGCTTCAAAACTCATCTGACTGCACTTCACCTTGCAGCAAGACAATTACCCCAAAGGAGTTTTTCAGAGCTAAAAAGAGTGTTGTTGACTGGCCAAGTCAATTTCACGACCTGTATCCAACTGCTGAAGAAAAAATCTGAAGGGAAAATGTCCCAAAACAAACAGGAAGTGAATATGGCTGCAGTACAGGCTTGACAGAGCATCCACAGGAAAGATATCCTACATCTGGTGATGTCTATGGATCATCGAATGCAAAGGATTTGCAACAATGTAATAAATATAACAATATGCTATTTGTCCAAATAGTACTTTTGGTCCCTAAAATGGCAGGACTATGTTTTTTAAAAAGGCTGTAATTCATAAACTTTTCATGGTTTAAGGATGTAAATAACATCAAATTAAAGCTGACAGTCTGCACTTCATCCTTTTAGTCATTAATTTGTTTCAAATCCAATATGCTGGAGTACAGAGTCAAAATAGCAAACCTTGTGCCACTGTCCAGATACTTATTTTAGCCCCTTAACAACCGGCCGCGCAGGCACACGGCGGTCACTAAAGGACCACAGAGCTTTTTTTTTTTAATTTGGATTCCGGACTCCCCGAATGGCGTGCAGCCGCGGGGGGAGCCCGGAATTCCATGACGACCATAGTATGTCATGGGTCGTTAACTCAGATTGACCCATGACATACTATGACCGTCAAGGGTCTTTAAGGGGTTAAACTGAAGACTGTCACATTATGGAGTTATAATGCTTTGTCCGGGAAGCTTAGATCTCACAAGAGCTGGGCAATGTACAGCAGCTTCTTTAATATTTCAAAGGGACTTCACAGCCTTTTCAGCATGTTTAGCCTTCTGATACTAATTTCAATGCAAATTGCTATAATAATATATAAATATTTATTTATCTTATTTATCTGAATGCTTTACATTGTGTTGCAAACCAGAGTTTAAGCATTATCTGAACAGACGTAATCAATACTGAAAACTTGGTTCTTCCTGGAAATCCGGATGGATATGAGGCCAATCCTTTATCCCCTTGCTTGTGACTATGATGTAAATCAGAGCCATTTAGCTCAATACCCACCTCTAATAGCAACAGCAGGGCCCATGTAAGCACCTGTTTTTACCCACTACATAAATTAAATTCTCACTTATTGTCAGAACAGGATTTGTGTTTCGAAAAACAAGCCATGCTATTTGGATTGCCTATGCACTTTCAAGACTCCATTATATCCTAGTGAATTCAAAGAGAACCCATTAGATTCATATTAAATTAAACCTAAAGGAAGCATATATATATGTGTGTGTGTGTATATATAATGTATATAAATACAGTTCAGATGCGTGTAGGTAACACTTGCAGACTCTTTTAGTGGTGAAAACAAGATTGTGTTTTATTCTATCAACGTTTCAGCCAGCATTAGTGACCTTTATCATAAAGCAGCAAAAAAGAAACACAAAGAAGGCGCTCCTAGTGTAGTATCCTCAGGTGAATATTCCCCTCTCTTACATTAAGGTTATTGTACTCACACTTTGTTGTATCCAGTGAAACACTTATGTGTACACTGGAATATCAGGCAGGTGGGATTTATCCGACTGTCCCCACAGCAGTACACCAGTAATTTATTGTCAGGAGTATGTTGGGCTGCTCCTCACGATCATCCAGCCAAAAGCTTGGAAGTACGTGGAAAAGAAAGAAAACACACAAAGGGTGCCCCAGTAGTGCCCGTTAAACTTTTAGGCACCAATTAGTATGCTGACAAGAATAGTACTCACATTCTAGAGTGGCTGGTGAATGGCATATGTCAAAGCCAGCAGAAAGGCATGCAGGGAAATTATACCTGTCCCAGCTCAGGTTTTTTTTTTGTCCATAGTTTACTAGCCAGTTGATTTGAAAAAGCGGTCTGTGAGCCGTGAAGCGTTATTTTAGCCTTACAATTGGCTTTTGATTTTTATATATTTTATATTGATAATAAATTTTATTGAAGACAAGGTTTGGAGCAGCTGTTTATTCCGGTACCCATTGAGAATCGTTTGGGGCTTCCTTCTATACACTTTAAGATCCTACTGGAGTGACCTGAGCTGGGAAAGGTGTTATTTCCCTGCATACCTTTCTGCTGGTTTTGACATATGCCATTCACCAGCCACTCTAGAATGTGAGTACTATTCTTGTCATCATACTAATTGGTTCCTAAAAGTTTAACGGGCACTATTGGTGCACCCTTTGTGTGTTTTCTTTCCTTTATTATAAAGGCCACTAATGCTGGCCAAAGTAAAACAATCTTATTTTACCACTAAAAAAGCCTGCAAGTGCTACCTACCACCATGTGAACTGTGTGTATTCATATTTCATTTTGGATGTTCACCCAGGCCACCGACCTGTTTGACAGAGAGTGCAACCACCCACCGGATATAGACATATATATAAAAAAAATTATGAATGAAAACAATTTAGGAGAACAACTGACCAATGCACTATTTTGCACAAGTGTGTATGAATCTTTATTTGATTAGCTCTACTCATGTACACATATCTTTATAGAGGCTTTAACCCCATGAGGATCAGAGGACTGTGCAGTTCATTGTGAAGCAGAGTGTTGCACATCCCTCTGGGCTTTTAAGTGTTAAAATAATGCATTACTGTGAGGAATAAACACTTCTAATAGATACAAGCATGTGGTGGTTCCTACAGCAGTGGTGCCCAATAGATATACCTTGATGTACCAGTAGATCAGTAAGTGGTCACTGGCAGATGGCGAGAAGATTCGTGAGTAGCATTTGCCAAATCCTTCCAACAGTGAAGGAGTTAATGTAGTTATATTCTTGTCATTTAATAGTTGCACCATTGGCGATGAAAAAATCCCATTAATTTTAATTGGGGGTTTTAACCTCTTGAATGCTAGAAAAGTCTCCAGTACACTGCTTCTCAATGCAATAAATATGAATATCTCTAGCATTCAAGGGGGTAAAGGACACATGTAAATCAATAGGAACTTTGGAAAACTTTATTTATTCCTTATGGTACAGCTGATTTATCCCAGAATGACAGCCAATAAAAGCATGCTTTAACATGTTTGAGTGTGATTGGAATTGGCTGCTGACTTCTGCTGGTAAGGTGTTAAATCATGTTAGAATGACTAAGATAAAAGTAGATCTCATGTCTATAAAATCTGGGCATCGCAACACTACAATTATGAGATTATAGTCTAGGACAAATGCATGGAAGTGACAATGGAAGATTCAAGAAGAAGTTAAGAGTATTACACAAGAGAGCTGGCATTAGCCCAAAGATAAACTGTATGCTACATAAACAGTTTAATAAGTACAAGAATGGAGATTAGGAGTACCCCAAACAACAAACACTCAATGCATATCCTATAATAATAAATATATGCAAGGAAAAAGATTTCTCGGAACAATCTAACAGCACATAAATTAATAACAGTAAAATTACAAGACTCATCAAAATAGACCGTAAAAGAGCAAAACCACACAAATCATCATAGAGTACAATAGGGATACACCTACATAATTTAGTAAAAATACCGACCCCAATAGGGCCACAACTCTAGAAATACAGCCACCCCACTGTAACAAAGTAAAGGCACTTATATCAAAATAAAGCAGTATTTACTCATGTAATTAACATAAAAGTGGTTTCAAAACGTTAACACAGCGGCACCTACAAACAACATATTTGCTCAGTAAACTGGAAAATAGATGATACTCATCCCTTAATCAAATAACTGCCACAGGAACTCACAGCATAGCTAGACAAATATCAGGGATAGTAAACCATAAATCTACATCAGCGTGTTGCCACCAAAAGGTGACTTCATAAGGGAGCCCCTTGACTATGACTGTGACATCATCTATAAAATCAGTCTGGAGGTTCTCACACTGTAAACAGTACAGTACGGCGTTTATGACAGGAATTATGAAATGAGGAAAATATCCGCTTATTTTTTGGGGTTGTACACTAAGGTGTGATAAAGAGGTGATAAAGTGGAGGTGACATCTCCAGTGATATCAGTTCTCCAGTTCTTATGCTATTCTATAACATCTATGCACTCAGATCTCCAAAGATGGCTAAATCTTAATGCATTGGCACCGTAAAAAATAACATAGGACTTAGAGAAGTGATATCGCTGGAGACATAATCTTCACTTTATCACCTCTATCACACTTTACTACATAACCCCCTTTATCACCTCTATCACACTTTACTGCATAGCCCCCTTTATCACCTCTATCACACTTTACTGCATAGCCCCCTTTATCACCGCCATCACACTTTACTGCATAACCCCCTTTATCACCTCTATCACACTTTAGTGTATAACCCCCTTTATCACCTCTATCACACTTTACTGCATAGCCCCCTTTATCACCTCTATCACACTTTAGTGTATAACCCCCTTTATCACCTCTATCACACTTTACTGCATAACCCCCTTTATCGCCTCTATCACACTTTACTGCATAGCCCCCTTTATCACCTCTATCACACTTTACTGCATAGCCCCCTTTATCGCCTCTATCACACTTTACTGCATAACCCCCTTTATCACCTCTATCACACTTTACTGCATAACCCCCTTTATCACCTCTATCACACTTTATTGTATAACCCCCTTTATCACCTCTATCACACTTTACTGCATAGCCCCCTTTATCACCTCTATCACACTTTACTGTATAACCCCCTTTATCATCTCTATCACACTTTACTGCATAGCCCCCTTTATCACCTCTATCACACTTTACTGCATAGCCCCCTTTATCACCTCTATCACACTTTACTGCATAGCCCCCTTTATCACCTCTATCACACTTTAGTGTATAACCCCCTTTATCACCTCTATCACACTTTACTGCATAGCCCCCTTTATCACCTCTATCACACTTTAGTGTATAACCCCCTTTATCACCTCTATCACACTTTACTGCATAACCCCCTTTATCACCTCTATCACACTTTAGTGTATAACCCCCTTTATCACCTCTATCACACTTTACTGCATAGCCCCCTTTATCACCTCTATCACACTTTAGTGTATTACCCACTTTATCACCTCTATCACACTTTACTGCATAGCCCCCTTTATCACCTCTATCACACTTTAGTGTATAACCCCCATTTATCACCTCTATCACACTTTACTGCATAACCCCCTTTGTCACCTCTATCACACTTTAGTGTATAACCCCCTTTATCACCTCTATCACACTTTAGTGTATAACCCCCTTTATCACCTCTATCACACTTTACTGCATAGCCCCCTTTATCACCTCTATCACACTTTAGTGTATAACCCCCTTTATCACCTCTATCACACTTTACTGCATAGCCCCATTTATCACCTCTATCACACTTTACTGCATAACCCCCTTTATCACCTCTATCACACTTTAGTGTATAACCCCCTTTATCACCTCTATCACACTTTACTGCATAACCCCCTTTCTCACCTCTATCACACTTTACTGCATAGCCCCATTTATCACCTCTATCACACTTTACTGCATAACCCCCTTTATCACCTCTATCACACTTTAGTGTATAACCCCCTTTATCACCTCTATCACACTTTACTGCATAACCCCCTTTCTCACCTCTATCACACTTTACTGCATAGCCCCCTTTATCACCTCTATCACACTTTAGTGTATAACCCCCTTTATCACCTCTATCACACTTTACTGCATAGCCCCATTTATCACCTCTATCACACGTTACTGCATAACCCCCTTTATCACCTCTATCACACTTTAGTGTATAACCCCCTTTATCACCTCTATCACACTTTACTGCATAGCCCCCTTTATCACCTCTATCACACTTTAGTGTATAACCCCCTTTATCACCTCTATCACACTTTACTGCATAGACCCCTTTATCACCTGTATCACACTTTAGTGTATAACCCCCTTTATCACCTTCCTATCACACTTTAGTGTATAACCCCCTTTATCACCTCTATCACACTTTACTGCATAACCCCCTTTATCACCTCTATCACACTTTAGTGTATAACCCCCTTTATCACCTTCCTATCACACTTTAGTGTATAACCCCCTTTATCACATCTATCACACTTTACTGCGTAACCCCCTTTATCACCTCTATCACACTTTAGCGCATAACCCCCTTTATCACCTTCCTATCACACTTTAGTACATCTTGCCCTATGTATTGCCCTATCAACTGTCTTACAATAAGTAAGATTTTCATAAATTATGTAGAAAATTATAGGATTTGGCTTTTTCTTCACTGAAGTTATTCTTTACATTTTGAAGTTTGATCCTCTATGTGCACTCTTAGATGTTTGAGTACTAGAGAGGTATCAAGCACATTGTGTTTCAGTGTTTTTTCTAACCACTCAATGCACCTGGCTTCTTTCACTTATCTTTTTTTTTTATAAATGTGATGGAGATCTCCCTTGCATTCTAGAGGTTAAAGGTACCATTTAACTCAATCTGAACCTTTGTCACCCCCCCCCGTGCAGTTGGTCTGCTCCAGAATGTCACCTTCCTACATAAGGCCCAGTTAGACCTAATCCTCTAGAGCAGGGCTGTCCAAGTTCAGTCATCAATAGCCACAAACAGACCAGGATGTAGGAATTTCCCTGATTAAGCACAGGTGAGTTAATCAGTGGATCATTCATTGTGACTGACTCAACTGTGCTTAATCAGGGAAATCCTTACATCCTGGCCTGTTGGTGGCCTTTGAGGACTGAACTTGGACAGCTCTGCTCTAGAGATTTCCTGGTATGTTAGAGAGGTTTCCAGCATCCAAGAGGTTACACGTTTCAGGTGGTCAGAACAGTGTAACTGCCTTTGATTTGGTGTATGTTAGTACACTGCCTTGCTCTCATCATTTAGTTTTCTGGAGTTTCTTTTCCTTCTTCTTGGCTATTTTCTATTACAAATATTCTTTACACAGCAACATGGGCTGTATGTTCAAAATAAAAGTGGTGGGCAAACCATTTGTTGTATAGGGTATAACTAAAAATTGATTTAAATGGTTATTTTAACCCCTTGAATGCTAGAGATGTCTCCAATACAAGCATACATTTAAATCAAAGAGAATTTTTATAATTTTTAGTTTTTCTCTCTAGAGCAAATGGTTTGCACCAGAACCCCTCCACTTTTTTTTAACATGTGTATATATATATATATGTATATAAAACATATAAGAGATCATGGATTAGGACAATGTAGATTGCCCTAAACTATTATATGTGTCCTATAAACTAACTGTCACATGCAGACAGAAAAGAGGAGCAATTCTGGACCAAACCTAATGTATCATAGAAGACAAATATAAATGTGCCTAAATGCCCTCATTTAAATGGGGTTCCTCTCTAGGATTCAGTGGGAATTTTCAGCCTGACCTGTTCATGTGAGGACTGAAGATGAGTGATGAAAATTGAATAAGATCTACAACAGTAGTTCTCAACCCGTACCCTCAGTGGCTACTAACAGGCCAGGATTTGAGAATTTCCTTGTAAGAGCACAGGTGAGTTAATCAATATGACTGAGCCTCTGATCAACACACTTGTGTTCTAGCAGAGAAATTCCAAAGTCCTGGCTGTTAGTGGTCACTGAGGGCACGGGTTGAGAACCTCTGGTCTACAATATACATCTAAGCGTTTCTGTTTCGCTGCAAGGGGGTGTGGCAATAGAAACACTGATTATGCTCCACCCAGTGGCCAGTTTACAAATAGCAAGGCACTGGTAGGTAAGATCCCCTAGACAGAGAAGTCAAACTGCAGAGCACTCTAAAAAGTTATGCATATATAATTACAAATATTAACATGCACAAGACCCCATCTGTTTATGCACATTCACTTCACCTCACATGCATTAAAATTACATTAGAGGCACAGAAAATAATACTTAGTCCCCCATAGTCCCACCAGTTGCTCATGGCACCACCATGAATGGGAGTAAAGAAGCTCACACCAGGAAAGCCCAACCCATATGGGTAAAGCCTGTGCAGACCCTGATTTGCCTGCTTTATTCCACTGTTCTCTGGAAGTTGTGTTGCATCTGTTTAGTCTCTTGAATGCTAGAGTAGTCTAAAACATGTTGCAAATAAATGTATTGGATACTTATCTGGTATGCAAGAGGTTAATGCAGAGTCCCTCCATGGGTGAGTGAATTCGCTGCTGCACTCTGTCTCTCTCTGTGGTATCAAGCACCTGTCTAGAGTGTTTCCCAGCTGCTGTGCATCTCACTACTAGACAGCTGCAGAGGGAAAGCAGGAGCCAGCTGATGTAGCTGTGAGATGCACAGCAGAGTCATGTTCAGACTGGTGTTCATGCCATTGTAGGAGTCAGTGCACAGCAGGGAATTCAATTACAGATGGAGGGACTCTGCAATAACCCCTTGCATGCCAGAGAAGGTTCCAAAGTGTTGTCTGCAATGAGCTGCAGACTACTTTGGCATATAATAATAATTCAAATAAGAAATTGTGTTGGGGGCCTCAGTATAGTAGTGTGGTGCAATGCTTTGAAGATGTTTATAGCATCCCAGGAGTTAAACATCACATCCCATTGTGTTCATTTTAAAATTAGACTTAATGTAACAAAGTAAGGCAAACTATACCATGTGTAGCTTACAACTGAAATGGCACTACATTAGTGATAATACAGAGCTTCCAGTTGAAACGGAGCTACACTAGCTATAGCACAGAGCTTACAATTTACACAAAGCTATATTAGTGATACCACAGAGCTAACATTTTAAGTAAAGATCACTAGAGATACTATAGAGCTTACAAGGGAAGTGATTTATGCTAATAGTGTAGTTCCATTTGCATTGTAGCTCTGTGGTAGCTATGCATTCTGTATATGCTAGGTTCATATTGGCTCTTCCCAATAAAGTCCATAAGGCTATATGTATGCACAAGTTTTTTCCAAAACTGATTTCACTTCATACTTGCCAGCATAATGTATGCTCACATACTCTAGACAGAGACAAATGTTTAATCTTTTATTAATAACAGTTATTTATGCATGATCAGTGTGAAATATCAGCATTTACATTTCAGACATCCTAGTCATGAATGACCGCAGAAATGTTCCCAGGCGGGTAAAGCCATAATATACCTCCCAGACTAGCCAGCCCACCCCCTATATTTATCGGGGGGGGGGGGGTAGAGATACAAAGCTCTTAATCTATTTTGGTTACTGGAAAGGTCTCCAATGCATATGTTTTACATTGTGTTGACAACTTTGCGAGCATCCAAGGGGCTAAATTATGACCAGTAAGGGCATTTGTAAACTGGTAAAACTGACCAAATTAGAATATAAACTGATAAACTAGCCACCATAAACCAGGTACAGGTATCTGCTGCAGGAGATTTGGATTAAGTTTGCCACACCCCCAACCTCAATGTGGGTGTGGCCAGCACAGCTCTTCAAAATTCTGCAATTTATATCATTGCTTACAGCGTCTAATAGGAAATCCAGCAGTAAGTAGTAGCAGATCAGATGTACTTTTCTCCCTGCGCATATCTTCTTCTGAAGAAAAAAATTTTTTCACATCTGTTCTTAAAAGATACATTGATACCATCAGTTACTATGGATTTCTATAAATAATTTTCGGTGAAGATAAACTATAAGCCTCAGTTAGTACATTCAGTGTGCTTCAGGCACTTAATAAATGTCTTATTTGTATTTGTTTGAATATATGCTATCTATACATACTGTCTCCCATTTCCTTTAGTTTCAAGAAAGCACTTCTTGTGTTCCTTATATAAAGTATCAGCTCAGCAGCTGCAAAACCAGAAAAATATTACATTAGTCTGTGGATCTTTTTTATCTATTCTACAAGACGTTTTGGACCTTCAGAAGGACAATACCCCTCTGGCACTCAAACGGTTAACATCAGTCTTTTTGATAATTATTGAGTAAATGCATATGTGCCAATCAAAATGACTGATCCACAGACTGGTCCACCAACCACCATGCAGAATAAATTAAAAAATCCCAATTATTTAATTGGGCCTTTTAAATCCTTTGAGGCTAAAGAGTTCTCCAATGCATGCAAAGCAATGCATTACATATTTTTCTAGTGTTAAGATGCCATTTTAATCTATGGGAATTTTCTGAATGTTTGTTTTTTCCCTCCGGTGCAGTTGGTTCACTTCAGAATTCCTTATCTTTAGCTCCCTGAATGCAGCCATATATTTGTAACCTGTCCTGCTAGCAGTCACTGGAGGAGACTGTGGTTAGAAACCTACATTATGACTAGGGATGGGAGAATATTTTCACCTCAGACCAAAATCTGTGAATAATGGCACTTCCCACTTGGAAGAAAATTTCCCAGAAAAAGTGTAGTTTTTCCGCTTTTTTTAACCTAGCTTTTTGCATTGAAATCAATGGGAAGATTGAATGTATACATAACACATAGCAAATGTTATTTTATTTCCCAAAGTCATAGTGTAAAAGGGATATGAATGTGCCTGTGTAGGTGGAGTATGGGAGACAATCATAAGACATGGTATAAAGGGGGTCTGAGGAGGGTGCATGTGTTGGTGGGTGGAGTCTGGGGAAAGAATCGGTTGATCATAGCGGTTTGAGAGATAGGGTTTGTTGCAATTAGTTTATTTTTTCAATCTCTGCCTAAATCTAAATATTTTTTATGGGATATTACTGTCCCTTAAAAAAAAAACTCCCTGAGTACAAATCATGACAGGAAATCTTACAAAACTGTATTTTTTATATATTATTATCAAAGTAAATGATGGTTTATACATACAAATATGGCATCAAAAGAAAGCCCTACTTAGCCTTTAAAAAAAGGTAAATAATTTGTATGGGTGTACTAAATGAATTAGAGGGAAACTCTGGTTGAACAAAGACATCATAAAAGGACAAAATTGCTCCTGTCCTCTAGTTTAGAAAAGCCCTTGTCACCAAGGGGTTAAAAGCCACAGATTTATTATCATTGCTTATAGTCAGCTGTTGAATGGAAGGAGTAATGGACATTATGGTCATTATACACAAAAGTGGGGGAAATTCTGGAGAAAACCAAATAAATGCACCGTAGGGGAAAAAAATTCCCATATTCTCACTGGATTATCACTGAATACCTCACTGGCACTCAAAGGGTTAAAATGGGATTTTTACCCGGTGAATGCTAGAGAGGTCTCCAATGCATTGAGAAGAAGTGAACTGAAGACATCTGAAGTCAACAGGTTAACAAGCTTATTTAAATCAATGGGACTTTTTATTTGTACCCTACGGGGCAGTTGGTCAATTCCAAAATTGTTCCAAAATTTGCACCTTTGTAGCTTAAAGGGGAACAATCACCCCAAATAAAGTCTCCCCCAACAATTACCCATCTAGTGACAAGCTTAACAATAGTAGTAGTATTAGCCACCATAATCACCGTGTTACTGAGAAATCCTACTTGTCCCGAGACTGACGGCCAGGCAACAACGCAGACATCTTTGCTTACAGACATCTGAGTGTCTGCGTAGGTACCAGAAGGGACTGACGGCAGAGGAGAGCACATTCCTCTAAAGCACTGTTGCCTGGCCGTCAGTCTCTGCAGAAATAGGATTTCTCAGTAACGAGGTAATTATGCTGGCTAATACTACTATTGTTAAGCTTATCGCTAGATAGGTAATTGTTGGGGAGGAAATTTTATGTGGGGTGATAGTTCCCCTTTAATGAATTAAACCTTTGATCTCCAATATATGTTTGTTATCTTCAACTTAATAATGTTAATAAAAAGTTTACATTGTAATTTGTGACAAAACTGCCCTTTTATCCAAAGCTATGTGTTCTCATTTCAAACCAATAAAGACTTTATAAGGCACTACAATATGCACTAATGAAAAGTGGAGCAATCCTGGCGCAAGCCAGCTGTACAATATTGGACACATATAAAATGAAATTGATTTAAATTATAACTAGGGATGAGCGAGCACCCCGATGCTCGGGTGCTCGGGTGCTCTGACCGAGCACCCCCTGATGCTCGAGTGCTCGGCCGAGCACCCGAGCCCCATTCAAATGAATGGGAGCACTCGAGCATTAAACCAGGCACCCCCTGCTCTGATGAGCGGAGGGTGCCTGGTCAATGTCCCCCTTCATCTCCGCTATGCCCCTCTGCCACAATGTCCCCCTTCATCTCCTATGCCATAGCGGAGATGAAGGGGGACATTGTGGAAGAGGGGCATAGCGGAGATGAAGGGGGACATTGTGGAAGAGGGGCATAGAGTCTATGCCCCTCTTCCACAATGTCCCCCTTCATCTCCGCTATGCCCCTCTTCCACAATGTCCCCCTTCATCTCCTCTATGGCATAGGAGATGAAGGGGGACATTGTGGAAGAGGGGCATAGCGGAGATGAAGGGGCACATTGTGGAAGACGGGCATAGCGGAGATGAAGGGGGACATTGTGGAAGAGGGGCATAGAGTCTATGCCCCTCTTCCACAATGCCCCCCTTCATCTCCGCAATGCCCCCTTCATCTCCGCAATGCCCCCGTACCTCCATTCCCTGGTGGTCCAGCGGAGCGTCTTCGGATCTGTGCCTCTTCCGGCACAGATCCTCTTCACCCGAACATGTCGGGCGAGCACATGGCGGTACTCGTACGAGTACCGCCATGTGCAGAGCAGAGCGATGCTCGAGCCGATCCGAGCATCGGCCGAGCACGCTCGCTCAACACTAATTATAACCCCTTGAATGCTAGAGAAGTCTCCAACACAATGCAACTACAGGTGGCATATTATTTACGATGTTAAAAGACCCATTTAAAACAATGTATTTTGCAAATTTGTATTTGTGCCCTTTGGTACAGATGGTTTAATCCAGAATGACTCATTTTCTTTTGAACATAAGGAACTGTGATGCAGGGGTTAATGTGCCAGCTACACAGACAGTATACTTAGAAGAACATAGAACATACATAGTAACATTGTTGATGAGGTTGAAAAACAGACTTGCGTCCATCAAGTCCAGCCCATGCCAAAACACCCCTGTTGATCCAGAGGAAGCAAAAAACAAAAAAACCCTGAAACCATTTCCAATTTAGCCCCAATGGGTAAAAACATTCCTTTCTGACTCCAAATAGCAGTCAGATAGTTCCCTGGATCAACAACCTATATGCATTGAAGCCATCTGTCATAGTTTTCAATATTGTTCTGTGCTAGATAGGCATCTATTTCTTTTTTGAAAGCAGTTACATTATCTGCAAGTACAACATCCCGAGGCAAAGAATTCCATAGCTTTACCACCCTTACAGTAAAAAATCCCTTGCAGTGAGCTGTCTGGTCTTAAGACCAGATTCCACATCTGAGGGGAGGTGGCTTACACTAGGTAAAAGGGGTGGGAGGGGATATTTTATCATTCAATTACTCTTGAACTGCAATTCGCACAGTATTGAAATAACACTCTCCTTGGTCCAAATTCTATGAAGATTAATTGGAGCTGCTTTTATTTTGAAACATTAATATCTCTTTAAGGAGGGCAGTATATCTTGATGAAATGTAACATGTTTCAATAGCCTTCTGCAAATAACCTTCACCGAGTGTAAAAGCGTGGAAATGTGTTATTTGCTGATCTGATAAGTGTTGTTATTATTATTAGAAATGAGGACTGATGTATTATAGGATAAATATCTTACTAAATCTTCCATTTCTTTCAGCCTTTCCAATACAGCATTAAAACTGTGTTTGTACCTAATGAAAATCTTCCAGGGTTCCACTACTTTGATCATTTTGAATTTATTTATTTGGGAACTAGATAATATAAAGTTTCAGTAGTCAGGTTTGGTCTTTAAAGGGATAGTAATACTTAAAAATTACTATCCCTCATCTTGTAGGCAATAAAAAACTGAGTAAAATGACACCAGCGGCATTTCTCAAACCTTTATGGTTTGAGAGATATCCTCTTTCAAAGTTCCCTCTCCCCTGACGTCAGCATTCTAGCTGACAGCAAGGGAATCCGGTCCTGGGACCGGTGGCGGCTCTGCAGCAAAGCCGAGATCGTGTTAATAAAAAAGAAATCCTTAACTTAAAAGGTCTTCTACGTGTGCTTACAAACCAAGCACACGTAGAAGACCATTTTAGTAAAGGATTTATTTTTTAGTATCGCGATCTCGGCTCTGCTGCAGAGCCGCCGGCTGATCCCAGGAAAGGATTCCCCTGCTCTCAGCAGATATCTCTCAAACCATAAAGATTTGAGAGATGCCGCTGGTGTCATTTTATTCACCTTTTTATTGCCTACAAGATGAGGGATAGTAATTTTTAAGTATTACTATCCCTTTAACAGGAGTAAGTAATCAGAGTCAAAGTTCTAAGGAGACATTTTAATCTCTTCCTGTAGAGAAGCTGAAAAGTCAGGACTTAACGGACACGTGTGATGTCATTCAGTTTTATAAATTCAGTAGTAATATCCTTTGGTGGTGGGTTTCTGTTCTGTTTAGTTTTATCCGTGTGTGCGTGTGTCTCAGTGTAGTCTTTTGAGGTGCTTCTGTTGCAATCACGCCTGGGCTAAACTCTACGTACAGTCAGATGCTACCAGATTTTTGCTGTTGTTAGAGCCAAGGCTTCCAGTAATTCAGCATAACTGTTATATATAAATGATAAGTAGGAGAACATAAAGTATGGAGCACTGGGGCTGTGTGATGTAGATAAGACAGAAGAATTATATACGCTATTATGGAAAATATCTGAGTGTCATTACTATTATTACATTTTTTTATATATTTTTATTTTCCTATTTGGTTTTCCTACTTATATAATTCTGCATATTGAATAAAGGGGAACACGTGCAGTGACATTATAATGTAACAGACTGGCAGGAAGATTGGGATGAAAATTGTTGCTTTACTGTATATCATAAATGAAAATCAGTATTTGGGTTTGTAATATAAGCCGTTTGTAAAACTGTTGTCCTTGATGTCATTTACACTAGCAGGGAAATTAAATGATAAGGTAATCATTAAGTTTAATCGAAGAAAGAACTCACCTTGCCAATTTAGTACAAGAGGCGTGGGGAACTTTTGAACCTGGTGAATCCTGGAGGAAGGACACATTTTTAGAATTTTTGTTATCCACAGTTTAGATCTTATTCCCATAGTTACATTTCTAATTATATATGGAAACTTGTGTTTTGGATTTTTTTTTCAAAACAAATTCAGCTTTTTCATGGTGTTTCTCTTGAAGTAAATGTTAGATCCTTAAAACAGGTTAAGTAACAAATAAGAAAATGGTTAGCGTTTCTTCCTACATAAAATGAATAAGAAAATATATATAGTTAAAATAGGGGTTTTCAGAAAATTTTCAGAAATTTACATTAAATAAAGTCTCAATTTACTATACAAAACCTAACAAAAAAATGAAATATGAATACCAGATATGTCACTAGTACCCTGATACTCAGTTTGTATAGGGGAATACATGTGTGTCCTTTCCTGGGACACAGATTGGGAGCAGAAATTGTTTTGACATTTTATTGGAGATAACCAAAATGTACTACACAATTCGCTCCCAGAACCATATATTTATAAAGCTGATATTTCACTGCATCAAATTAGGTCTCACTTGCCCTTCTGTTCCTAACCTGGTATGCATAAATGTTTCCAGGATGTAGGAGATATGGGTGTTATTCTTACTGAAGAAAATGTCTCCTTCTCTGAGACATCTCCAACACTTCTATAATATCCTCCCTTAGCTCTACTAACTATTAGTGATGCTGCTAATGCTAGTCATCTCACCTCTGATATGCTTCATGTGTGTGTCCCAGTAAGATCAGTGGTTATGCTTTAGGTGGGATCTCACAGAGGATGTGACTAGATGTGATCTTGATTTTCCCTTGCTCACATAGTTTACAGAAGCAAAAGACAGCAGCATATTTAGTTTTGGATCATGAGTGAAGTATCTCCACAGTGTCAATTTCATAGTCTGATCTTTTCATGAGGGACTACTACAACAACTACTACTACTACTACTACTGCTACTACTACTACAAAGTTGACTACACCTCAAATTGCAGAAGCACTATTAGCTAGGGTAGATGTTGATCTGTTTTGCTGCTTAGCCAATAATAGTGAGTGTGGCTGGGTGGGGATTATAGTTGGAAGTGGTGAGGTGATCATAACCAAGCTTAGATGATTCTATATTTTAGGCATATTAACTTGTCCAAACTTTCCAGATGATTGGTCAAAGATTGAATAAACAGGCATATTGCTCATTTTCAATAGTGGAAGACTAAACCTTTTCCATTTATTTATAGCTATTATTTTTGCTATACTGTTATCTCTCTCAGTATCTATTTCATCTATCATAGGAGAAGGGGAGGAATGTAGAGGGACACATTCTAAATCAACATAATTATCAATAATTACATCATCAGCGTCAGCAGCATCACCTAAATTGTCTTTTTCCCTACTACTTTCTATTTTTGTAGGTCTTTTTTACAGTCTGAATTATAACAGTTTCAACACAGATAGGTTGTTGATCTAGGGAGCATCTGGTTATGTTTTGGAGTCAGGAAGAAATGTTTTTATTAGGACATAATTATAAATGGTTTTAATTTGTATTTGAACTCATGCCTTTTTTCTAAACATCATCAAATGTGTTACTCTATTACTACTCTGTAGCCTATATCTGGATTTCACTTCCTAAAAGACTTTTTTGCTGAACATGACATCTTTAAGTAGTACCTAAAAATTCCACTCTTCAGAACAGTCTCTTATGTGACCCATGATTTCCATACTAGGGGCGAGATGTTCAGAAAGTGGTGGCAACTGGAATTGTCTGTAATCAGAATAAAAAAGTTCTTACACCATGATCCGTCAATTCTCAGACATGTTTCTGTCATTTTTACATCCAATTCTGCCATCTCCATCAAAAGGAAAAAGCCGTCTTAAAAGTGGGTGTGGTTTAATCTTCCGTCATATTGTAAGGTATTTTAAGAAAAAATATTCCTTTGAATGTCATTTTTTAGTCTGATTAACGTTATTTGTTCCCAACATAATAAAAATGGTCTAAACTTGGATAAGAAGCAATTTTTCATTTCAAAGACAGAAAAAAATATTTGTTTCTTTGAAAATTTTCCTTTCAAAGACAAAATCAAAGACAGTTTTTAAAATCAGAATTTGTAACGGCAATGTTCAATGAGATCGTCTTACCGTCATTTTTAATTCTTTAGATAAATTTTCAAACATGAAAATATGGTCCTTCTTTTACCACCAACTCATGATCCAACAAGTTTTTCATTATGACGACTTTTTGAACATCTCGCCCTAAATGTTCAGCATAACTAAAATACTCCTTCATAACAATGCAATGGGTCACTTCAAATCTTAAAGGAACTTTATCACCAAAAACGAAAACGGCTCAATTCCATGAAATTATTATGTACTCCTAGACATTTTTTTTATTATTATTTTGTTCATTGGTGGGGAAAATTCTAAAGTATTGCAAATTAAAAGGTAAAAATGAATACTTTTGACCTCTTTTTATGAAGCCTGTTAAGAAGACTGATCTACACCAATCTGTAGCTTTATGACCATGTATAAGTTTAACATTTTACTTCTATTCTATAATAGCATTGTCCCCTCCTGCCCCTTTTACTTACCTCAGACAGCCTCAGCAAAACAGTCCAGACAGATCGTGACGAGGGACAATCTTCTTTCAGCACAAGGAAAAACCTGCCCTCCTTCACCAAGGGGCAGTGTTTTCCTTTTACTGAAGGAAAGACGTTTGTCCCTTGCTGTGATCTGTCCGGTGCAATGACCAGATTCCAGATCTGAGGAGAGGTGGCTTGTTGTAAGTAAAATGCGTGGGAGGTGAAAATTTTAATTTACAATAAAAGTAAAACATTAAGCATATACATGGTTATAAATCTACATATTAGTATATAGAAGAATCAGTTGTACTGTAAAAATGAAATAATACTGTTCCTTTAAATCATGAAATGGTGATAATTGTTTTGAGACATATATTCCCTTTATCAGTTGTATTAAAAAAGATGGGTCAAATGACCATGCACAGCAGGCTTTTAATATATTTTGGGGATGTTGACTAGGAGTACATGATCATTTATAGGGTATGAGCCCTATTATTTTTTTTTGGTGCTAAAGGCCTAAATTTATAAAAAAACAAACTGGAATTATTCTGGGGTAAACCAATTGTGCCATAGGGGAGACAAAAACATCCTGTTAAATTAAACTGGGCTTTTGTCTCCTTGAATGCTATATAAGTCTCCACTGCATTGTGAAGCAAAGTATTGGAGCCCTCTTTGTCATTCAAGGGGTTATTATTATTCAAGTACATGGGAATTTCAGAATTTGTATTTCTTCCCCCATGGTGAAGCTGTTTTACTCCAGAATAACTCCAGTTTTTATAAATATGGTCCTGAGTCCCTTTAGCTTGGACATGGCCAAAATATATCTCATTAGCTAGATTCAGCCTCCCACTGGCCTGATTCACACTTCTAAGTTGGAAGATGATATATTTTATCACCTTTGTACACAAAATATAAAACAGATACAGTGGAGTATATGCATAAAAGAAAAAGCAATTTTGGGGGAGCCAAACTCCTTATGTTTGCAAAATGAATCTCTTGGATGCTAGTCAAGTTTCCAATGCTTTGAAATCAATGATCTGGACACTTTTCTAGAACACAAGGGGTTAAAATTCTGTTTGAAATAAAGGGAATTTTTGTTACATATCGTGTAGTTGTTTACCACAAAAGTTAATCTACTTCTGTCTTCGTACAAATATCTCTTGCAGAGCTAAACAGTAGCACAGCTGTTAACCCTTACATTTTCGTTCATAACTTTCACTCACAATTCATATCTCTCATGTGGCTCCCAAGCCAAGATAATTGTTAAACCCTGCCTTTACTCTCTCATTGTCATACGAACATATAGCAGATTTATATGATCCATAGATCAATAAATGTTTTATTTTCTTTTGAGCAGTGAAATTATTAATCTGCTCACTGTGGCAATTAATTACCGAAGAGCAAAAACTAAGGCCCTTTAAAGTGAAACAATTGTCTATTTCCAACTACACTGCCTCAGCTTATCTTAAAGGGATAGTAATGTTTCATAATAAAAGCAGCTCTAATTAATCATTACAGTATTTGGGCCTTGGAGAGTGTTATTTCAATTCTGTCAGAGCTGTAGTTCAAGAGTAATTGAATGATAAAGTATCCGCCTCCCTCCCCTTTTACTGATGTAACACTGCTCACCTCAGAGCAGCAGGGAGGTGCCCAGGTAGATTGCAGTGAGGGACAATCTACAATTAATATAAGGCAAAAATCTGAACAACCTGTCAAGGGGGGCAGGGTTTTCATTGTTCTCAAGTAAGAATATTGACCCTTGATGTGAGCTGTCTGGTCTATGGACTGGATTCCACATCTGAGGTGAGCAGTGCTACACTAGGTAAAAGGGGCAGGATGGGGATACTTTATCATTCAATTACTCTTGTACTACATTTCTGACGGTATTGAAATGACACTCTCAATGGCCCAAATACTATGAAGATTAATTGGAGCTGCTGTTTTTGTGAAAAATTACTATTAGTGATGATCGAGCACCCCGATGCTCGGGTGTTCGGGTGCTCTGGCCGAGCGCCCCCGGAGGCTCGAGTGCTCGGCCGAGCACCCGAGCCCCATTGAAGTCAATGGGAGGACTCGAGCATTACACCAGGCACCCCCTGCTCTGATGAGGGGAGGGTGCCTGGTTCATAGGAAAAGGTCAGAAAATGATGGAAACACCACAGAAATGGTTCAGGGACAGCATAGGGAGGATGTCTGGATGCATCTTGGACTCCAACGTCGCTGCTGGGAACGATGTTTCGCCCGTAGTACGCCATCTTTACAGACTGACCGTAAAACACACAAAAAGGAAGATAAAAACGATTTTAGGCGAAAAATTGTTACCAAACAGTATTTGCTGTATATTTACTTGTATATCATCTGCAAATTCTGCAAAAAATTTCATCGATTTTTCGGAACTGGGGCCATGATTAAGAGGGAAACGTGCGCAGCGTAAAGCAGGTGTTCAACGTGGTTATGGCCCGGGTAAGGTACAGCATTCAGGAACGGAGGCCGCAGCTACCACAGGTTTTACAACATGTCCGTTTGCCCTTGTTAAGTCCAAAATTTATAGTCGGAACAGTGGGGTCTGATCCATTGAGTAAAAGTGACGAAGTGACTTAGTGGATGAAGCCAAGAACTACCTTCTGCTCTGTCGAACACCCCAGCCCTATTTAATTCAATGGGAGGAGCTGAGGCACTCCGATACAACCTGTATATCACAAAATGGAGGGCCTCATTCACATTGTGGTACAATAGTTCAGGTAGTGGTCCAACACTCATAAAGCCTATGCACTAAGTGAAAGGGCTGCCAAAAATTAGACTGAAATGTCACTCCAATACACCCTTTATTACACATAAAGGAGGGCATCATACACACCCTTGAAAAATTAGGATTAATGGCCTGCTGGTGACCCTCTAAAACATTAGGGGCGAGGGCATGCCGCTAAGCTGACCATCTAAAACATTAGGAATGAGGGTCTGCTGCTGAGCCGACCATCTAAAACATTATGGGTGAGGGTCTGCTGCGGAGCTGACCATCCTAAACATTATATGCGAAGGCCCGCTAGTGAGCTGACGCTATAAAACATTATATGAGAGGGCCCGCTAGAGAGCTGACCCAATAAAACATTATATGAGAAGGCCCGCTGGTGAGCTGACCTATACAAAAATTGTCAAACAGGGCCCGCTGGTGAGCTGGCCCTATATAAAAATTATATCACAGGGCCCGCTGGTGAGCTGGCCCTATATAAAAATTATATCACAGGGCATATGGAAGAGGAGGAGGAGGATGAGAAGATTAAGAGTCAACCATATACCCGTTTTTTGGGTGGAAGGGGTGAATGGGAATACAGAGTATTCCCATCATTGTAAATAACATATCTAAAGTGACTTTATGTTCACCCGGGGCTTTCCTCCAGTGGAGTGGAGAAGTCAGGGGAAATCCAGGCCTTGTTCATTTTTATAAGTGTCAACCTATCAGCATTTTCGGTGGAAAGGCGGATACGCTTATCTGTTATGATGCCACCAGCAGCACTAAATACCCGCTCAGACAGAACGCTGGCGGCAGGGCAGGCCAGCACCTCCAAGGCGTAGAGTGCCAGTTCATACCAAGTGTCCAGCTTGGACACCCAGTAGTTGTAAGGCACAGAGGGATCAGTGAGGACGCTGACACGGTCTGCTACGTACTCCTTCACCATCTTCCAAAACTTTTCCCTCCTTGTGACACTAGGCCGCGCATCAGGGTGAGGGTGCTGAGGGGTGTCATAAAGGTGTCCCACGCCTTGGAGAGTGTTGCCCTGCCTTTGTCGGAACTGCTGTGTGCTCCCCTTTTCTCCCCTTCTCGGTTGGCCAAGGTAGCACGTACTCTGCCGCCAGCGTTGTCAGATGGAAAATTTTGGAGCAATTTTTCGACAAGAACCTTCTGGTATTGCACCATTTTGCTTGTCCTCTCCACCGGAGGAATGAGAGATGAGAAATTCTCTTTGTAGCGGGGGTCCAGAAGGGTGAACACCCAGTAATCCGTGTTGTCTAAAATGCGTATAACGCTTGGGTCACGGGAAAGGCAGCCTAACATAAAGTCAGCCATGTGTGCCAGAGTACCAACAGGCAAGATTTCGCTGTCCTCACCAGGAGGATGACTCTCAATCTCCTCATCCTCTTCCTCCTCTTCTGCCCACCCACGCTGAAGAGATGGAAATAAAGTTCCATGGCTACCCTCTGTAGTGGAGGCAACCGTGTCTTCCTCCTCCTCCTCCTCCTCCGCCTCCTCCAATTGTCGCTGAGAAGACGAAGTGAGGGTGCTCTGGCTATCACCTTGTGTAAGCTCTTCCTCCCCCATTTCCACCTCTTCCACATGCAAAGCGTCGGTTTTAATTGTGAGCAGCGAGCGTTTCAGTAGACACAGAAGTGGGATGGTTACACTGATAATAGCGTTATCGCCGCTCACCATCTGTGTCGATTCCTCAAAATTGCGTAAAACCTCACAGAGGTCTGACATCCATTCCCACTCCTCACTTCTGATTAGAGGAAGTTGAACGGAGAGGCGACGACCGTGTAACAGCTGGTACTCCACTACTGCCCTCTGCTGCTCACAAAGCCGGGCCAACATGTGGAAGGTGGAGTTCCAGCGCGTGCTCACGTCACACAGCAGCCGGTGAGCTGGCAATTGTAAGCGCTGCTGCAGCGTCAACAGGCCGGCTGAAGCTGTAGATGACTTACGGAAATGTGCACACACGCGGCGCATCTTCGTCAAGAGATCATGCAAATTGGGGTAGGTTTTTAGAAATCGCTGAACCACTAAATTAAATACATGCGCTAGGCATGGTACGTGTGTGAGCTTGCCGAGCTCCAAAGCCGCCACCAAGTTACGCCCATTATCACACACAACCATGCCTGGTTGCAGGTTGAGTGGCGAGAGCCACTGCTCGGTCTGGTGACTAATCCCCTGCAACAGCTCTGAGGCCGTGTGCTGTTTGTCCCCAAGGCAGATCAGCTTCAGCACGGCCTGTTGACGCTTCCCCACTGCAGTGCTACACTGCTTCCAGCTACCGGCTGATGGGTGAGTGGCGCTGCGCGCAGAGAATTCGGAGGTGGAAACGGAGGAGGAGGAGGAGCCAATAACGTAGGTGCTGGCGGAAACCCTGATGGAGGTAGGGCCCGCAATCCTCGGCGTGGGTAGCACCTGTGCCATCCCAGGGTCCGAGTCGCTCCCAGCCTCCACGACATTCACCCAGTGTGCCGTCAGGGAAATGTAGCTTCCCTGGCCACAAGCACTTGTCCATGTGTCAGTCGTTAAGTGGACCTTCCCAGTAACTGCGTTGGTCAGGGCACGGGTGATGTTAAGGGACACATGGTGGTGTAAGGCGGGGACGGCACACCAGGAAAAGTAGTGGCGGCTGGGGACTGCGTACCGAGGGACAGCTGCTGCCATCAGGCTGCGGAAGGACTCAGTGTCCACAAGCCTAAATGGCAGCATTTCGATGGCCAGTAATTTGGAAAGGTGTGAGGTTAGTGCTATGGCCTGTGGGTGGGTGGCTGGGTATTTTCGCTTGCGCTCAAATGCCTGGGGTAACGACATTTGGACGCTGCGCTGGGACAGGGAAGTGGATGTGGTCGCTGATGGTGCTTCAGATGGTACAGGTGCAGGGCGGGAGGTATGCGGGCCTGCGCCTTCGACAGGCGATTGGCCGGCACCGAAAACAGGGGAAGGAGGCAGTGGTGTGGCCTGCAGACACAGATTGGCGATCCGGGCGTTCCTCCCACTTATTACGGTGCTTGGATGCCATGTGTCGGATCATGCTGGTGGTGGTGAGGTTGCTAGTGTTCATGCCTCGGCTCATTCTGGTGTGGCACAGGTTGCAAACTACAATTCTTTTGTCGTCCGCACTTTCCTTAAAAAAACGCCATACCGCGGAACACCTAGCCCTTGGCAAGGGAGATTTACGCAAGGGGGTGCTCCGTGGAACATTTGCGGGCCGGTTTGGTGCAGTCCGCCTTCTTTCTTTAGCCACACCACTGCCTCTTCCAGCCTGTTGCGGTGCTGCAGATGGCTCACCCTCAGGACTGCTGTCATCGCTCGGCTTTCCACCTTCCCAGGTGGGGTCAGTGACCTCATCGTCCACCAAGTCCTCCTCCACTTCCTCACTCTGATCATCCTCCTCATTTCTTGTTCCCACCACATCCTCAGTCATTGACAACTGTGTATCATCCTCCTCATCAAGGTCTTGAGACAGTAATTGTGGTTGATTTGATGGCAACTGTGTCTCATCATCATCATCCACTTCCTTTGAACTTAAATGCCGTTCCCCTCTGTCATCTTCTTTTGATTGGGTACCCTCTAGAGGTTGTGAATCAGGGCACAAGATCTCATGTTCCTCTGCAAGCGTGCTTGGAGAGAGGTTCAAATCAAGGATTGGTGATGAGAAGAGCTCCTCACTATATCCCAGTGTGGGATCACTTCTTTGGCCAGACCCTCTATGGTGGGAGGAAGGATGATCAGGGTGAGGATTATGTTGACCAGACTCTTGGCTAGTGAGAGTGGACTTGGTGGAAGACAGGGTGGTGCTTAAACGACTGGAAGCAGTATCAGCTGAAATCCAACCGACCACCTGTTCGCAGTGGTCTGACCTCGAGAGTGATGTCCTGCGACGCCCTGTAAACTGAGACATGAAGCTAGGTATGGTGGATGTCTTTCTTTCTTGTGCTCTGGCACCAGGCACAGTTTCTACGCGTCCTGACCCGCGCCCTGAACTATCAGGATCACGTCCACTTCCCCTTCCTTTTTACCCGCCTTCTTCATATTAAACGGAATATATGCCGGTAATCTGCGGCTAGGCACACGAAACAGAATGTGACGCTAATCTGTGGCTAGGAACACTAAACAATATGTCACGCTAATCTGCGGCTAGGCACACTAAACAATATGTGACGTTAATCTGCGGCTAGGCACACTAAACAATATGTGACGCTAATCTGAGGCTAGGCACACGAAACAGAATGTGACGCTAATCTGCGGCTAGGCACACGAAACAGAATGTGACGCTAATCTGCGGCTAGGCACAGTGAACGGAATATGTGACGTTAATTTGTGAATTTGCACACTAAACAGAATGTGACAATAATCTATGGCTAGGCACACGTTTAAAATGGCCCTTTTTGTCGCTGCGTTGTAAAATCATTGGCCCTGTGCACCTAACAGAATATGTCAGCTTGTCACTGCACTGTGAAATATTTGTCCCTGTGCACCTAGTACAATGTCACCTTAGAACATGTCCCCCCCCACAAAAAAATGAAATTCTGCCACCCCCAAAAAAAATTAAATGCTGCCCCCACACACAACAGTCCTAAAAAGGACTTTTGGGTCTTGAAAGAGTTTCAACAATTTTATTCTCCCTACACTGACTTCCTGTGCATCTAGTATTATATGTCACCTTACAAATATCCCCCCAACAAAAATAAGGAAATTGTGCCCCCCCAAACAAAATATAAATGCTGCCCCCACACACAACAGTCCTAAAAAGGACTTTTGGGTCTTGAAAGAGTTTCAACAATTTTATTCTCCCTACACTGACTTTCCCTGCCTAAGCGCATCTCTCCCTGGCTAAGAATGAGCCGAACTCGCGCGTCGGGTGCTATACAGCACCCGATCACGGGTTCTGGCCAGCCAATCAGTGTAATGCCAGCAGCCAACATGGCTGCTGGCATTACACTGATGTCAGAGCCTCCCCGCACGTTTATTGGCTGCGCAGCAGCTGCGAAACGTGCGGGGAGGAGACCCGAACATGGCGGGCGAGCACATGCGGTACTCGTACGAGTACCGCCATGTGCCGAGCAGAGCGATGCTCGAGCCGAACCGAGCTTCGGCCGAGCATGATCGCTCATCACTAATTACTATCCCTTTAATATGCCCCAGATATGGCATTCAATAAAGTCTGAACAATATCACAGGTGACTTCAAAAATAAAACCCACAGCAATATGCAAACCAGAGGTTTCCAGGAGATATCCATACATTACTGAAGAGACTGGCTCTTCTTTTCTCTCATGTTCTGTTGTGACTGAGATCAGAATTGCCCACACGCGTTTGGTGTCCCTCATCTATTCTCTCAATAATAGTTGCTCACTCATGAGCTGTAACACTGTTCAAACACCCTTGCATTATTTAACCAGCAGGATAAACTCCACTATATGTATTCAATATTAAGCATTACTAGTCCTTTATACAGTACTGTCCCTTTAAACAAGTAATAGTCATACTGGTTTACATGGATACTTACTATATAGTAATTCATTCAAATCGGATAGCATTAGTAAGCCAGTGACCTCCTATTAACTGCAGTTATTTGTAGCATGACAGCGTTGTTCGTCATTTCAGCCTGACTTGTTTATCTTAATCCAATCACATTAACTTCTTACCTCTTTCAGCCATACATAAATCATGTCCCACCACCCATCCTGTTACATATTTAAAACTATTTAGTTCTATGTCTAAGTAGTGTTATTTATATACCTTAGAACCGGAACTCTATCAATATCCCTGAGTTGGTGAGAGCTTTACAAGGTCAATTTCTCTTAGGCAGGAGATTATTGATAAACACTTTGAAGCCAAAGATAATGCCTTGGACCATCTAATATACCATTTCCTAAGCAACTTATATATGGGTTGATCCTTGGTCTTTTTTCATGTTCAGAATAGCTCTATTGAATTGTGAGGTCTTTAGCATCCAGTAGGGTAATTGGGGGATGTGTGCAAGGGCAAGAAACAAAATAAAGATAACACGAAACTGGCAAACCTTAGTTGATAAATTGGAGAAATATGTATTTTTGTGCAATCCGTACAGCTCATAAAAATGTCAATGAGTTGTTTGTTAAAGGGATAGTAATACTTCGTTTTATCTTTATTTTATTTTGTAGGCATGAAAAAAACATGAAGAACGATATAAGTCTTATCTCTCAAACCTTTATGGTTTAAGAGATATTCACAAGCAAAGCTTCCCCCTCCCGCCCTTTTTTCCTAGTGTAAGCCATCTCTTCTCAGATGTGAGTCTGGTTGTAAGACCAGACAGATAACAGCAGGGGACAATCTTCTTTGTATGAAAAGAATGAAAGCCCTTCCCCCCTTGACAAGTTTTTCAGCTTTTTCCCTTATCTTAATTGAAGATTGTCCCTCTCTGCAGTCTACCTGGGTACCTCCCTTCTGATCTGGCTGAACGGAGGGGGATACTTTGTTTGTGAATATCTCTTAAACCATAAAGGTTTGAGAGATAAGACTTATATCGTTCTTCATGTTTTTTTAATGCTTACAAAATAAAATAAAGATAAAATGAAGTATTACTATTCCTTTAAATATATCTATTACAAACATTTTGAAATATTTCATTATTCATTTCTCTTACCACTTGAATAGGTGTGGAGGAATAGTTCTGTTTTTCCACACTAGAAATTTTGCAGAGCTCTCATTATTTGCCTCTTCTATATAGAAATTTTTGACTATAGAAAATCCATAAAACGTTTGACTTTTGCTAACCCCAAAACATTTCCTGTGAGAATGTTGCTATTTTCTGCCTATGCTTGAGAATTCCTGCCACATGCATGTGTATGGGGTGGGGTCAGATTCATTATGTATGGCTCTATAGCTATCTGTACAGTGGGACAAGGCTAGGAGATTGGTTTGTACAGTTCTGTGTTTGCATGTGTATGTGGTGGGGTCAGAGTCATTATGTATGGCTCTATAGCTATCTGTACAGTGAGACAAGGCTAGGAGGTTGGTTTGTACAGTTCTGTGGCTACTGTGGGACAAGGCTGGGATCAGTATAGCTGCCTTCCAGTGCAACAGGTCAAGGCTAGGGGTGGGGAGGGGGCAGGACGTAAGGTTATATGGCTACCATGGTAGCATATAAACTACTACTCATTTGTGGAAATTCCCGTGGAAGAGTTGTAATGTATGCAGAATATCAATAATTATCTATGTATATATTTTTGAGTTTTTTATTTTAAGTGAAACAGGAAGGGAATATTTCAGGGTTTATTTGTACTACATAAAAGCAGGTGGAATTGGATGGGAATGTATATATTTATATAAATGCATTATTAACCCCTTAGTGACAAATACTTTTTTACACCAGAGAACAAAAAATACATAATTTTGTCCTTTTTAGTATGCCTTTGTTCAGCCATATTTTCCCTCTAATTCATTTAGTCCACTCACACAAATTATATACCATTTCTTAAGAAAAAGTAGGGCTTTCTTTTCATGTCACATTTATATGGATAACCCACCATTCAATCTGATAATACAAAAAAAAAAGTGTGAAATACTGGGAAACAAACTTTATAGGTTTTCCTGTGATAATTTGTGCTCAACTGGTTAATTTTAACTGGGCAAATGTCCCTTTTTAGATGGGTACTGTCCCTCTAAGACAAAAATCCCTATGTCCCTCATTTTATTTAATTTTTCTCATAAGTTAACTCCCATCCCCCTAGCACTGCTCCAGGTGCCTCAAACCACCCCTACCACCCCAACCCTGCTCCCAGTACCTCAGAAGGCCACTTGAGGCACTGGGAGCTCTGTTCTCTGCCTTTCTCTTTCTCACGATCACAGTGAGGAAGAGAGACAGAGAACATTGACAAAGGCAGTCTATATTGCCTTTGTCATGTGGGTCCGCCGGCACGTGTAATCGCTATAGCAGAGATCACATGTGCGAAGGCACCAGGGAAAGGCTGAAACTGACTACTTCGGTCCTGGAGCAGTCAGTTACAGACTTCCTGCAATGATCACAGCACATTCTGAGGCGTTCTGTGATCATTTACTCATGACATGCCAGGACTGTCACGCATCCTTAAATAACTGAATTGCGTGACAGTCCTGACATGTCACTCATCTCGACTTTAAGGGGTTACAGTTGACCTATAACCTTGAATATGTTTTACATAGTTGAAAACTTCATAACTATGTGTCATGTTAATCAAAAGTCCAGCAGATGTATAGTTTAGGAATTATTAAAACTTATTTATAGGAAAAGTGAAAGTAAACATCACCTGGAACACCACATAATTTAATTAGCATATGAAACTTCACTGAAAACCTTCATTGGCATGTGAAATGTCACTGAAAACATTTCATTAGCATATGAAATGTCACTGAAATGCTTAATTACCATATGACAAGCCAGTGGTACAGCATGAGTACCATAATAGCAAACATCTTCAGATTAGCATTTTCTGTGGGCAACCCAACTACAATTATACTGTTACTACTATGTACCATATACAGACAAAATCATTTGTGCAAAATGACTACTTCATTTTCTGCAAAGTAGGAAATGAAAAATGTTAAAAATGATTATGAATTTTTAAAAAATATGGGAAATAATCTTTAAAAAACATAAATGTGGAACACTGGCAGTTTGTGTATTGATTTTCTTTTGCACCCAGGATGATGTTTTTGAGTGGTGACTAGCCAAAGAACAAGCTATTATGCTTTTGTTCATTCTCAGAGCCTCTCTCATTTTGGATATTTTTCTAAATACTTTTAGAGAGTCTCCTTAAAAGTGAAGGATAATGCAGACATGGACCCCTTGCTCTCAGTGTCTGGGGAAACCAGCTGCATCTCACTGATGAGGTCCTACAAGGATGAAATGTACTTTTGGTGATAGTTAGTGTTCCCATGCAGAGGGTTTTGGAACGGGACTTCCCTTTTTGGCGGGATTAGTCAAATATGTACATGGCACTAGAGAGCTAAAACTTGATGCTTCTGAGTGTTGACTAGCCATAGAACAAGCAATTCTTCTTTTGTTCATTCTCAAAGTCTCTCATATTTTGGATTATTTTTGACTACTCTTAGGGGGTCTCCTTAAGAGTGAAGGGTAAAACAGATGTGAACCATTTGCTCTCAGTGCCTAAGGAAATCAGCTGCACCTCATTGACTAGACCAAACAAGGCCAAGATGTATGTCTGGGGTTAGATGATGTTCCATTGCAGAGGAGACTTGCCTGTAAATTTGGAACTGGACTGTCTCTTTGGACAGAATTAGTCTAATAGGTAAATGGAAATTTCTTCTCTGTAATGGCACTAAAGAGGTAAAATGTGTTGCTTTTGAACAAGCCATTGTGCTTTTTTTGTTATCAGAACCTCTCACATTTTGGATATACAAAATCATGTGAACACAACATTGTTCATACACGCTACTCTTCAGACTCCAATACTAAATAAATAATACCTAAAACATACAAATTTATAGTCCTACCAATAATTGTACAAATTAAATACACATTGCCACATATGCACACACAACCCTGCCTGCACATTCAGCAATCATCCCAACAAGATATATATTGCCATATATACATGCAGACAGGCATGCACATACATACACACATCCTTGCACACACACATATAATGATAATCCCAAATTATATACATTGGTTCATATACACAACAATATATATATTTCCAACTATTTATATCACCATTCAAAAATTAAAGATATAGCCCAGTTTGTGAATATGTCCAGTATAATATGCATTGCATATACAAACAACAATGCATAACAAATTGCTGTATACACACACAACCCTATGTGCTAATACAACCACAGACTAGCAATACTACTTATATACAATACTTTATGTTGATTGATGAATTATTAACTAACCAACTATGTAACCTGTGTCTGTCACTGTATATACAATCTAATATACCTAGCTGCGTGCCCTATATAAACACAACCCTATGTGCACATACCCCATGATAAAAAGAAAACATTTACATAGAATAATTATTCATTCTAATAAATATTCTCAGCACTCTCATTTAAACAAGAAGGTTCTATAGTTTGGAGATGATATATTCAATAGGCTTCCCAATGATTTAACCTACCGATCCATTATAACTACCAAACTTGACAACTGCTTCAGTGGGAGTAACCAAATACATCTTTATGGTGCAATGGCGAGATACCCTATGCAAGTCAAAATCACTCTCCACATTTCAATTATGTTGACCTAAACAAGTTTTAAGTCTCTGCATGGTTCTACCACATACTACATCTGACAACTGCAATCAATCAAATAAACTATTACAGAAGAAGCAGGTTAGAAAACAATTTTATATCAAATTCCTCTCCTGTTGTATTAGACTGAAACTTAAGTACTTTACTAGAAATTAATGGACAAGTAGAACATCTCACCACACCACATCCATGGCTACCTAAACATTTAAGAAAATTCCCTTCACCTATTTTCTCATGTACATGTGAAGAATTCTTAAATTCTAATGTAAATTTAGGTCTAGAATCTATACTACCCTTAAAGGGATAATAATGTTTCACAAAAACAGCATTTTCAATTAATCTTCATAGTATTTGGGCCATGGAGAGTGCTATTTCAATACTGTCAGATATGTAGTTCAAGAGGAATTGAATGATAAAGTATTCCCCTCCCACCCCTTTTACCTACTGTAAGCCACCTCCCCTCAGATGTGGAATCTGGTCCCTTGACCGGACAGGTCGCAGCAAGGGAAAATCTTCTTACTGTGAGAATAAGGAAAACCCTGCCCACCTTGACAGGTTTTTCTTTATTCTCACTGAAGATTGTCCCACTCTGGGATCCATCCGGACAGTCCTGCTGCTCTGAGGTGAGCAGTGTTACTTCAGTAAAAGGGGTGGGAGGGGAATACTTTATCATTCAATTACTCTTGAACTACAGCTCTGACAGAATTGAAATCACACTCTTCATGGCCCAAATACTATGATGATTAATTGGAGCTGCTTTTATTGTGACTCATTACTATCCATTACTATACTACAGATCATAGCATTCACTAAATCTTGTTATAAATCTGCCTTTATCATCATATGCTCCCTTCTTCCTCACTTCAAAGTACTAGATCTATTCAAACTACTGGCTCTCAAATAATTCTGTTCCAATAACTCAGGAAGATAATTTTTTTGCCCAGCAACCTCACTTGTAAAATGGAGGATTGTGTATCAGATTCCACCAAGCTGAGGTGTGGCGTGGTGGCTGTGGTGGGTGAACACATCTCTGTGGAGCTCCTGCTGTTCTCTGAGCTACTGGCATTTATGTGAGCTCGGCTTACCTATACTATAGGACACTGGATCTTTTAATATCTTCCCTGTACTACTGGATCCATAGACTGGATTTTGATAGGGCCTGTTGAGCGGTGAGAGGCATGCCATATTGTGGCTGAGCCAGCAGATGCTTTGCACCTGTTGTACTGCTTTTAGCTCCCTTGAAATAAACAGGCTTGCTCCACTACTGGCACCCTCTGACTCTCTGTACCGGGGATCGCTCCTAACACTGCTCCACTGCCTGCCTGCCAGGGACTGCGGCCTAACAACGTTCTCTCCAGGAAGGTAAGGGGATTGCACCCCGTGACTGGCATTTGTGTTTCTCGAAACTTCCTTCTGTTCTTTATTTAATTATTTTCGCTCATCTTACCTACACTCACCCAGTATTTCGCCCCAGGGATTTTAGGATGCTCTTGGACTACTTGTTACTTGGCTTGTGTCCAACGTAGACTCTGCAGTGCACCTGCTGGAATCTCTCCTTGAGCTACCTGGTGGCTCATCTGAGCCTTCCCCTGTCTAGGGCTGTGGAGGTCCAACAGAGGCCAGAGTAACAGAGCATTTGCCCCCCCCCAATATCTCTGTGGTGCTTCTGTGGCGATTCTGTGACTGACACCCTGACCATAACTGCCACCTCCATCATCTTTAGTTGGTAGGCCTGTAGCTATGTACCCCTCAGTACATGTTCTATGGCTTTTGGTGCATGCAATCTGAAGTTAAATGTTTCCTTTGCTCTTTGCTACTCTGTCTTGGTTTTGCACTGACCTAATTGACTCTGGCTCCCAATCTGATGCCTTTGGTTGTCTTGGCAAGTCTACACTACCCCTCCCTGCCAAGTTCTATATGTGGCATCTGCAACCCTCCCTGCCAGCTCCTTTCTGAGTATGTCACTGTGATATGTTGCATCTGTATGCAGCACTAGTGACTACCGCCCTCACTTCAATGCTGCTGCACTATATTAAATACACTGGTCCTGGTTGACCCCTTTGCCTGTCACTCTTGCTGCTGTACAGTTTACATCTGTTATCCTTGTTACCAGCTGTCAGAGCTTCCTTGGAACCTGAGCCACTCTAGGATGTACAGATTTGTAACCAAGCCCACTAAGAATAAGACAACAAGTGTACAGAATGACAAGACGGAAAAAGCCTTGGACATGGCGCAAGCGGTTGCTGATCTTCTGACTCCTCTGATTGATTCCAAACTCACCACTTTGTGTTCTTCTATTGATAGAGTCTTTGCTGAGCTGAAAATTCAGGATGACTGCCTAGAGCAAGTGGAAAATTGTACGCTGGGTTTTGAGGGAGAGGTCCTCAAACTGCAGCCCAGGGTTGACAAGATAGGAACACTCACTCAAGAATCTTGAGAAGATTGATGACTTGGAAAATAGAAGCTGTTGGAACAACCTTAGGCTTGTAGGTCTCCCTGAAGCGGTTAATCTAAGAAGTTATGGGAATTTCTGTAGCATAATCTCCTTAAACAGCTGTTGGTGGAGGCACCTACTCATGGTCTGACTATAGAGAGGGCGCATCGAGTGGCCAATCACCTCAAATACAAGTAAACCCTGCTATTGTTATTACAAGATTACTCGGTATGACTTTCACAGAAACGCAAATATTTTGCACCATACTGCAAATTGCTCCATCTGAAAGGTGTCAAATTTGCCTTGCTTTATCTTGCCGAGCTGAAAGTCATCCGGGATGATGGAGTGAAATGGCTGGAAACTCCAGCAGAGGCAGAGGGCTTCCTTGCCTGACTGATGGATGACTTCCAGATCTCTCCACAGGGATTAATCGTCTTCTCATGATTGGGTCCAATAAATATTGATGTCTTGGGTGGCTGGGGCAGCTGTGACACCTTTGTGATTCTCTGTTGTTGGGAGTGATGGGTGTTTTGGTGTCCGCATTGTTGTTGTTCTGCCCCAGGGTTCCTATTGTTGAAGGCCACATGCGGGCCACCAGGGTCTCTGATTTCTCTGTGTTTGGCAGCGGCGGACACATGGGGGGCCTTGATTCTGCCCCATCCATGCCCGGGGCTGCAGATGGGATGCAGGTGGGACACACTTGATGCACTTGAGTGACTCAGTACCCGGTACCTTAGACATTACAGTATGTATTTAGTCCTGTTATTTTACTATTGGTTCTGTTTGTTCTTGCCTCTTCCCTTACTACTACTTACTATTTCTCTTTTCCTACCCCTAGGTCCACTGCCCAAGTGTTCCCGCTACTTCTTACTGCTTTCTTCCACATATAGAGACTCTCTCTCACTTGGAAGAATGTCTCCTCCTACTATGACTGTACACATCTGCTTATGATCCAAGACTATAAAACCCATTGTGGCTAACGCCCAAGTGCCCCCCAGACCTCGTAGCACACATGGGCTATTTACCACTTAAACTCTCTGCGCTGACAGATTGCTACAGCTTAGGAGACTCACCTGACAGACATTGAGCATCTGAAGCTGAGGCGGGGCTGGGTACAGGAGGAGGTTGCCTCATCTTTCTCCAGAAAGAAGTGAGGAGTAGCCATTCTGTTTCCCAAAAACTTACGGTATAAGCTTAGAGGGATAGAATCAGACTCGGAAGGTAGACTTGTGCCTGTGGAGTGTGAGATTGACCATGTTCTTATATAAATTCCAAATGCTACCCCTCCTTCTAACCAAATCAGATATTACTCCATTGAATACAGCTATCCAGAGGTTTATATGGAGTGACCGCAAATCCAGGATAAGCTTGAGTAAACTATCCAGACCCCAGTCCCAGGCTGGTATTAACTTGCCCAATATCAAGCTATACAATGTTACTAACATGCACGGCCAGAGATTGCAGCTTGATCTATCCCTTACACTTACAATATATCTTGTTTGCTCCTGCTTCTAAACTACCAACTACCATGAGTAATAACCCACTGACTCGTGATATTTGCAGGGCTTGGCAATATGTGCACCATTTGTTTTTCAAAACTAAATATAGATCCATATATCTTCCCTTCCTGGGGATCCATGTATCTTCCTTTCTTGGGGATCCATATATCTTCCTTTCCTGGGTAACCTGAAGATCCAGCATGGGGAGGCTCATGGCTGCTTTACAGAGTAGCAAAATAGAGGCATTAAGGCACTACAGGATCTTATAGATACTGCCACTTTACAGGTTAGAGATAGTAATACTTTGATTTATCTTTATTTTATTTTGTAGGCATTAAAAAAAATATGAAGAACGATATAAGTCTTATCTCTCAAACCTTTATGATTTGAGAGATAATCACAAGTAAAGTTTTCCCATATGCCCCTTTTACCTAGTGTAAGCAATCTCTTCTCAGATGTGGAATGCAGTCCATAGACCAGACAGATAACAGCCGGGGACAATCTTCTTCCTATGAGAACAATGAAATCCTTGCCCCCCTTGACAAGTTTTTCAGATTTTTCCCTTATCTTAATTGAAGATTGTCCCTCTATGCAATCTACCTGGGCACCTCCCTTCTGCTCTGGCTGAGCAGTGTTACATCAGTAAAAGGGGCGGGAGGGGGTAATTTATCATTGAATTACTCTTGAACTACAACCTCTGACAGAATTCATATAATACTCTTTAAAGTCCAAATACTATGATGATTAATTGGAGTTTCTTTTATTATGAAACGTTACTATCCCTTTAAAGACTTGCTATGGCATTCTGAAAAGCCATTTCTTTATGTACTTGCAGGCACAACATTATCTGAATACCACTTTAGGCAGTGCCTTGGCCAAATTTGCTGACACTTCCTGGGTAAAATATGTGACCTTGGCCACTCATGTCCAATGCTCGATGTCTGCTATATACCGGGTTTGTAGGGCAGAGCTGTAGAGTGTCATGAGTGACAGGAACAGGTAGAATAAAATAAAGATTTTATTGAAATTCAGGCAGTAAATAATAAACACACTTCCTCAACCTTCCCGGGTTAGGCGTGGGGACAGTGCAAGGTCCACTACAGGAACAGCACTGAACGTAGCCAGACCGTCTCCTGATGATGCGAACCAGGATGTAAGCACATTAGCGAACAGCAAGTGGTAAGGCACACAAGCAGGGAGCAAGGAGAGGCTCAAGTAACCTAGAACGCTAGGATACTACGGACGTCCTAGAACGCTAGGACCTTCAGGCAATACAAACGGCCAGAGCCAGCCAGAAACAGATCGCAACAGAGAACAATAATGCTCAGAAAGGGCAATCAGGCTATGGCTGAACATAGCTTATAAGGCCTCCAAGGAAGGAGGAGTTACAATGCTAAGGTGAGCATGGCCTATAAAAATATCGAGTGCATAATGATGCGCGAGCAACCAGGAAGTCCTTGACCAGAATGAGCTGCCAGTCACTACAGGAGTAATCAGGTAGCCAAGGCCTGAATCATGGCACTGTGATACTATGCCCCCCTTTCCTGACCTTTCCTTCCTTTTACCACCTTGCTCTTCCCCTCCTTGTCCCCCTCCCTTTTCTTTGGGACTTTTATTCCTCCCCTTCTTTCCCACATCTACAGCTCCTGTTTCATTCTATTTCTCTCTTCTCCCCTTTCTTATCCATGACTTCTGTCTATATTCTTCCCCTGTTTCTATAGGTAGTGATTGTTTCATTAGTTCTTCAGGCATGGTAGCAACTATAACACCTTTGAGTCATAGTTTTTTGACCAAATAATGCTTATTTACAACAGCTGCATTTCTAACTTATGTCAATACTAACAATAGTAAAGTCTATGCTGCTCATTAATGTAAACATGCTATTGATTCTTGCAGACATTTCTGACAGTGTCCTTTGGTCTCTGTACTACCCTTGTCTGTAAACAATGTGTTTCTCTGTTTGCTTGTTCTCTTATAAAACTTCTAATTAATATATGTTAAAAAAAAAAAAAAAGTTACACCATGCTACTGCAATTGTGTCTTATTCTCCTGAACTAGCTGTATGGGTTTTCATATCAAGAGACATGGTGACTACTCCACTAATCTAAAACACTATTGCAATCAAAACTTTTAAAGGAGGTTATGACCCAATATAGTCACCTTCCTCTGCAAAATTCTACATCTAAAAACTCAATACTTACTGCCTGCACATTGGCTGTAAACTCAATGCACATCTCATTGTTATTCATATAAAGAATGCACTCAGTTATGCCATCAACTCCTCCCCTCCATACAATAATAAGGTCATCCATGAAATGGCAATATAGGACTGGGGGCATGCACTAAATTTAGATAAGGGTCATGGCAAAATGGTGTCAATGGCATATATCTACAGAATGCACTAAGGTGTTATTGCCATCAAATCCCTGTGAATCAGCCATCAATCTGACACAATCCACCAACATCACCATGAATCCATCATGCCTTCGACAGGCTGAACATTATGTTTGACAATGGCTCAGTTGCATATGGAAATTAAGGTTAATAAGCCATTGTCGTATATATTTTTGTTGGTATGTTTATATGCTAATATGCCACAATCCCAGGTGTACTAAACTCTGATAGCAGCCTTTTCTGTCCGAGTACACAGTCCAGGCTGGCGATGTTGGAATCACCCTGTAGCTTTCTATGAAGCCAAAGAACAGTTTGTTCCTGTAACCTTTTCAGTGCCATATGGGTGTGCATTACATAAATATGTTTAGGGCACTGGGTCACAATTAATATTCAGGATGTTCAATACTGGGCAGCTTATTATTTTACTGCAATGTGTTGTACTTCCTATAATTGCATTTCAAAACTGAAGTGGATTACAAGGTATCCAACTTTATTTCCTCAAACATAACTAATAAGTTATAATTTGAAGAATAAAACAGATCAGGCTTTTCCTCCCACTGCATTTTGGCTAACTTATAGCCACTCTCAGCCAGTAAATGTAAAATGAAATCAAATTATTTAGCTCCCTTTATAGAGAAGGTATCATGAATTAAAGGAGACACCTCATATTGTGAGACGATCTACTGCTTTTTTCCAGTGATATGGGTATTTTTAGTGTTTAATCATAAATTAGATGCTGTAGAATTGTGAGTTCTTCAAAAACGGTCTTTTGATTTGTGATACTATTCCTCAAAATATATTTGACTCTTTTAAGGTTTGAAATATATTAATGAGGAAATTACCTCTTACACATGTTTTTAAAGTCAATGGGTGCAGTCAAATTAGACACAGAGAAGAGATTGATGTTATTACTTTTTATTACTGATGGCTTAGTTCCTTCTGGTTTGAAACCTATATCTATGTTTTATCCTAGTCGTTATAGGGGTAATTATGTTGAAACATTTTATAACATAGTGATGAAAGATCTGCAAGATTTATTGTACTCTAAATAATGTATGATTCATTATAAAATTACTAGAATTGAAAAACAAGCTTTGATAGGTTGAGTCAATATATGGATATTGTGATCAATCCTTCTGACAAGAGGGGTGGAGTTGTCATCCAAAACACTGATGATTATATTAAAGAGGCCCATCAAATATTCTGAGATGAGGAATATAACAAAGGATTTAGATGGTAACCCCACCCATCAATTTACTCAGGTTTTTTGTAAGTTGGTTGGATCAACTTATGGTTTGGTTTTGTCCAAACTGGAAAAATATTTTTTTAACACATGAAAGAGATTTGAGGGTTAAAGTTTACTTTAATTTGCCTAAAATGCATAAGGGATTTACAGATCCTCTGGGGTTTCCATTATTTCAGTGAATTGTTTAAGCTCAAATCTCTTGCAATATGCTGGCTTTCATTTACAACTTTATGTGTTAGATCTTGATTCTTATCTGAGGGATACCAATCGGTTATTAAGAGGTATAGAGCATTTGGAGTCTGACTTGTTGGACTACAATGGATGTGAATTTGTTGTACTCTAATATTAACAATGCTGATGGTTGGACAGCCATCAGTTTTTATTTAAGTACATATAGTCTCTTGCCTGTGCATCAAAGGGATTTCATATTGCAGTTGATTGAAAGTATACTTACTCATAATTTTCTTTACCTTCAGAGAGAATTATCACCCCCAGGTTAATGGTAGAGATATGGTGACCAGGTTCACCTCAAATTTTGTAAATCTTTCTATGTTTTTTTAACATTTCTGCTAGTTAGAAATAAAAATATACACTCAATGTACTACAGCTGAAACTTGATATTTAACCTATTGGATTTCAGAGATATGACAAGCATCGAAAAGAGGTTAAACTAAAATGTATTGTAATGAAAAGTCACTACATATCTGAAAATGATTACATGGTTCTAAAGTCCAATGGCTGGGACTTTTATCTACAGCTTTTCTCAGTCAGATGTTTTACATTTTCTCACAACAGGTAAGTCAAGATGAAGCTCAGGAGATACAAGCAACAACAGACACAACACAAAAATATATAAATAAATATGGCTGCTGTATGAAGGCCGCCTACCTATATAGGTACTTCTGTTTAAACAAATATGATAAGTCACTTATCTGTAGAAGTGGACAAAACAGTATCCTTATTGTTCTAACAAAGAAAATTCAAACTTCTGTGTCAAAAACAGAAACTTTATATTTTGTTCTCCATTTACAGATACCAAATCAAGCCATGCAAGACACTGACACACATAGTGTGGAAGAAGAAACTGATTTTGAAGGATCTGCTATGAACACAGGTAAAATGTTCTCATAATGAGGCTTTTGGTTCAGAATCAACAGAATGCCTTCTATATAAGGCTTAAAAATGCACTGTCATTTTCAACCATTTTCCCAATGATTGATTTATAATACAATATATTTGGCAAAACATGTCAAGTGGATCAGAAATACTCATGGGTTACACACCTATCTGAAACTCTGACAGGTTGGGGACATGACTCTGAGGCCAGTGTCTGGGACACAGACTATAGGCAGGGATAGAGATTAGTTATTTTACATAATAGCCACTCACTCAGCAACTGGATGTTGATGGCCACATAGATATTCAGGCTGGTAGAATCCAGATTCTGAAAGATGACCGTATGGACACTAGATAAGGATGATATCAGGGTGGAACAGTGGATGCTGGACACTAAATACTGTAAAGGTATATATCAGTAATCTGTGGTGTGCTGGAAGGCACTCACAATACCAAACACACTAGCTATTCCTCTTTTAGGAATAATCAGCTTCTACCTCATTTATGTTGAAGTGTGAGGAAAGGGAAAGCACACTTCTGTGCATAAACTCCCTTTATACAATAAATATTTATTTTATAATACAGTAGCAAAAGGGCCACGGCATTGCTCGTGTGGATTAAGTCCTTTGAGTGTTTCAGGGGTATTCAACACATTGATTAACAATGATTTGGATACATTTGTCGCACTGAAAGTGTTCAGTGTTTGAGAGCCAAATATATATCCATGAAGTGGAATGTGTTGGATACTTCTTTGGCACTGAAGTAAGGCAACACATTGACCATTTTCTTGGTTTTCTTAAACCCATTCAGTGGCTGGGAGGTATCCAACACATTCCACGGCATGGATACTTCTTTGGCTCTCAAACACTGAACCCTTTCTTTGGCGCAAATATACACAAACTATTGTGAAAGAATACGTTAAGTACCCCTGAAGCACTGAAAGGACTTAATTTGCATGGGCAACACTGTGGCCCTTTTTGTTCTATAATATAAATATAGACTATACACACACTCATGACACAAAGGTCATGGTCTGTTGTAATGTGTTGTCACATACACCTCCTAAAAAGCTTTCACCAGGTATTGCACCCAAACTGCTATATTACTATATTGTGATTGTGCAAAGTGTTTTTTGAAAAGTGTGTCCTAATTGATTATGTGCTACTTAGGGTGCTTATATAGTCACCAGTCTGCCTGCTCATGGTTATAGATCATGTATTGTGGAACGACTTGAAGGCACACCAAGGGAACAATAGGTCCCTCCACAGTGCCTGAAAGGGGGAGAGTGGATCATGCCACAGGAGCTGGGGTATTTTGGGGGTAGGGTAGCCATTTTGGTCGGATTGATTTGCAGCACCTCCACTATTGGACAGTTACATTTAGGCACTGCAGTGGGGCACTGTGTAAGCATTGATTGGAGCTAAAATGGGGAGTGTCCATAAAAGCGTGAGTGGAGTAGCACACTTGAATAGGTTTTTGGGTTGAAATGTGGACACTCGTAGACTTTGGACAGGCTCCATGTTATGTGAGTGTATAATGAATTGTGGTATGTGGCAGTTGTGTTGTGATGCTGGATGTGGGATAAGAAGCAGCGAATGCATGGTATAGACTTGAGAAGTTCATACAGACACACACCATGAATATGATCAGAAGTGTAAAGCACACGCGTCCACCTGTATGTATATATATATATAAATTAATTTACAACTGTAGTCAATTTTAGTCTTGTGCTTTATATTGCCACTGTGCACCAGCACATTTGGTAATTTCATCAACCCATTTTATCTTTGGTCTTCTTCTTAGACATTTAGTATCAAGTGAAATGAATTCCAAAATGTTTGACCCATCTACCATTAGGTCTTTTTGTTATATGACTTGCCTATTTCATGTTAGGTAGGATAGATACTGCATCTATGGGGTACTTTCAATGGCAGGGTAAATGTCTTTAACACGGATGCTTTTTGAAGCGTGTGGTGCTCCAGTTTTATTGTTGAGGAAGAAAGTATGCATTCCACTGTGTCTGTGGGAGTAATGTCTACTGCGTGAGGTTAGCATATACTTTGGAAACTCTAGGGTTCTAGTGTTAATGGAAGTGCTGGGTTATGACATGATCTGAACTGTCAATATAACATCTCAAGAAATCTCTTTCAGGGGAGAAGTTGGATACTAAGATGACTGCTTAAGTAATTTGGTGTTCCTCTCACTCCGAGCCCCAACATGTCCCAAGCTCCCCAGCGCTCCCATTCCATGTGCAGCACAGGTACAGAGCAGGCGAAACCTGACTTCACAGTAAGGCCACTTACCACCACTCCCATTGAGTGACACTGCTCATGAAAGAGTACCTACATGAAAATTGCCACAGCCAGGAAACAGGATTTGATTGGTCAGTAGTAATATCTATGCAGAAAGTGCTTTATTTTCCCATTGTCATTGGGGAGCTTCATGTTTGCTGTGAGATTGGAAGGCAAGGTGGATATTTGTGTGGGTGGTGGGTTCTGTTTTTTTGATATATACACTTCAAGGTGATGATGAAGGATAAGTGTTATGAGACTGTGTGAGGGTGAAAGCAGGTCATAGCAGAGCAGTGGAGAGTAGTTGTAGCTATTAACTGAGTGTGTGGTTGTTGGATGAGCAGGTGCTGGGTATTTGAGCAGGTGGTGGATGCTGTTTTTACATGAAAACTTGGAGTACATAGAGGATACAAGGCGGCAAAGGGGAGGGAAGTGCAATGTGTTGCTGATTTTTTTTCCAGCAGTGGCCGCCCCAGCCATTCTTGACAAAATCATGCCCTGCTGTATGTTGTACAGAGGCAATAAGGAGGAGATTAGCATATCTTATCCTTACTACATCCCGGGGTGTAGCTGGCATGGATGTAGAATTCTCTGTCATGTGGTAGCTTCTTCTTTTATTAAGATATAAATATATATACATATTGTTCCAACCCACACTGGACCAGAGTGGCAGATTATGGTTCATTCCCTCAGCCTGGCTTCACAACAAAAACAATGGCCCTCGTTCCCTGGAGGCTTGTGAGCTACTTCCTATGGCAGAGGAAAGACCAGCTAAGTGGGTGCTAAGAATTCTATCAGGCTGCCTTTGGCCTTCTGACATTGGAAAGCTTACCATTCGATCTATGAGTATGGTTTTACAATCAGAGGAACTAGTACAAGAACTAAATAATATGAATTGGGACATTATCGGCTTATGTGAGATTTGTAAAAAAGATGAAGATTTAGTCAGATTAAAAGCTGGACACTGGCTGTGCTATAAAGAAACCAATGATGGACAATGTGGAGGAAATGGATTATTAACAAAAGACTGACAGACTGTCGTAAAAATAGAAAGAAATTCTGAAGGAATCGCTTCCTGTGCTATCAATCCAAACAGTTGCTATGTTCTTCAAATCCTTCAAGTTTATGTCCCTAAACGTAGCCACAGTGATGATGAAGTTGAAACATTTTAAAAAAGGACAATTAACACAACAAATTTATAATGAAAGATTTCAATGTAAGAATTGGTATGATCTGAAATGGTGAAAGATTGTTCGGACCACATGGAACTGGAAAAAGAGACAATAATGGCTGAAGATGATGATTATAACAAATCAAAGAAGACACTCTCAATAATTGTTGTGGACCTGGGTACTCATCATACAGTTCATGTATATAGCAAAGGATTGCACTTGACAGGGACATTTACTAACACATTTATTTAGCAATATATCAACATTTTGGCTCTAACATGAGCCCTTATCAAGGCATCATTAACAATTAAAATCCAGATTTTTTTATACCCAAGATAGAAGTGTAATCAAACAACACTGTCCAAATATCCCACTTCAGAGAGAGAAACAACCGGATGTGACGTGATCAAGCGGTGCCATGCAGAGTTACCTGGTGTCCATGGAAACCATAGATGGTGGTAAACTCAAAGATCTCAATAAAGACAAGGAGAAAAATAACCTCGCTCACAAGAATATATCACTATCTAGTTTAAAATGTATTAGAGTAGACCAGAAACCCGTTCCAGTGAGAGGGGGAGACAGAGGACATTTGTTGCTCAAGAGAGAAACCCAGTGGATCATACGGCTTAATACCCTTGTTCCACATGGGTTAAATGAGATGGAGAACTACCACTGCTTTTTGTGATCTGTCTTTCATTAGATTTTTACCCATGAGTAGCGATATCTGGATATCATGTGGTATTTAGATTTTAATTTTATCACGTGTATAGGTTTCACTATGGGTGATAGATTCTTGCGAGAGAGGTTCTTTTTCTCCTTTTTCTCTTTATTTCGATCTTTGAGTTTATAGGCATCTATGGTTTCCATGGGCACCAGTTAAGGCTGCTTGATCACGTCACATCCATTTGTTTCTCTCTCTGAAGAGGGACGTTAGGTGAGTATTGTTTGATTACACTTCTATCCCAGGTATAAAAAGTTTGGATTTTAATTGTTCGTGTTGTCTTGATAAAGGTTCATGTAAGAGCTGAAACTCTGATATACTGCTAAATAAACATGTTAGTAAATGTCCCTGTCAAGTGCCAATCCTTTGCAATCTAATATATATATATATTTACTGTCATGTTGTCTACAGTCTCAAAACAAAATATACAAATGTGTGGATGGTAGTAAAGGGAATTATTATGTCATATTCAATAACTGTATTTTAAGAGTCAGAGAAGCTCAACTAGAAACAAGCCTGCAATACAAATTTGCAGGCTGTCTAGGAATGGTGTCCTACCCAGGGTGCAGTCTCTTTTAGCCCACTAGTGCCTTTCATAGAGAAATATCCTAAAGCATATCATATTGGTCCTGCCATAACCGCACTCCAGCCATAAAATGCCAGGCAATTCCTCTCTGAACAAAAGAAGCAGCCAACCACTGATGTATGTTTCAACCTTTTTGGGCCTTGTCAGTGAGGTACAGCTGATCTCTCTAAGCACTGTGACCAAATTATCCTTGGACACCTTGCTCACAGTAACTAGAGATATCAGCTTCACCTTACTAACAAGGCTCAACAAGGCTAAAATGTACGTCTGGGGTTGGCTGCTTCTCTTGATCATAAAGGAATTGCTTGGCATTTCTTGGCTGAACTGCTGTTATGGCAGGACCAGTATGATATGCTTTGGGATATCCTCTCTGTAAAAGGTCCTGGGTAGAACACATTACTAGAGAGCCTGCAAATTTTTATTGCATGCTCGTTCATAGTTGAGAGTCTCTGACTCTTTATTTACATATGCAAATTATCCTCTGGATTAGTTGCCCCAAGGATAATAGGGGAATCAGCATTGGATCCCTTGCTCACATTGCCTAGAGAGATCAGCTGCACCTCACTGATAAGGCCCAACAAGGCAGAAACATACATCTGGGGCTGTCTGCTTTTATTGTTCAAAGAGGAATTGTGGCTGGACTACTGTAATGCAGGGCAGGTATGATATGCTTTAGGAATTTTCCTCTCTGTAAAAGGCACTAGTGGGTTAAAATTTGTATTGCTGGCTTGTTCATAGTTGACCGTCTCTGACTCTTTATTTACATATTCAATAACTGCACTCAGCTTAAAAATAATTCCAATTGCAATTCTACCATGAAATATAGTTGTCTGATCAGTGTGGATTTATTATTAAGTCCTGTGGATATATATATATAAAATTTATAGATAGAAAGAGTCCTGAGAGTGCTTCTTTCCATCTATAAATTTTGTACAGATTCTGGGTATGATTGATAGCACCCAGGCACTACTCCTGTTTGAGTGTGAGTGCTTCCTACAAGCGTATATATATATATATATATATACATTTTTTTAACATAAGAAAGCTGCAATAGTTACATCATGAAATTTACCTCACTTAAGATAAATATCAGGCAATTCTACGGTATACTATGGTATCCATAAAAGCCAGAGACTAAGGGTATAAATCTGTAAACAATAACTATTTCAGTGCACAGCCAATTGACCCACTCACATAGAGCCACTCTTCATGTGATTTGCAAGAGGCTTTTTGAAAAAAATAAAATCTTATTGCCATTGTCTTTACTTCTTTCTACACAGGTCCTAAAGGTGTAATACATGACTGGAGGAAATTTAAACTAGTTAGTGAAGACCAAGAAGCAATACCTCCAAACAAAAAGGAAATCCTCAGACAAATGTCTTCTCCTTACAAATCATTCAGCAAAGACGAAAAAGACACAAAGGAAAAATTCACTCGTAAGGTATTCTCAACCTTATTCTTTATATTTGGTGTGATGTGAGATGTGATATTTTCTATGATTCCCATGATAATTTCTGGTAGTCAGTTCTTTACATGTCTAAACAATCGCTCACCTTGATATCTAGATTGCATGGAATAACAGAAATTGGTGAACTTGATTTTACTGGAGAACTTACTAGTTACATCTTCAACTTATTTGAAGTACTCCAATTGTAACTTAGAACAGAAATTCATATAAATCATGTAATTAAAGTAATACATTTCATTTTGGATCTTTTACAGATGAGCGTGCAAGAATATGAATTAATTAACGACAAGGAAGATGAAAACTGTCTACAAAAATATCGCAAACAATGTATGCAGGACATGCACCAGAGGTTGAGTTTTGGTCCAAAATATGGACTTCTATATGAGCTTAAGAGTGGAGATGAGTTCTTGGAAGCCATAGAAAAAGAAAGAAAGAGTACAACAGTCATTGTTCACATTTATACTGATGATATCAAAGGTTGTGAGGCCCTAAATAATTGTCTAACTTGTCTTGCTTTAGAGTATCCAACAGTGAAGTTTTGTAAAATCAAAGCAGCCAACACAGGTGCTGGAGAACGGTTCTCAAGAGACGTACTTCCAACTTTGCTAGTCTACAAAGCTGGTGAACTCATAAGTAATTTCATCAGTGTTACTGAGCATCTGAATGAAGAATTCTTTGCGGTGGATGTGGAGTCATTCCTGAATGAGTATGGGCTTCTGCCTGAAAGGGAAGTGTTGGGACTCATAGGTGACAATGGTGAAGGAGATATTGAATAGTTAAAATAGCAAACACTTCATGACAACAGAAGTTAAATGTTTAGATGTTATTTGTGAAGTTCTGAGTTTGTATTGAATGTTAATTCCATAGAGCAGATTCATTTGAAGTGGCATTTTTATGGTTATGTTAACCAAAATCAAACTGTTTTTCATGTAGTATTAGGTTTTACATAATGCTTTAATGCATAATCTCAGAGAGAACTGGAACGTTTAGTGAATACTATATTCTGTTTTTGCTATCTTAGTAATTTAACTTCCATAATATTGCACATATTTTAAATTTTCATAATTAAATGTAATATGGGTACAGTTTCTTTTTGTACCTACATTTGGCAATATAAAAACATAGAATCTTGTGGCAGATAAAATGAGCCATCTGGTCTTCATTTTTCCTTATCTATTTAACCCTTTGAATGCCAGAGAGGTATCAAATTAATTGCATCTGGCTCTCAAAGGGTTAACGAGCCCAGGCATGCAAACCTCAGAATAACAAGTTTTCTGTCCCAAGAATTCTTAAAGTAATCTATTGTTTCATCCCCGACGATTTTCACTGGGAAGAGTTTTTATGTATTTATTACTGTTTGTAAATTATTAAAGGATTATTACATGATTAACAGCCTTGCACTTGGTAATTTTATATTTGTAGAGATTGGAAAACTGCTAAGCAGCTTGTTCACTTATTTTGTTTTTGAGATTTTAGATTGTTTTTGAGTAGCAACACATAAGTTTGTATATTTTTTTTATATATATTTTTCCATTGCTGATAAAGATTTTGAATTAGTGGTGTGTGAATTGGATGCAATCCCATCAATCCAAACAAAAAAAGGGTTCAGGTAACACTCTTTATAATTCTTACTCCTAGCCATGATCTGCAATGGGTAATCTAGTAAGAAAATCACTTTACTCATTAGAATGTACATTTTTTTGTGCACTTTCCAAAGATACCTGAAAATATCAACTAGAATCAGCTCAACCTTACCCCCCCCCCCACCCCGTAATAAATATGCAATCAACTTTACACTTTCTTATAATCTTCCTTGATCTCAAGCAACATTCAGTTTGTGGTTGTCCCATCTTTACTCCATCCAATACAATTTATAGACACCTGTTTTGGCAGAGTCACACTATTCCCTTCCCATAACCTGTGTGTTATATGTTCTCCAGTTGCACTATCGGTCCTCATCACCTCCATTGGTACCTCTGTTATTTTAGAATATGGTAATCCCTTTCCAAATATATAATGCCACAGGCTCTTAAACTTTTTTAAACTGAATACTAGCTCCAGAGCCCCATAGGCATTTCAACTCGTTCAGTCACTGCAGATTGGCAGATATGCATGTATGCATGTATCCCACTGTAAACATCTCTACTATTCTTTATCATATCTTGATGAGCACACTGCAATGTTATACACTAGAAAATGTTATAACACTGATATGTTGAACAATTAAAAGGAAATACACGTATTATAAAAAAAAAGTTAACATCAAATTGTAAATATACTCGAGTACTAAACTGACTTTGTGATAGAATAGAACAGCAACACATGTACTGCTGCCAAAATCTTCTCATGCATGTTTTAGTTTTCACTAACAATACTGCCACAGCTTTGCCCATTCGGTTAATAAATAGATTTAAAAAAAAAAAAAAACATATTGTGTGTGCATGTGTGTTTTTGTATAATGTGTTTTATGTGTATTGTGTGTTCAAGTGCGAAGAGTGTGTATGTGTTGTTTGTGTATATTGTTTGTGTTGTATATGTGTTGTGTTTTATGTATTGTGTATATTGCATGTATGTTTATTGTATGTACTGTGTCTATTGTGTGCATATTTTGTGTGTGTGTGTATTATGTATGTTTGCACGTATTATGTGTGTATGTATAGAAGACACTGTAATTCGTTTTGTATATAGAAGGACCTTCTCTCCCTCCCCCACCACACCAGCCACTCCTGTAAAATGATGCCCCCCCAGAGAGTGCCAGTGTAGATGAGAAAGAATAATTCTTCCTTACTCGGTGTGTGCTCCACGGCCACAGAATTTTGGTCACATGACTCTTTTCTTCATGTGTATATATATATATATATATATATATATATATATATACCTCAATATCTTTGAAATATTTTACTATTAGCTTGTTAGTATAGCCTTGTGCATCATTGCTAGAACTTTTAATCATAAAATGCCAAGAAGGCAGAGACTACACAAATGTGTGCACCTGTCCCAATTCTGCAGAAAATAAGAGCAAGCATTCTGATTTAAAGGAACACTAATTATGAAACACAACTTGCTTGCATATAGGTTACTGGTAAATTTGGGTAGGAGCTTCACCCCTTTAAGTAGGCAGGAACAATTCTGAGAAGTGAGTGCAGGTGGAGCCTACCCTCTAACCCTAGCTGCAGCTTCCTGTTTTAACTTCAGTAAGTTTTGGAACCAACTACTACAAGTAGTCAGCGGGGAAACAGAAGACTCCTTTGAGCATGAACCCAAAAGTGGTCCCCCACGTTCTGTCACAGGAGCGCTAAGCATGGTCCCTTAACAGGGTGGGAGACCAGTAACCTGTATGGACTAAGAGAAAAGGATTTAACAGGTAAGACTAAAATCCTATTTTCTCCATAATCCAATACATGTTACTGGTAACTTTGGGATATCCAACCATTAAGTTCCCCAGGGCGGGAAGAAAGGCAAGGACCAGGTGCAGGTCCCCAAAGTCACCAGAGCACCAATGAACCTACAGGTCATAAACAGCGCAGCACAAACAACTGAGTGTCAACGGACAGGGGTAAAACAGACCCGAGGAACTGATAACCAGTGCACTGAACTAGAGCTAACTCGGCTCAAAAGTGAAAGAGTATGGAAGGAATAAAGGAGATCCTAGACAGGTAAGGCCGCCTCCAGGACCTTCCTCCCAAAACTGGCATCTGACGATGCCAGCACATCAACACGGTAGTGTTTGGAAAAGGTGTGCACAGATAACCAAATGGCCCCCTTGCACAGTTGATCAGCAAAGGCCTGATTCTTGTAGGCCCAAGATGCCCCAATGAAGCGAGTGGAAGGAGATGTAACCCTGAAGGGCACAGGCTTCTTCCTCAGTTTGTAAGCCTTACCAATGGTGGACTTAATCCAAGAAGCCATGATCACCTTAGACGCAGGCTTCCCTGCCCTGGGGCCCTCTGGAATGATGAAAAGACCATCACATTGACGCAAGACCCAGTACAGTGCACATAGAACCTGAGGCAGCGCACAACATCCAACAAGTGAAGGTCAGGGAAGGAGCCACAATCTCCTGATTGATATGGAACTCCGATACAACCTTTCGGAAGAAACACTTGCGAAGTGCGAAGCACGGCTTTATCTTGTGAAACACCAAAAAAGGCGTTTTGCAAGACAAGGTCTGGAGCTCCGCCACACAGTGAACAGACACCAAACCCATTTTCCACGTCAACAGACGCAGAGGAATAGTAGCCAAAGACTCAAAGGGAGGGTGCTGAAAGATGTCCAAAACCAAGTTAAGATCCCACTGAGGATCAGGGGACTTAAACACTGGGCGGGTATGAGCAACACCCTGGAAGAACACTTTGAAATCAGGAAGAATGGCAATGCGCCTCTGGAAGAAAACAGAGAGAGCAGAAGTCTGAACCTTAAGGGAGCTCAAACTGAGACTCTTATCCACACTATCCTGAAGGAAGGAAAGGACCATAGGGAGATGATACTCCTGAAAAAGATCCTATCAGCACACCAAGATGGAAATGTAGACCAGAATCTATGGTAGGCCTTGGAAGAACAGGCTTGCGGGCACTAAGCATAGTAGCCACTACACGAGATGAAAAAACGTTTCTTCCTCAAAGTTGAGGATTCAACCTCCATGCCATCAAAAACCAGACAATGAATGTCCTCCTTCCACAGCTATCCCTGTAAGAGAAGATCTGGACGAGGAGGAAGCCTGAAGGAGTCTGACACGATAGATCCAGAAGCTCTGGGAACCAAGATTAGCGAGGCCAAAACAGAGCAATCAGAATGACTGGACAGTGCTCCAGAAGCAGCTTCCTCATAACCCTGTGCAGCATTGGAACAGGAGGGAAGATGTATGCCAGAGAAAAGATCCAAGTTATTGATAGAGCGTCCACAGCTAGAACTCGTGGGTCCGCCCAGCAAGAGCAGAACACTGGAACCTTCCTGTTGTGTCTTGTTGCCATCAGATCGATGCATGGGATACCATCTTCTGAACTACCAGATTGAACACCTCTGGGTGAAGTTCTCGCTCTCCGCTGGCCACTGTATGTCGACTGAGGAAGTCTGACAAGACGTTGACGATGCCTGGAATATGAACTGTGGAGATGGCAGGGACATGGCCCTCTGCCTAGGACAAAATAGCCTTGACCTCTAAGTAAGCTGCGAGACTTCTTGTGCCGTCTTGCTTGTTAATGTAAGCCACCACCATGGCGTTGTCTGACTGGACTCTGAAAGGACGGTCCTCCAACTGGAGTGTCTAATGGCGCAGGGCATGAAATAATGTCCAAAGTTCCAAGACGTTGATGGGATGGAGAGATTCTTCCTGAGACCACCAGCCCTGAGCATTCAGGTGCCCCAGAACAGCCCCCAATCCTGAGAGGCTGGTGTCTGTAGTCACCATCGTCCAAAACAGTATCAGGAAGGGCTTGCCCTTCAGGAGATTGTCCAGGTTGAGCCACCATGAAATACTCAACTCTACATGAAGCAGGAGAGACAGAGGCTCCTCCAGATGATCCGGTTGACCTTTGCATGCCAAGATCAGAAACCTCCAAAGCTTCCTGGCATGAGCCATGGAGAATGGGACTGCTTCTATTGTGGAGATAAACTTCCCCACTAGAGAAGACAATTTCTTGTCAGGAATCGGATTCAGGCTCAGAAACATAGAGACCTTCTAAGCCAGCTGATGAGTCACCTCGTCTGTGAGAAAGACCATCCCTCTCTGAGTGTCGAAGAGAAGGCCCAGGAAAACCATATTCTGGGAGGGAACAAGGTCCGACTTGTCCAGGTTGATGATCCACCCATGAGCGGATAATATCTGAATGCAGGTCTGAACCTGCTGGTGAAGAAGGTCTGGAGATGAGGCCTTCAGAAGAAGGTCGTCCATGTATGGAGTGACCTTGATGCCATCTCGATGGAAAGAAGAGACTAAAGCTCCCAGAACTCGATTGAAGACTTGAGGAGCCGCGGTCAGGCCAAATGGCAGGGCAGAAAACTGAAAGTGGCCCCTGTCGCAGGCAAACCGGAGACACTGTCGGCTCTCTGGAAGAATAGAGATGTGCAACTACGCATCTTGAAGATCCAGAGATGCTAGGAACTCCCCAGGCATGGTCGCAATCACTGGTCGCAAGGACTCCTGATGATAGTGAGATCTGACCACAAATTGGTTGATATCCTTCAGATTCAGAATAGGACAACAACCTCCACCTTCTTGGAGACCATAAAGAGGATGGAATAGAACCCCAACACTGTCTCCGGAAAAGGGACCAGCCCCAAGACCCCATTGTCTAGAAGGGCTTGGATAACACCCTCGAACAGACGACGCTTTTCTGCGCTCAGAGGAGAGTGAGAGGAAAGGTGTAGGGAGGAGGAAGAGAGGTAAAAGGAATCTTGTACCCTTCCGCAACCACCTGCAAAACCAACGGGTCCACCACAGATTTTTCTCAGATGGAAAGGTAGTGGCTCAAGCGCCCTTCCACCTGAGGGTGGGGACCTGGAATTGGCGAGTCATGCCAAAGAAGGTTTGGAAGCCTTGGGCTTGTAGGACGACTTGTGGACCACTGGAAGCAGAGTACCTTTACCTCCAGTGGCTCCGCTGATGAGATCTTTAAGCTCAGGCCCAAATAGGTAAGAACCTTGAAAAGTCAATAATAATAGAGTCTTTTTTGATGTGGTATCAGCAGACCAAATCTTGAGCCAAATAGCCCGTCTGGCAACCACAGACATAGAAGAAGCCCTGGCAATCATACGGACTATGTCAGAAGTAGAAACCCCCTGGCGAATAGCCGTGCAGTCCAGATGGCCACAGCCCTATTCACCCACGCAGTGGCAAATACCTGGCATAAGGCAGAACCAGCCAAAGCAAAAATAGCCGTGAGAGAAGTCTCAAGCTTTTTGTCAGTCCAGTCCTTCATAGCGGAAGCATCTGCTACAGGCAAAGCAGTAGATTTGGACAACCTGGACACAGGGGCGTCCACTTTGGGTGGATGTACCCATAGAGCTAAAGCTGCTTCAGAAAATGGACAAAGCTTATCAGATTTCTATCTGGAAACTTCCACTCGTCAGAGACCAGACAGTCAAGGGTGGGATTAGGTGGGAAACATGTATAAGGTGCTGAGGCTCCTGAAACACATCTGAAGGGGTCCGAAGAGGTCTTCTGTACCAAAGGAATATTCAGGGTGGTCAATACAGCCCTGATTAGGCCCTCAGAAGGGGAGACAGGATCAGCTTCAAAGGGATCCCCAAGAAAAAACTGAGAGGAAGTACTGCAGAACAGTTTTCATTCTCATAATCCACCAACAGTTCCTCATCAAAGGAATCAGATAAATCAGGGATGCCCAGATTTAGGCAGGGAAGACATGATGTAAGTGGGGGCTTGACATGAGTGAAAGCTTGACATGAGTGAAAGACCCCCTGTAAGGTGGATGGAAGGAGTTGTAAGGTAGACCGGAGGTCCCTGTATTAGCCTTAAACTCTTGCATCCATACTGGCTCTAATGCATGGCTGGAGGTCCCTGCAGGAGATTCAGGGACAGCAGCACATGTTGGGCAAACATGACTTGAGAATTCTCAAGTTAAACTTTCATGACATAAGGAGCAATGGGGGGGACAGGCACCCCAGATTCCTTAGTCTTAGGTCTAACCCCAGTCTCTAGTGGAATAGACATTCTCACAGAAATCAACTGATCAAAAGTACACTAAATCACCCAAAAACAGTGTTTAAAAGTGATTAAATAGCACAGAAAACATTATTATAAACTTATCTGGCAATGAAAGGGTTAAGGAGCTGAGGAGAGAAGGAGAGTAGAGGCCCTGCATAGGATACTCATTCACAGAAAAGCACAAAATGGCTGGAGCGACGTGAGCCATTCAGAAACAAGTGCTCAAAGAAAGCGCTCATGGGAATTGTAGTTTTTTTGTAAAAAGTACCCCAACAGTGCCCGAAGCCCCCCAAGCCCCCCGGCATGTTCAGAACATTAACCGGATGACAGAGCAAAAGCAGACAAGTAAAATGAGCCATCTCTGACCTCGCTGCGATAAGCGGTTGCAGAGATATGTCCCAAACTGTACAGTCCCATTGAAGTGAATGGAGCAATGGCGTCTGTGCGGTAAAAATCACTCCTTAAAGGCGCAGTACATAATTTCACCAAAAACTGAATGAAAATAAAATTCAAGTTAAAAACATACCAAACCCAGTAGGGAAAGTGTCCTCAACCCCCACAACATGCCAAACCAGCAGTGAAAAGGTTAATTTACCAAAGAAACTTGCTCCAAACACCCAGACAGACATACAGATAGACCAAATGAGTGCTAGAGTATGCTAATAAGAACTCAGTAATAAAGCCCCTTGTGCGGAGGGATTCCATGGGACATGTGGACCTCAGCACTCAAAGGCTTGCTCACCTATTTTTGCAGGACTTCTTTCTTCAGATTACAATATATCAAGAAGAAGCCTCGGTGGGCAACTCCTGGTGAAAGAACTTGCAGCCAAGATTTTCCCCCCAGGGCTTAGGTCCACAAATAAGCACCTGGTAAACTAAGCTATCCACATTTGGGTGATGGGAATTGTCAGTGATGGTAATCCGCCTAATGGTGGTATTCCATATCTAGCAGAAAATAATAAAAATCTAAAACTGTTCTCTTGCCTTGTTGCTTGCAACGAGGAACAAAACTTACTGGAAGGGATAGTAAATTCCCAAAAAAAGTATCTTTGAAATGGTAGCTGAACTAAAAAAACACTTAATGCGCTTAATCCTTTCTCTCAAACCGTTATGGTTTGAGAGATGTAAGAGAAGAAAGACCTCCGCTCCCTCCCCTTTCTGCCTGACGAGCTGTAAAGCTGTCAGAGGCAGAATCCGGTCGCTCGACTGTAGGCGGCTCTTCAGGAGCGCTGTCATCTAGATATCCAAGTATAATTACTTAATCGGTAGGGTCTACAACATGTGCCTGGCTTGCAAGCACACATAGAACATTCCAATGAAGTAATTATACTTAGATATCTAGATGACAGTGCTCCTGAAGAACTGCCGTCTGGTCCCGGAAGCAGGATCTCATGACGTCCGATGTACAGCGGATGCATGAGAAGGGGGAGGGAGCGGAGGTCTTTATTTTATTACATCTCTCAAACCATAACAGTTTGAGAGAAACGATTAAGCGCATTAAATGTTTTTTTAGTGCAGCTACCATTTAGAAGATACTTTTTTTGGGACATTACAATCCCTTGAAGTTAAAACAGGAAGCTGCAGCTAAGGTTAGAGGGTAGGCTCCACCCCTGCACGCACTTCTCAGAATTGTTCCTGCCTACTTAAACTGGCGGATCGCCTACTCAAAGTTACCAGTAACCTGTATTGGACGACAGAGAAAGCATATTATAAACTTGTCAGATATGGCTGAAAAAGTTGCCGTGCCTTGATGTATGAATTTGCATGTGCTAATTTTCAGCAAGTTCAGTGAAGCACATTTTCTTTACACTTCTCCTGCGATAATGACCTTCTCTATATAATTTAAACAGGGAGAAAAGATTGCAAGGGAAAGAATGAAAGAATGTCACAAATTAATATTTTAAGCTATATCAAGCTATGGAAACATCCATACATATCTGCCAATGCTACAAAATAATATTTCATATAACAAAACCTTTAGCATTGCTGACCTTTCAGTTCATCATATTTCACTATCATTATGTTGAAAAGTACTATTTGTGATTAAATATTGTATTTTGATTTAAATCAAATTGATATTTGAAACTAAGGTGCTAATAACATAGGTTTCTTAGCATAAAAGGAAGACATAAATTAGGAAGCATATTAAACTAGTTATATAAAAGTATAAAAAAAGAACAATGAAAGAATTTGCCTAGTACCGATTTGTATTAACTTGTGAACAACGTACATGATGTTTGCCTTGCCTGATAAAATAGTGCATAACTATGTAGGTTTTGTTCCCTCTTTTTTCAATTACTTTGAAAACAGCACCAACATGTAAATGTTCCTTTGGTTTTTTTTTTTGTTTGTTTGTTTTTTTATTTAAACACTATATTTTTCTATAAATGCTTAACCCCTTAAGGACCGTCCGCTCACGCACGGTGCGGTCACTTAAGGACCAGGGACCTTTTTTTTTTTTTTTCCGGAATCCGATTCTGGACTCCCTGAACAGCGTGCAGCTGCACAGGGAGCCCACAATTCCATGACGGTCCAGGACTGTCATGAGTCCTTAAGGGTATAACAAACCATGACAGTCCAGGACCGCCATGGGTCTTTAAGGCGTTAATATTCTACTACTCGGTTTGTATCTGGCTTTTATATTATTAAAATAACCCTAAATTAAAATTATGCCCCTCAACAATCAGACTAGCTTGCCTAATAATGTTTATATAAATATTATACCCCTTACAATGTACTCGTCAGCCTGAAGATATGCAAAATGTGCTGTTAAACTTGGATGTACTGTACTTAAACATATCACCCTCTACCATTCCCTCCTGTATCTAAGAAAGTTTTAAACTCTAAACCAGTGATGGTTAACATATGGCGCTCAGAGGCCTTTATGGTGGCACTCTGAAAAGACTCCAACTACCCCGTCCCCCTTTGTCATCTGACTATTTTTCCAAGGGTATAAGTGAGGTGGTAGGCACACTTTCTCTTCCTATTCTCATGTGATCTCTGGGTGTTCCTTCCCTCTCATCACAACTCTTTTCGTCCCCTCCTACTACAAGATGTGTGGAGTCCTCCACTTCTCCCACAGAGGTATGTAGTGGGTGTTGTTGGAGCAGGGGGAGGGAGCATGAGCTGTTGTAGAATAGGAAAAGAATACCTGGTTCTAATATTGCTTTACCGCCTGGGCATACCCAGTTTACACAAGGCACTTCCTTACGCTTCACCCTTGTCTAAAGGGATGTATGAGATAGTTAATTGCAGGGTGGCTTAGATTGCCTTGACTGCACCCATTACCAGTCTAAAGTGTTCTGTAATACCATTGGGAGCCTTGAAGGTTGGTCAACATTGTACCCCAGCCATTGCCTCCAGGCCTCACTTTGCTTTGTGTTCCTCCTCCCCTAGTTGTTAAAAAAGAGTAGCAGCTGACAATTTGTGTTTTGGTGTGAGCAAGAGCTATATGCTCTATACCAGTGCAGAGAAGTGAAAGAGCACACATGGCTCTGCCATCATCTGTCCTCTCCACAGCTTTACATGTTAATGCAAGGGGGGAGAGAATGTGTAGTCCCTCTGTCGGTACAACTTGAGTCAGAGGTAGGTAGGCAGGCCCTTTATTTGGGGAAGTAGATGGGTCTTTCACCCAATCAAAGCAGCCTGCAGTAGAGCTGTTTAATGTGGGTTTGTAGGGATGGAGCCCAGATACAGTCCCACTGTATCTTCAGTTTGACTGGGGGAGGGGGGTGAATTCCTGCGCTTGTTGCACAGTTCATGTAAGGGAGGTACACCATGTAAATTGGCCTGCTGTTGGCAGATTTCAGTCAGGAGGGTTGACAGGCAGATTTGTGGTGGAGGACAGAAGTGGGATTGATGCCCAATTCATAGTTGAGGGGGGAGGTACAATGAGACAGTTCTGTAAAAGCTCCAATTCAAGCACTGATAAATCTAAACATAAATGGAGCCTCTACTTTGTGCTAGTTTCACCCAATATTTTAAACCAGTGACAGAATACGGGAACCAGTGTGTAAACCGTTGCAGGTCTTGGAAGGAAAGTTTTTTTTTTCCTAAAGCCATGTTTTCACTCAGTTTATTAGTGTAAATGAAAAGGTTCTAATACCTATTGCAGAATCGAAAGTAGTTAAAAACAGGAGCAGTAGGTAAAAAATACTCTTTTGGTTTATATGATGATTACTCCCAATTTATAACTTTGCCCCAAGCAACATAGAGGATTTGGTGGCATTGCAGGAAAGGTATTGTGAACTGAAATTGTCTTTTTTGCCAAAGCAATGTTCTTCTAAAGAGTACATTATAGCCATAATTATCAAGGCAAAACCAGAGCAATTCTGTGGCAAAGTGCTAAATAAGAAGCAATCACCACAGAAACCAATGGAATATTTATATTGCTCACAGTTTGACATTTTTCCCAATCATTGCTCCAGTTTACCTTTATAAATATGGCCTTGAGTTGCAAGTATAAAAGTTGATGTCATTGCAGGACACGGATTGTGGTCGGTCTACTTCAATATTAATTTCTTCCCAAATTAAAAACATCTAAGTTCCATTTCTAAGTTGGTGGCATTTCAGAAAATATACTGTGAAGTGGCAAGCTCCATTTACTTTGGTTGTACACAATACTGAAACAATTTTATTCACAATAAAAAATATTCAGCAGATGGTTGTTTCATGTGTTTTTATTCTTAGAAAAACTGTTTACATCTGTCTGGTAACATAACAGAGCAGATAATATTATATATGTATTCACCAAAGAAACCTCCTTTCCTTGACAGATTTTTAGTAACGGCACCTTGATATTGTCAACCTAGTGTCACTGCAAAAAATTGGGCATTCACATCCAAAAACATTTGTCGTACTGCTCTACACTTTTGCATATTTAAAGATGATGAGGGGGACCATGTATAATTTAATCCAGATGCTGAAAGAGGCTGTTGTACTATACCATATCTGTATAGTTTAAGGACATATCACCTAATGAAATATCATATGGCAGGGGGCAGTGGAATTCCAAACATGCTCACTGGAGATGTGAGATATGAAGATAAAATGAAATCCACTATAAATTGGGTTACAGGCCACTAGTAGCACTACCAACAAGGTGGACTGTAGTACAGCAATGAAGATTTAAAGGGATAGTAATACTTTGTTTTATTTTGTAGGCATTAAAAAAACATGAAGAACGATATGTCTTATCTCTCAAACCTTTATGACAGCAGGGGACAATCTTCTTCCTATGAGAACAATGAAAGCCCTGCCCCCCCGGCAAGTTTTTCAGGTTTTTCCCTTATCTTAATTGAAGATTGTCCCTCTCTGCAGTCTACCTGGGCACCTCCCTTCTGCTCTGGCTAAGCAGTGTTACATCAGTAAAAGGGGCGGGAGGGGGATACTTTGTCATTGAATTACTCTTGAACTACAACTCTGACAGAATTGAAATAACACTTTCCAAAGTCCAAATACTATGATGATTAAGTAGAGCTGCTTTTATTATGAAACATTACTATCCCTTTAAGACTTCAAAATCTTGGAACTATAGGGTTATAATTTGTCATTGAACTTAAACTCCACAGAGCCCTGTGTTTTCTTGATGACATGAAGAAGATAAGAATTAATACAATTAACACAATTAAAGTGTGTATGTTTGATAGATCTGAAGTCATGTTATTTAGCTGCTTTTTTATGAACCATTACTATCCCTTTAACACTGAATCTGGTTTGAATTGGATGTGAATGTGCAAAAATATACACAGGCTGTGCTGCATGCCATTATGTAAGGGCATAGTGTGGTATAAAAAAACAACAGAGGCGTAACTAGAAGCCACGGGGCCCTGGTGCAAGAATTGCCATGGGCCCCCCTCCGACCACATTGGCCCCCCTCACCCACATTGGCCACCTCCACATTGCCCCTTCAACAATGCCTCTCATTCTCCACATTTCCCCCCAATCTCCACAATGCCCCCATCACAATGCCCCTCATTCTCCACATTTCCCCCCCAATCTCCACAATGCCCCCATCACAATGCCCCTCATTCTCCACATTTCCCCCCCAATCTCCACAATGCCCCCATCACAATGCCCCTCATTCTCCACATTTCCCCCCAATCTCCACAATGCCCCCATCACAATGCCCCTCATTCTCCACATTTCTACCCCAATCTCTACAATGCCCCTCATTCTCCACATTTCCCCCCAGCGTCCACAATGCCCCTCATTCTCCACATTTCCCCCCAATCTCCACAATGCCCCTCATTCTCCACATTTCCCCCCAATCTCCACAATGCCCCTCATTCTCCACATTTCCCCCCAATCTGCACAATGCCCCCATCGCCACATTGCCCCTCCTGACCCCTGTCCTCCTACCTCCTGGTGGTCTAGCGGTGTGTGTGACATGCCGAATGAGGAACAAACGTCTAACTGGTTGGTACACAAGCTCCTGCGTGGTCCTTAGTAATGCAGAGTGCTGGGAGATTATGTCATCTCCCAGCGCTCTGCATTACTCGAGCGCAGGCCGCCGGGACATCAGCTGTGCTGCGAGCGGGTGGCGAGGGGGTCGCAGGGGGCGGCCGGGCCCCTGAGAGTGACGGGCCCGGTCGCAGGGGTCTGTTACGCCACTGAAAATCAATAACAGAACTTCTGAACAACAAGATAAGAGACAAAGATATATATATATAAGATGTGGTATCCTATTTGTATAAATGTATATGCTGTGAATGCTCTCTTCAATAGTGACTGGAAAGAAGGATTTCACAAGTCTTATTCTTTTAGCTATAAATAGAGGAGGAAAAGTTAATTCTAACACTGCATCTCTTCCCTTCCCTTTAACAATATTTAAGAAAACCCTATAAAATTACTGCTCCCAGTTTGATTTAAATGAACTGCTTGTATAGAAAAGAAAAAAAAAAACATTTCATACCAAATAGGTCAATATGGCTCCATACAGGAAACGCACAGATATCTCCTATACATAGGTTTGCAATATGCTGGCGCTATCCCTAGCATCCAATTGATTAAAAGTCAAAAATACTAATAAAAAAAGTTGTTAGTTGTTTTTGCATGAAAGATTAATCTCTAATAGTCACATATATATGGAAATGTATATTTAATAAAACTTAAACTATGTAGTCATTTTTGCTTTTTTCATTTGGAGTGGGGGGTAATTTTCCTTGCACTCCCTATTTCATGTTGTGTTCAAGTAGAGGAGGTTGAATGTTAAAGTGAGTAGTGCAAGGAAAAATTGCAAAAAGTTATACAATCCCATGCACTGGGCCAACAAGGAACTGATGTCACAAGCAAAACTGTAGACACAGTTGCTAATGGCTGGTGCAGGTAGGAAAGCTGATGGTTTATTTACGCACGTATGAGTCATGGCAAAGTGAGTGGGCCAGCTTTCACAATCTTTCAGAGTGTGGGCTAAACTCTATAACATCATGTGGGGGTGGGCCAAAATCTGCAACCTCATGGAAGGGATGGCAGATGTCTGCAATCCTGAAAAAGAGGTGAGCTATCCCATCTGTCAAAGGAGACATCCGTTTTCACTGCTTGAAAATCTTGTAGCTTATGAACAATCATTTGATCCAATAAAAGGAATTTTACATTCTTTTAATGTTCTTTGTTTATTACAATCTAAACATGGAAACAAAAGACTTCCACTATAAACACAGTCAACCATATTCATTAAACCTTTGAGTGCCGGAGAGGTATCCATTCCACTGACACTCACAGGATTAAGTTAAAGAGGTGCAAAGCAACTGCACCATTGGGAAAAAAAGAAAACTCACAGAGTATTCATGGGGCTTTTAACCCCTTGAATACTGGAGCATACTGTTCAACGGCCGGTATAGTACTGCTTTCTATGGTGCTATACCGATCAATATCAATTTGTAGTGTTGTACTGAAATTTGTGGAACCTTTATTGTCCCTCCATACTTCCTATCTTGCACCATAGAGTCTACCCATGCTCTGTTTATATTCCTGCAGATGAGTGTTCTCTTGATTGGCTGGTGACTGCAAAGCCTACCAACCAATCAGATCACAAACCCACTAGTATGGCTGTGCAAAATATTCCATGTTCTTCATCTCATGTCAGTTTCACTATATTGCAGAACCAGCTTCAGGGAAGAGAGGTGAAAGGCACTGACACAATCACAACTCACAACCTGTGGCTGCCCAGCTATTGATGAACTACAGCACCATTTTCCTCCGCCATCCATTAAATGCTACTGGTGATGGCAATTGTAGTACAACAACATATGGGCGTGTCAGTGAATATGACAGTAACATTTTTGTTAGGGAACTGTTGTTTGCTAGTGAGGGCCTCAAAATATTGCAATGTGTTGGAGATTCTCTAGTATTAACCCTTTGAGTGCCAGAGGGGTGCAGAATGCATTGCTTTGCAATGTGTTCTGTACCCCTCTGTCACTCAAAGGGTTAAAGGGGGATAAAAGACCACTTAACCCTTTGAGTGCCAAAGAGTTATCCAATGTTTTGCATACCTTTCTGGCACTCAAAGGGTTAGATCAATGAGAATTTTATATCCCCTCCCCCCATAGTTCAATCGGTTTGTTCCAGAATTCCACCTTTAACAGCAATGGCAAAATGGTGATTTTCCACGTAATGTTTAAAAGTACATTACACAGTTTTTTCCAGTAACATTTGATGGACGCTGTAAACTTAACACTTTAGGAATCTCCATTATACATGGATGCTGCACTTTGACATAAGCTGCTGATTCACTCTACTTGTTTATCTTTGTCTGTGCAGACGAATAGATATCCCCACTGTTACAGTTCAGATTTCAAATATACTACACAGCTGTCTTCCATCCATAAAACCAGCCATTTAAAGGGATAGTAACACTTCGTTTTATCTTTATTTTATTTTGTAGGCATTAAAAAAACATGAAGAACGATATAAGTCTTATCTCTCAAACCTTTATGGTTTGAGAGATATTCACAAAGTTTCCCCTCCCGCCCCTTTTACCTAGTGTAAGCCATCTCTTCTCAGTTGTGGAATCTGGTTGTAAGACCGACAGATAACAGAAGGGGACAATTTTCTTACAGTGAGAACAATGAAAGCCCTGCCCCCCTAGACAAGTTTTTCAGGTTTTTCCCTTATCTTAATTGAAGATTGTCCCTCTGTGCAATCTACCTGGGCACCTCCCTTCTGCTCTGGCTGAGCAGTGTTACATCAGTAAAAGGGGCGGGATGGGGACACTTTGTCATTGAATTACTCTTGAACTGCAACTCTGACAGAATTGAAATAACACTCTCCAAAGTCCAAGTACTATCATGATTAATTAGAGCTGCTTTTATTATGAAACATTACTATGAAACTACAGATAATTAGACTGATGTACTATAAAGAACTGTTGTAATTCTGGAGTAAACCAACTGCACCAAAAGGGACAAATAAAATCCCCTAACTATCCCATTGAAACAAATGGGATTTTTAACCACTTGAATGCTAAAGAGATTTCCAATGCAATGCAAAGCAATGCAATGGACACCTTTCTAGCATATGAGGGGTTAAAAGCGCCATTTAAATTAATGGGAGATTCTATCTGGACAATTTAGTGCAGTTGGTTATTATTATTCCAGTTCTTTACAGTACATCAGTCTGAATGACCAGTTTTGTTTAAAATATATCTCATGTTCATCTGAGAGGACAGTAAAGCCACCAAGGAAAGGTCAAGGTCATGTTGCCCTGATTAAAGTGACCAACAAATTAATCATTTGAGTGTCAAAGGGGTATCCATTGTATACCCCTCTGGCACTCAAAGGGTTAAAGACCAGAAAATTTTGCAAAGCGTTGCTCACCCTTCTTGACCTTTAACCCTCTGAGTGCCAGAGAGGTATCCATCGTATTGTGTTGCAATGCATTTGATACCTCTCTGGCACTCAAAGGGTTAAGGGTTAAAAGATGAGAACTTACCTTGCAGTGCTCAACTCCTCCCCAGTGTGTTTGTGCCACCATCAGGAACAAATACAAACCTCCAAAAATTCCCATTGATTAACCCCCTTAAGGACCAGCGGTCTAGGGAAGTTCCCTTCCCTTAAAGGGATGGTAATGTTTCAAAATAAAAGCAGCTCCAATTAATCTTCATAGTATTTGGGCCATGGAGAGCGTTATTGCAATACTGTCAGAGTTACAGTTCAAGAGTAATTGAATGATAAAGTATCCCCCTTCCAGCCCCTTTTACTGATGTAACACTGCTCACCTCAGAACAGAAAAGTGGTGTCCAGATGGCTTGCAGAGAGGGACAATCTTCAATAAGCATAAGGGAAAAACCTGAAAAACTTGTTAAGGGGGTCAGGGTTTTCCTTGTTCTCACAGAAAGATGATTGTCCCTTGCAGTGAGCTGTCTGGTCTTAATACCAGATTCCACATCTGAGGTGAGAAGTTACACTAGGTAACAGGGGTGGGAGGGGGATACTTTATCATTCAACTCTTGAACAACAACTCTAACTTTATTGAAATAACACTCCAAATCCTATGAAGATTAACTGGAGCTGCTTTTATTTTGAAACATTCCTATACCTTTAAGGACTGCTTTGGTCCTTGCAGATGCACCAATACACATGACTTCTTACATGTTCCAGCACATCAAGAGGGAGTCTGAGAGAGACCGCTCCTAGAAGCAGTCAATTTCAGACCCCATTTTTACTCACAGCGCTCCCTCAGGAGCACATAAAGTAAAAAGAAAGTTATGTTCCAGGACCGCCACTGGTCCTTAACCCCTTAACGACCCATGACGTACATGTACATCACAGTTTGGATGCCCCTAAAGGAACAAGGACGTACATATATGTCATGGAATTCAGGGCTCCCCTCACGACTGCACGCCGTTCGGTGAGTACTGAATCGGATCGATAAAAAAAATGGTTCGTGGTCCTTAACCCCTTCGCGACACAGGACGTACATGTACGTCCTGTGTGGCTGTCACTTAGTGACAGAGGATGTACATGTACATCCCGGAAATCCGGCTCCCCGCGCGGCTGCACGCCGTTCGGGGACTCCGGATTCTTTTAGAGAAAAAAAAAAATGTTAGACGGGCGTTAAGTGACGGCCGTCACTAAGGGGTTAAAGGGGATCTCTCACCCCTACAAAAGTTAGGCGATTCTGGGGCAAACCAATTGCACTATTCACTTCGTAGGCCTAACAATAGAGGTTTTTATAGCCCACATTTAATACCTTAAGGACCGTGTTACATGCCAGGATGTCACCATTTTTTTCCTTTAACCCCCTTAAGGACAGGCCGCGCGCACTTAAAGGGGATCTGTCACCCCTACAAAAGTTAGGCTTATTCTGTAGAGTATATATAGATATTGTTGAAAACATTATTGATTTAAAAAAAAAAAAAAAAAAAAAAAGCTATTTGGGTTAAAACTATAGCTTATACAGTGCCCTGCACCCTACTTCCACATACACTTCTGTTGCCACAGATTGCCGCACCACCCCTGCTCCCTTCCCACTATCCAGCCTCCTCCGATGAAGGAGGCTTCTGTCTGTAAGCTGTAGCGATCTCATTGGCAGAGATTGATATATCTCGCCAATGAGACTGCTCAAACTTACAGACAGACAGCCCCATCATCGGAGGAGGCTGGTTAGTGGGAAGGGAGAAAGGGCAGTGCGGCAACAGAAGTGTATGCAGAAGTAGGGTGCAGGGCACTCCATAAGCTATAGTTTTAACCCAAGTAGCGTTATTTTTTTTTGTTTTTTTGAAATCAATAAAGTTTTCAACAATATGTATATGTACTCTACAGAATAAGCCTAACTTTTGTAGGGGTGACAGATCCCCTTTAAGTGCGCGCGGCCTGTCCTTAAGGGGGTTAAAGGAAAAAAATGGTGACATCCTGGCATGTAACACGGTCCTTAAGGTATTAAATGTGGGCTATAAAAACCTCTATTGTTAGGCCTACGAAGTGAATAGTGCAATTGGTTTGCCCCAGAATCGCTCCGCTTTTGTCTCTATTTATATGCTACATTGTTTCTCTAGAGAAGAAACATAAGTTCTACCTTTTTATGAACTAGCCAATGTTTTTAGTAAAGACAACTCAACTACACTCTGAAAAATGTTTACATCAAAATATGGTTACTAGAAGACAAACACATTTCTAGTAGGGCCACATTTTCAAAAGAATACTGGAGTAATTCCGGGGCAAACCACTAGCATTATAGGGGAGTATAAAATAATGCACATTGATTTAAATTAAATTTTAACCCCTTGAGTGCTAGAGAGGTCTCCAAAGCATTGCATAGCATAAATAGGTCTCAAGAAGAAGTGGTTAATTACTAACACACTGGCAGCATGACAAGGCAATTAAGAGCCATTATCAAACAGAAATTTTAATTTAATTTTGATGGATTGGCTTGGTTTTTGCCATACAATTGTCCTCTTTAAAGACCAGAGGGAGGCACAGCACATTAAGTCCCACAGGAACCATGGGAAAAGGTGGAGCAACTCCAAAACAAGAGCTGTCTGAAGGAAAAGACTCCTTCCCTACTCCACTTTACTCCCATTAGACATGCTCAGTTTTAACATATAGCAAAAATCAAAAAAGCACAGATAGAGCTGAAACCTGGACCTTGATAGAACTTAGACTGAGTCCTTTCTGAAGTCCATCATGAAGAAAGGTCAAAATAGTTAGAAGACTGAAGGAACATGGCCATGATCCCAGATCTTGGCATCACTGGTAGAATAAATTCACACTCTGTGTTATGCTTTAGATAAAACAGGATTTCTGGCCTTCATCATAGTATCAATAACAGAATCAAAGGAACCCTTCTTTTTCAGAATGCTGGCTTCAAAAGCCAAGTCATCAAAGCTAACTTATCCACCTCTGTATGACACAGAGAGCCCTGAGACAGAAGGTCCATAAGAATGGGAAGACAAATCAATTTTGTAATGGATAGATTTAGAAAATCCAAAATCCTTGCTCAACCATTCTAGTAAGGAACTACCAGGATTAGATATGTATGCTCCATCCTGTCTTTCCTAAAAATGTATGGAATTAGCAGGATGGAAGGAAATACATACACCAGAGGAAAGTGCTATGAAATGCATATTAGATCCACACAGAGATTGAGAGGATCCTGAGAATTGTAACAAAACTGGGGACATTGCTGTTCAACCAGGAAGTGATTAGGAGACTCCACATTTGAATCATGGAGTCAAATACTACCTGGTTGAGTTTTCAAGAATCCGGTTCCCTGGATGCGACCATGGATGACTGAGAAAGTCCTCCTCCCTGGTTTAAGCTCCTGGATTGTGAACTACTGAGAAAGCTATGATATGAGTCTCCACCCAAATAATCCAATTTATGACCCTGAGACTGCCCCCCCCCATCAGTTGACATAATACAAATGCAGAAGAGCAAGGTGAATTGCCCAGAGCTCCAATACATTGATGGACAGAAGGCTCTCTTGGCCCAAAGGCTCTGAGCCATCCACTAGCTGAAGATGGCTCCCCAAACTGTCTAGATGACCTATGTTATGCTATTGTCCAATTCAGAATGACCAATAGGCACCACTTATTCAAATAGAATAACTAAAGCCACAAACGCAGAACTGACTTTGTCCATTTGGAGACAGAAATGTAAGATGACACTGCTCTCCAGACTGATTCCCACAATTCTCCAGAAGCAGCTCCAGAGTGCAGAATTGAGCAAAGGAAATTACCTCCAAGGAAGAAACCAGATACCTGAGCAGCTTCATGTATTCCCTCACACTCACTGAAGGGTGAAGTAAGGCCTAAGATACCTGACAGAACAATAACACAATCTTGCCCTTCGAAAGAAAAACCTATCCTTGAAGAGTGTTGAAACTCATCCAAGAGGATGGAATTTTGAAACTGATCACTCACCCATGCTGCTCCAACATGGAGATGCTAATCAGAAGCTGAACAAGCAAAGACTCTTTTGAGGAAGCCATTAGCAAAAGGTCATTCACAGTGTATAAGAGGAAGAATGTAGGCTGTCAGGGTGGCCAGAACAGACACCAGCCCAAAGGAAAGGGCTGGTAAACTTGAAAATAACGATCTTGAACACCATGTCATAGGAAGCTCTGATGATCTGTATTTATGGAAACATGCAGATAAGAGTAACTTATGTCTAGGGAAGCCAAATATTTCTCTGGAAACATTGCCACAATGACACAGCACAGAGGTTCAATCTTGAACCATGGAGTATGAACTAAGAGGTTGAGATGCTCTAAATCCAGAATAGGAAGACGGCTGCCATCCTTTTAGGGAACTATGAAAAGGCTGGAATAGAATACCATTAAATATTTCTGAGGAGGAACAGGTACCAAGACCTGTATCTCCACCAGGAGAGAAGTCTAGGAATAAGTGTCTCCACACCAGATCACAAGGGACAAGGATGAAGGGATTTGAAATCTATGCAATACCAATTTGAAATCACCCATAAGACCCATATACCATGGAGAGAGTCCAAAAAAAGTAATCGAAAAGCAGACAGACATTCTCTGTTGGTCTGTGGTGTACTGGACTCTTGAAGAGGTGGACTTGTCAGCTGGAGGCTTTTGAGAAGGCTCCTTGTCCTTCCAGGTCTGTTTGGGTTTCAGGCAAGAGTGTACCTGGGTTTCTGCGCTAGTGAATACCTTGGGTGCATACCCATACTAGTGGGAGTAATGAAAGCCAAGCGTGGAAAGAAGGAAGACATGGGGCTAACCTGAGACAACAGAACACTCTTGCCTCCCAGCAGCATGGCTAATAACCTTCTCCAGTTTTGGGCCTAACAGCTGCTTGTCCAGTAAAGGAAGAGTAACCAACAACTTCTTGGACCATATGTTGTTTTGACCAAATGTTGTGCCAAAGGGTACATCTCGCTGCAACAGAGTGTGCTAAGGACTTCCCAGTGAACCTATCAGAATTAACTGTACCTTCAGTAAGGCATGCATCAACCTCCAAGATCTTGGAAAAAGCAAAAAAATATTCTCTGTGGGTGCACCCCATGGACCATCCCTATGAGTTGATCTTCCCAAACAGCAATGGCCCCAATAACCCAAGCAGCAGCAAAGCAGCAATGATTCAGAGTAAAGCTATACCAGAGGCTGTGAAATTCACATTAAGAAGGTAATCTAGGAGCTTATTGCCTGGTAATTAAGAGCAGTTGCATCTGCAAGTGGGAAAGCTGTAAGCTTAGAAAGATGAGAAATAGGAGGGTCAGCTGCTGGGTGGGTAGCCCACTGGGGATAAAGAACTCAAGTTGGAGGCCTCAAGAGCTTAACCCTTTGAATGTCAGAGGGGTACATAATGCACTGTGAACCCCTATGACAATCAGACTATGAAAGGTCTGCAAAACTGCCCATATAACATATTCAAAATATGACAATGTCTTCCTCAAGTGAATCCCCAAGAGTAAATGAGGAATCAAAATTGTCCTCATTTTTCCTCCTCCTCATCAGTGGGGACCCCCCCCCCCAAACTGACTAGATGGTGTTTTTGGGGGAACGGGACAATCCTGATTTCAGACTCAAGGACCCATTAATAGGGGAAAGAATATTATTCATGCTATGGCTTTGACCCATGCAGGCTGCTTAAAATGTTGCACACAAAACAGCGTGCAACGTAATGGCGCTATAAACATGTCACCATGATTAAAATGGCGACATGAGAATCTCGCCATTCTAGAAAAGCACAAGATTCTCATGTTGTGGTTATTGAACAGCGAATCAAGTACTTGGCTTCCAATATGTCAAGAAAGGACCTGGATATTGTTCACATCATGCCCCTGTCGATTTCCTTGCTACAAGCCTGGTTATGTATGCTTGATGTGCAGCTCACAGCTGCTCCGAGCTCTCTCTCTCCTTGCCTGCCATGCTTCACTCTGCCCTGTCATTCTGCACGCAGAGACAAGGGGAGAGAGAGCCCAGAGCAGAGCTGAGTTACTCATCCAGAATACATGAGCAGGTTTGCAGCATGGAAATCTAGAGGGGCACAATGTGAACATTTTCCCAGGTCTTTTCTTGACATATTGGAAGCTAAGTAATTGATGTGATGTTTTATACCCGCGACATGAGAATCTTGTGCTTTTCTGGCAGGGCAAGATTCTCATGTTGCCCTTTTAATCACTGGGACATTTATAGCTCCATGACATTGCACTCTATTTTGTGTGCAATGTATTGAAAGGATACCCATGAGAAGAGGGGCCCAGGAGTTGCTGCGTAGGGGCCACAGAACAAGAGGGACATAATGTACCAGAAAAGTCTCTAGGAAGACCTGCCATACATGTGGAACAAAGGGTTCATAAGGGAAACCCTTGCCCATGTCTACCTTGTGCTCAGACATAGACAGGAGGCCCCCCAAAAAGTATACAGGACAGAAATAGTGGAAAAAATACTTGTACTTCTGTAATTTGTTAAAGAAAAAAGCATTAGGAAGGAGATGTCAGCCTTCAGAGAGCTGAAGCTGAAGGAGGTGCCTCAGCAGTTGCCTTATACAGGAGAACAGAGAAGTTTGGTAGCTCTGCATTCTCTTCCCTGATGACTGGAAAAAACATGCCTCATGAGAAACGTAGTCTTCAGTCAAGACCTCTGACCTGCGCTGTGGCTTTCCTGCCATTGTGACCATTGGAAGGTGTCACAATCCCGTCTGCTCCTCCTCCCTCAAGGCTGTCTCACTCCTGATTACAGAACTCATACACCTGTCAATAAGCCTACTTATACCTGGGACTTTCCTACTATCCCTGCCCTCAGATGGTCTGTGCTCGGCATCCTAGTACCTGTATATCAAACTTACCTGTGAATCCTGATTCCTGTTGTGACCCTTGCCTGAACTCCGTGTATCCGAATATCTGGCTTCCTGACCTTGGCTTTGTCTGCAACCTCTCCGACTGTTTGCTCCAGTCTTCTGTTCGACCCTTTGTGTACCGACTCTGGCTAGCCTGACCACTCTCTCTGCATATCTCCAGTTTGTTCGACTCCTTGTGTACCGACTGCGGCTCGACTACGACTCTCCGCTTCTCAATTCACCCAAGGTACCGACTATCTGTTTGATCGACTACCTGTGTACCGGACCAGGCTAACCTTCGACTCCCCGCCTGTCTCGATCCTGTGTAATCAACATCAGTTCTGCTTGACTCCTAGTCAACTCCAGCTTGTCTTCGACTCTCCAGTATCTGCCATTGCCCTTTTAGTCGACTAGCAGCATAAGTTTACTGTCGGCTAACTTAAAGACTTTTGTTCTCTGCTCTTCGACTCCCAGCCTTCTGCAGTAGGGTTCCGACTCTGCCTTGTAGCCTGTGAGTTTTTATCCTCATTCTCCCGTCCCTTGCCTGGCTGAGAGAACTGTGACAGAAGGATCACCTGATAGTGTCCCCTCATAGTGGTATATGAATAGAAGATTGAGCCCCTTCCTGAGCAATGGAGCCCACCTGGTCCTGCAGGAGAACCAGTAATGCAGTCAATGCCCCAATATGGGCACTGTACGCCTGCACTGAAGCCTTAAAGGTTAAAAAAAGAAGAGACAGTAAAATAAAAGAATAAATGTATGTATGTGTGTGGGTGCAGTACTGTATCTGGTAAGAAACAGAGTGCCAAAGTAGCCAAATCACCACAGACCTTAGAATATTACTGTTAGACAGACAGACAGCTACAGGGGAATACTCACTGGACCTGTGCATTCTGATAAATTGAATCAACTTCGCTCTTTAGGCTCCAATACAATAAGAGGAAAAATAGGAAAGTATGTAAGAGTGAAAGTCACCCTTTAGCAGACCTCAGGTCCCTAAAAGTCTGCACCGTGGTCTGTATCCATGAAGCAGGCACAGGGATAGAAGCCTGGCTAATGAGGGATTGAACTGTCCCATGTAAATAAAGTAAATAAACAAAGCTAGTTAAAAGAATGTTTGCCCTGACCATTCTCCATTGAGGTCACTTTTACAAGTAAGCATGTCTGGCGGGAGTAAAGTGGAATAGGGAGGGAGTCTCTGCTTCCAGAGAGCATTTATTTAAGGAACTGCTCTACCCTCCAGTGGAATGATATGATGGAATATGTATTCTAAATATACCCTTCACATCATCAGTGCAATAAAAAATAGTGAGGTGTCAAACAGATAAAATCAATGATACCCCTAGTATACAAGAGTAAAATTACAAGTCACAAACACAGAATAAAAAATAACTTCTCTGGACCTCCAAGGCAAGAAACCAAAGGCTCAAAGTTCATATCAAGAAAATCAAACAAACAAAAAACCCCTAAATATGGGTTTTAACCCCCTGAGGAGCCGAGGGTATATTATGAATTATTTAGGGCTCAGGCAAGGTCTTGCTGGGAAGAATGTTAAATCAAAAATCATAATACAACACAAAGTATCATTAACTTGTAGATAGCCAAACCCATACAACATAAGGGCATTGCCAGCTGTACCTGCTGTGCCAAGTCTGTACGATGTACGGGCAAAATGCAGTCACTGAAAAAGTGGTATAAACAGCATGTTTATAGCATTTATAAAAAAATAAATAAATAAATAAATAAATAAACAAACACCTAAAGGGGCATCAGCACCCAATTTGGTGGTGAGATCAATGAACATGACATAGAGGAGCAGCAAGTCGCTCCTGCTTCCAATCTACCCTGAACTTCCAACCCTGGTTCTGTTGCCCTCTGGAAGTCACAGATCCCCACATGCACTGTCTGAACCCCCAACCCCCACCTGGTTCTATTGCCCCCTATGAGTCATAGACCCCTGCAGAGCCCCCTGCCTTGGTTCCACTAGTAATTATGGAATCTCACATTTACTCCCTGCTCCCCCAATAGCAATGCTCCTGGCACCCACTACAGTAAGTCAACCTATAGTAATGAGTACCATTTTTTCTTGGGTTGGCCCTAGGTAATGAATGGACCAGGACAATTCTGTGGTTTTGAAAGATTTTAGTATCTTTGAAATGACTGAAGTGTAAAAAAGAGGATTTTAGTCTTACCTGTTAAATCCTTTTCTCTTAGTCCATACAGGTTACTGGTAACTTTGAGTAGGCGATCGGCCCCTTTCACTAGGCAGGAACAATTCTAGAAGTGAATGCAGGGGGTGGAGCCTACCTTCCCTCCTGGGCTGCAGCTAGCCAATCAGCTATATTAAGATTTGAGACACTAACTGTTGACTAAATAGTTGAAGTGAAAGAAGACTCCTGTGAGCATGACCCCGAAGGACCCCCACGGTCTGCCACAGGAGAGCCAAGCATGGTCTCTTGAAAAGATGGGAGACCAGTAACCTGTATGGACTAAGAGAAAAGGGTTTAACAGGTAAGACTAAAATCCTTGTTTCTCTGTCGTTCAATACAGGTTACTGGTAACTTTGGGATGTCCAACCATTGAGTTTTCCAGAGGCGGGAAGTAAGGCAAGGACCAGGCACAAGGCCCCCAAAGTCACCAGTGCAGATATGAACCGTCAGATCAGAGATAGCCCAACAAAACAAATGAAGTGTCAACGGACACTGAACAGGGGTAAAAACACCCCAGGAACTGTTACACAGCACACTGAACTATAGCCAACAGTGCTCAAAAGTGAAGGAAGCACCAAAGAACCTTCAGGATCCTTCAGGATCTTCCTCCCAAAACTGGCATCAGCCGATGCCAGTACATCAACATGGTAGTGCTTCAAAAAGGTGTGCACAGACGACCAAGTGGTAGCCTTGCACAAATGATCAGCGGAGGCCTGATTCTTGTAAGCCCAAGAAGCCCCAATAGATCTAATAGAATGAGCCGTGACCCGAAAGGGAACAGGCTTCTTCCTTAGCTTGTAAGCCTAACAAATAGTGGACTTGATCAAAGATGCAATAGTCACTTTGGATGCAGGTTTCCCTGCCCTTGGGCCCTCAGGAATAACGAACAGAGCGTCAGACTGTCTAATGGACTCAGTGCGATGTGCATAAAACTTGAGACAACGCACCACATCTAACAAGTAGAGATCCCTCTCCTTGTCAGAGGTAGTGGTCAGGGCAGAAAGAAGGCACCACAATCTCTTGATTAATGTGGAACTCAGAGACAACCTGCAAGAAAGCAAGAACTGTAGGCAGATCAAATTCCTGAGAAAGGTCATTATCAGCACAAGATAGAAAGGTCGACCAGACACAATGGTAGGCCTTAGAAGAAACAGGTTTGCGGGCACTAAGCATAGTATGCATCACACCAGAAGAAAAACCTTTCTTCTTCAATATTGAGGATTCAATTTCCAAGCTAGACGAACATCCTCCTTCCACAGGTAACCCCGCAGAAGAAGATCCGGACGGCAAGGGAGCTGGAATGGCTCCACAACTGACAGATCCAGAAGCTCTGGAAAAGAAGCCTGTAGAGGCCAGTACGGAGTAATCAGAATGACTGGACAGTGCTCTATTCTCAATTTCCGTAAGACCCTCTGCAACATGGTAAAGGGAGGAAAGATGTAAGCCAGAGGAAATAACCAAGGAATGGACATGGCATCCACCGCTAGAGCTAGAGGATCCCTCCAGCGAGAGCAGAACCTGGAACCTTCTGGTTGTGGCTTATCTCCATCAGGTTGATGCAAGGAAGACCCCACTTCTGAACAATGAGGGAGAACACCTCTGGGTGCAGTTCCCACTCTCTGCTGTCCACCATGTGTCGACTGAGGAAGTCTTCTATGACGTTGTCTATTCCAGGAATGTGCACTGCGGATATGGAAGGAACATGTTCCTCTGCCCTGGACAAATTAGCCTTGACCTCTAACCAAGCGGCGAGACTTCTTGTTCCACCCTGCTTGTTGATGTAAGCCACAGTCATGGCATTGTCAGAATGGACCTGGACTGGGCATTCTTCCAGCTGGGGTGTCCAGTGACGAAGGGCAAGAAATATTGTTGATGGGAAGGAGAGATTCCTCCGGAGACCACCGACCCTGAGCACTCAGACGACCCAGGACCACTCCCCAGCCGTACAGGTTGGCATCCGTCGCCACCTTGGTCCAGAAGGATACCAGGAAGGACTTGCCATTCTGCAGATTGGAGAGGTCGAGCCACCACAACAAACTCAGTTCCATATGAAGAGGGAGGGATACTTACGTCTTCAGAAGGTCCGACTGACCCCTGCACACCTGGATCACAAACCTCTGGAGTTCCCTGGTGTGAGCCATGGCAAATGGGACCACTTCTATTGTGGAGATGAATTTCCCCACTAGAGAGGACAGCTTCTTGGCTGGAACTGGATCCTAAGCCAGAACAGCAGAAACCCTGTGGGTGATCTGGTGAGCCACCTCGTTCGTAAGAAACACCATGCTCTGCTGTGTTTCAAAGAGAAGGCCCAGGAAGACCAGACGATGGGATGGGGTAAGTTTTGACTTGTCCACGGTGATGATCCACCCGTGATGGGTGAAAGCATGAATGCAGTCCTGAACCTGCTGATGATCAAGTTCCACAGAAGGGGCTTTTAGAAGCAGGTCGTCCATGTATGGAGTAACTCTGATGCTGTCCCGATGGAGGATGGATACTAAAGCTCCCAGGACACGGGTGAAGACTTGAGGAGCTGTCGTCAGACCAAAGGGAAAAGCTGAAAACTGAAAACACCCTCGGTTGCAGGCAAATCTGAGATACTGCCAACTCTCTGGATGAATGTTGATGTGTAGATACACGTCCTGAAGATCCAGAGAGGCAAGGAATTCCCCCAGGGACATAGCAGCAATCACCGTCCTTAGGGACTCCTGGTGACAATGAGTCTTGATCACAAAGGAATTGAGACCCTTCATATCCAAAATGGGACGACAGCTGCTGTCCTTCTTGGAGACCACAAAGAGGTTTGAGTAAAAACCCATACTTCTGTCCCTAACTGGAACAGGTTCCAGAACATCCTTGTTCAGAAGGGCCTGGATAGCGACATTGAACAGACAGCGTATCTCTACGCTCTGATGCGTAAGAGAGGGGAAAAACCGAAAGGGAGGAAGAGAAATGAAAGGGATCCTGTACCCTTCCGCCACCACCTTTAAAACCCACGGGTCCGCCACTGAATCCTCACAGACGCTGTGGTAGTGACGCAGACAGCCACCCACAACCGGGTGGGGGACTGGGTTTGGCGAGTCATGCCGAAAAAGGCTTGGAAGCCTTAGGCTTGGAGGAGACCTTTGGCTTCCATTGCTGTTTGGGCTTGGAGGAGAAATGTGGAGCTGAGGGAACCACCTGGTTCACTGGACGTGTCGCAGTTTGGAAGGAATGAAAAAGCCGATTACGATTGAGAGGCGTCTTCCTCCTGGGAACCATAGGCAGAAAGGTACTCTTGTCCCATGTGGCCTCACTAATCAGATCCTTAAGATATGGCCCAAACAGAGAGGTGCCTTGAAAAGGCAATGAGAGCAAAGCTTTCTTGGAAGCAGTGTCAGCAGACCAGATCTTGAGCCAAAGAGCTCGTCTGGCAGCCACAGACATGTTGGAAACCATTGCCACCATACAGATGGCATCAAATAAGTCAGCAGAAACATAGTGCTGGGCTTCAGAAATATTGGCAAGAAGCCGCAACATATCCGAAGCAGGAGCACCCTGACGGACAGCCAGGGTGAGCTGTTCAGTCCAGACCGCAATGGCCCAGTTCACCCATGCCGCAGCGAACGCTGGACGCATGGCAGTACCAGCGGTGGCAAAAATGGACTTGAGGGAAACCTCAAGTTTCTTGTCAGTCCAGTCTTTCAGAATGGAAGCATCAGCAACTGGCAAGGCAGTGGAGACAGGAGCAACCACTTTGGGGGGATGAACCCACTGAGTAAGTACCTCCTCAGAGAAGGGGTAAAGCTTGGCAAATGGTTTCCTGTCCGGAGACTTCCACTCATCAACACAAGGCGGTCAAGAGTGGGGTTAGGTGGAAAAACAAGTATAGGGCATTTTAGGCTCCTGAAATACATCAGAGGGATTCAAAGAAACCTCCTGAACTAAGGGAATGTTTAGGGTAGTTAAGATGGCTCTAATCAAGCCCTCAGCCGAGGGATCAGGATTGGCCTCAAAGGGGTCCCCAAAAAAACTGAGAGGAGCCCACAGCTGAACATTCCTAAACATTTGAATCCACCAACAGTTCCTCTTCAGAGAAATCTGATACGTCAGGTACTCCCTGCAGTTTCAGCAGGGAAGATCTGACGGAAGAAGGGGTCTGCCAGAGTGGAAGACCCACTGTAACTGGCATGGAAAGTGTTGCAATGTAGACCGGAGGTCTCAATGCTGCTATTGCGATAGCCATGATCCGCGTGAAGAGCCTCTGAGCTGATGCCAGGCCCAATGGCAGGATTTGGTACTAATAATAATGGCAGAATATAAGGACCCTGAGGTAGTTCCTGTGTGCCTCCCTGATCAGAACATGATACAATGCGTCCCGCAGGTCTATCCGTGGGAGAGACACACTTAGCTGTCTCAGGATCAAGAGATACAGATGCTCCCGTCTCTATCATAAAGTGGTGCAGCTTCCATATAGAGGAGAGTTGCTTGGCATAGAGGATAAGGAGTTGAAAAGAGGTCCCTGAACTTCTGATGTGGTGGGACTTCCTCCATCACATTGTGATATAATAGATTTTGAATAGCCTGATTTATCTGATGAGCGTTATAATTATTTGTCTGAGAATAAATGTCCCAATTGACAATGTGTTGGGATTGTACGAAATTCTCTCTGACCCATCTGTCCTGATGCCCACCGTAGGTGAAGAAGGGGAAAGGCTGGCTTCATTGTTGGAACTGCCTTCTCTTCTGGAATTCTTCACAATTTCTGGAGCTGGGGAGAACTTTTCTTATTCTGTTCGAATCCCCTTCCACCTTATATCTTCCAATATCCTGAAAGGACTGTCTCCTGAACTGACCAGTTCTAATGGGTGCTCTGTTAGTTCTGTATTGCTTAATTATTTCTTACAAGTGGTCCCGAACAGTTTGTTTCTTGCAAATGGAAAGGACACCACTCTGCTTGAGAAGAATTATTATATGATTATTACTCTTTATTTATAGTTCGCCAACTAATTCCGCAGAGCTGTACAAAGGGGAATAGACATACAGAGGTATAAAATAATATGGTCAAATGTGGAGAGCAGAAGGGTTAGAGAGCCCTGCTCATAAGAGCTTACAGAAGAAGTATTTCCTTCCCCTGCATTGATCTACAGTGCTCGTCTACAAGCAACTGATAAGGGATGAAGAGTTTGCATGAATAGTTGATTGCAGTCAGTAAGTATTCGAGCTCTAGAGATTGAAGGCTCAATTTCCTCCAGCACAATTTGCCATATACGGAAGGTACAAAACCCTGATTTCATGTCTGTAGTTGTGTTCAGGTTCAGCAGTGGACCCAGTGAGCCTGCTACTTTATGGGATCTTGAAGGGTAGCCCTTTTTCCCAGAAGTATGGTTGTTCCTCATGACATCATAGCTATAGCTGCATACATATTTGGGGTATTATGCCAAAATAGCAGTGCCCTCCTCTGCTAAGGAATACATCTGTTGAAATCTCCTAGAGACTGAGCATTTCTTTCACTCTATTTTTAATCAACTTATTATGTCCTGGTTTGAACTATGAACTGGGATCTGATAATTTACTTTTTGGCATATGACGAATGCTGCATCGCAAACCTTCAGGCCCTTCTGGACCTATGACAGATCCAGGAAATTACTATTGTTATCTGAAAAGACCTTCTGTTATTGAAGTGATATTACCAGCATAATGCTTCCGTCCAGGAGAAAAACCCTGGAAAGGAGCAGGAACTTTACCACCTGCTGCCTTATTTCACTGTTGTTCCTGGTTAAGGCAATCTGTACATAGTTTAGCAGGTTAAGACAGGGGAGGCCAGAGTTTAGGACCTGCGCAGAATATTATGATAGCAAATTTGCCTTATGTAGATTCCCTGCTAAGACATGTTAACCAAAGAAAATAAGAATTATTTCTATATTCAGAGGAACAACATTTAAATAGAATATAATCCAAATAGAATAATCTACTCACAGTGCCAAGGACACCATCCGAATGTATTCAAATTGCCCAGAGAGGCCTGCTGCATGCTACTTCCGGTATGTGTTCCACAAGTGGGACGCATATCGCAGCACATCCGGTTTTCAATGGCCTAGGGAAAGCTGCCACGCTTCCAAGCAGCTGACTGATCCGGATGGCACAGGAAGAAGCCGGGCATAGCGATGTGCAGATGGCCATGATCCCAAAGCCCACAGGAGCACATACAATGCGGTAGAATAACCAGATCCAACAAACATGAGGCTTCAGGTATGTGGCTCTTAGCCTGAATGTGTACTGCAGTTAGGCACGTCACATAGAGAAAATAAAAAACAATTAAATCTTGCTTCTTTCAAGTAGGGGGGAGAGAGAGAGGCAAAGCCTCCGTCCTCCAGCTTGGTAGGACCAAAATAACTGCAGAGGGGAGGTAGCTCAAGGAATTTATTTGATTTGGTCCTACCAGCTGGAAGGCGGAGCCAATTACCCACAGTATGCTGTGGATTGGACACAGAGGGAATATGAGTAATATATTTTACATTTTTATATATATTCTATCCATTACTCATTTATATCAGAGAGCCCCTTTCTGGTTTGGATTCTGCTTTTTCACTTCTCTTTTTGAGTAGTGTATACGTGGGGAGCAGCTGTGAATCTGTATGGTAGGCAGTCTAAGATCCCCCACATGCTTGTTTAGCTGGTGCATTCAATATGGCTTCACTGAATGTGAGAAAGTTTTTGGGTTAAAGGGATAGTAATGTCTACATTAAAGTTTCACTCGAAGTCTTCTATATCAAGGCTCAACATTTCAAGTCCTGAGCTACTAGCCAGGACTGAAAAGTTACTTGCCACCAGTTTCCATGCCTAGCCCCACCCATATCCCACCTTTATGGACCCCTAATATCTCTTAAAGAGGGACACGCTGGAGGTACAGACCCCTAATATCTCCTAAAGAGGGACACTTGGGAGGTATGGACTCCTAATATCCCCTAAAGAGGGACACTTGGGAGGTATAGACTCCTAATATCCCCTAAAGAGGGACACTTGGGAGGTATGGACTCCTAATATCCCCTAAAGAGGGACACTTGGGAGGTACTGACCCATAATATCTCCTAAAGAGGGACAGGTAGGAGGCATGGACTCTTATATATCCTAAAGAGGGGCACTTGGGAGGCATGGGCCCCTAATATCTCCTAAAGAGTAACACTTATGAGGCATGGACACTAATATCTCCTAAAGAGGGAAACTTGGGAGGCATTGACTCTTAATATATCCTAAAGAGGGACACTTCAGAGATATGACAAAATAGGGAACAAATGAAAATTCTCATTGATTTGAATTTTGCTTTTGATTCCCTGAATGCTAGAGAGGGCTCCAAGATATTGTGAAGCAATGTGTTGTTGACCTCTCTCGCATTAAAGTGGTAAAAAAGTCTCATTTGAAACAGTGGACATTTGGGTTGATTTATTTGGACCTTATGCTGCAATTTGTTTACGCCACAACTGATTAGTTTATTTGTACTTGCTGCCTTAACCCTCTGAATGCCATAGGGGTATGCAAAACCACACGTTTTGTATCCCTCTGGCACTCTAAGGTTAAAACTAAGGTTGACTAGTCACTCCCATTAAAGCAGAACAAAAGCCTCATTACAATAAATTAAAGAGGAAAGTAACACACAGCTGGCTGACTTCACTGTCATCCATACTACTAGGTCTTTCTTGCTGCCCTCTCACATAAATTCTGTCAGTGTCATGCATCTGTGAGACAGAGAGACATATATTCAGGCTAAGGGGGAAGGGTGTCCCATCACAGTTGAAAACTCCACAGTGCGTCTATCTTCCCTTCAGCTGGCTTTCTGTCCGCCAGCCAACCTCTGTCCTAACCAGGTGAAGAGCCACCAACAAAAACATATATTGCTTCCTCCCATCAGACCTCTTACACCCTCAACAAGTTAACCCTTTGAGCGCCAGAGAAGTATCTAATGCATTGGATACCTTTCTGGCACTCAAAGGGTTAAACCCCAGCACATACCTACTTACATACACACACACACACACACACACGTGACCCTCCTCCAACAGTGTCCTGTCACACTCACGTCTTTCTCCTACACATACAAGCTATCCTAACCATACACGAATATACACACAGTCTGTCTGAACTCCTCCCTGCCCATGCTTAGCCCTTTCAGTGCCAGAGGGGTACCCCTCTGGCACTCAAAGGGTTAATCCCTACTGCTGCCACCTCGCACTGCATGACGAAAGCACAGGAAGAGCTCACAGTTACAGAAGAGAGGCAATAAGACTGCCCGATCTCCGTATATAACTGTCAGGAAAGCTGTAAAAGGCAGCCCCGTCTGTGTGTGGGGGAAGAGGAATTTTACGACTTGCAGATTAAAAGGAAAGCTATGTAGACAGCCGAGACGTCTGCAAGAAATGGAGTTTACACAAACATCTGCTCGGTAGAAAGCTGCCAGAGACTTGAGATCATGGGGAGGGCTGAGGGTCAAGCTGAAAACGGAGCAGGCATGGGCAACCCGCGGCCCGACTGTTCTGCTCTAATATTCATTCTCAGATCTGAGTATCCACTGCAACGTTTCACAGCGCGACCTGAGAATCTCGCTCTATCATGCAGTGCAAGATTCTCAGGCCACCATTTTTATCAATGTGACATGGCAAATGTGCTTCATACAGGGCTTCAACTTCCACTCGCCCTTGCTCAATTTCTCCTCGCTAAATGCGAGAAGCGAGTAGAAATTTTGAGCCCTGTTCTATATGGTTGTTATAACATGCAGTGCTATGTTTAATTACTTACATGTTTGCAGTTCAAAAGATATTCAAGAAGAAAGGATCCTCCTGCCGCCCCTTCTGGCCGTGACATGCTGCCTGTCTATTTAGTCTGGATGGAGAGTGGCGAGGGACAATCTTCAGTAAGCAAAAGGAAAATCCTGCCCTCCTTTGTCAAGGGGGGCAAGGTTTTCCTTGTACTTACTGACTGAAGATTGTACCTCACTGCATCCATCCGGTCCCACACCCAGATGCATCCCTAACGGGAGATGGACAGAAGGGGCAGGAGGGGGATCCTTTCAGCTTGAATTTGTGCACTCCAGCCTAAGGATAAAAAACAAACAAAAAAAAACAACAAGTGACTAGTGTTGAGCGAGCACCCCGATGCTCGGGTGCTCTGACCGAGCACCCCCTGAGGCTCGAGTGCTCGGCCGAGCACCCGAGCCCCATTGACTTCAATGGGGCGACACCAGGCACCCCCTGCTCTGATGAGGGGAGGGTGCCTGGTCAATGCCCCCTTCATCTCCGCTATGCCCCCTTCATCTCCGAATGCCCCCTTCATCTCCGCTATGCCCCCTTCATCTCCGCTATGCCCGTCTTCCACAATGTCCCCCTTCATCTCCGCTATGCCCCTCTTCCACAATGTGCCCCTTCATCTCCGCTATGCCCCTCTTCCACAATGTCCCCCTTCATCTCCTCTATGGCATAGAGGAGATGAAGGGGGACATTGTGGAAGAGGGGCATAGCGGAGATGAAGGGGCACATTGTGGAAGAGGGGCATAGCGGAGATGAAGGGGGACATTGTGGAAGACGGGCATAGCGGAGATGAAGGGGGACATTGTGGAAGAGGGGCATAGAGTCTATGCCCCTCTTCCACAATGTCCCCCTTCATCTCCGCAATGCCCCCTTCATCTCCGCAATGCCCCCGTACCTCCAGTCCCTGGTGGTCCAGCGGAGCGTCTTCGGATCTGTGCCTCTTCCGGCACAGATCCCCGCCACCCGAACATGGCGGGCGAGCACATGGCGGTACTCGACGAGTACCGCCATGTGCCGAGCAGAGCGATGCTCGAGCCGATCCGAGCATCGGCCGAGCACGCTCGCTCATCACTACAAGTGACCCCTCACGTGATGTATGCTTTGTCTACCTTTACCCCAGGTCTGTAATTGTCATTACCATTTTAGTGCAGACAGGTAATCTTAAAAAGTATGTGTAATTTAGTGGCACCATATTCTTGGTATTGACTAAAGTAGGAAATGCCATTGTTTTCAAAGATTTTAGTATTTCTGAAGCGGTGGAAACTCTAAGAAACTACATCCTTTTCCTATATTGACACCTTTGGGAAACATTTGTGCTCACCTGCATTGTTTTCAAAGATTTTAGACTTCTTAAAAGTAGAAATGTAAACAACAAAAAAAATCCCACAAATATATTTTTGTTCTTTTCCCCCATCCTACAGAAATTATGCACTCCTCGCATTGAATGCAGTGGGTTGTCTTCCTAAAATGGGTGCTTTGCCTTCCTGTTCTTTGTATTTGTATTTGCTACTGCCATTTTAGTACAGTCATGTCATTTTTGATGAATTAGAAAAACAAACAAACAAACAAAAAAAACCCGGAAAATTTTACTAAGGATAGATTTGTGCTTCTGGCTCCTGCTGTAGTATGTCAGCTTTTTTCAATGGAATTGTTATTTCTCTTGGAAGAAAAGGAGCAGAGTAGGACATTTCATAGCTTTCAAAGATTTCGGTACATTTGAGTGCATATTTTTTCCTTTAGCTCCATCTCCTGTAAACATTTGTGTACAGGGGGTAGAAAGTCACATTACCCCTCATTTGATGTGGGGGTTGTCTTCTATCCAAAATGGTACACCTTGTCAACCTTTTCTTCTTGTTATAGCTGTTACAAAAATTTAAGAGCATGTATGTCATAAAAAAACCAAGAAAACAGACTGTTGTCTGTGTAATTTTGTGGTCCTGGCACCCCCATACACTATGTTAATTCATAACAAGGGGGTACCATTTTGCTCAGAAGGCCTCTAGCTTCCTAACTTAATATGGTATTCCATAACTTTCAGCAATCTCAGTATATTTCAGCAAATGTAAATGTGATTTTTTTTTTTTTTTAAATTGTATTATTATTTTGTTTTCTTTTGCTCTAGCACCATCTTCTGGCAATTTCATAGCAAACCAGTCTGGGGTTGGAAGTGCAAATGACAAGTTGGAATTTTATGTATTTTAAAAGAAGAAGATTTTAGTCTTACCTGATAAATCCTTTTCTCTTAGTCCATACAGGTTACTGGTAACTCTGGGTAGGCAATCCGCCCGTTTAATTGTATCTGATCAGCGGAGGCCTGATTCTTGTAAGCCCAAGAGGCACCAATAGACCTTGCAGAATGAGCCGTGACCCTGAAGGGGACAGGCTTCTTCCTCAACTCATAAGCTTTGTGAATTGTGGACTTAATCCAAGAGGCGATAGTCACCTTGGATGCAGGTCCTCCTGGCCTAGGACCCTCAGGAATGACGAACAGAGCGTCAGATTGCCTGATAAACTTTTATGTGCATCGCACCGAGTCTGAGACAACGCACCACGTCTAACAAGCAGAGATCCCTCTCCTTGTCAGAGGTGGGGTCAGGGCAGAAAGAGGGCACCACAATCTCCTGACTGATGTGGAACTCCGAAACCACCTTCGGGAGAAACTCCTGAGAGGTGCGAAGCACCGCCTTGTCCTTGGGAAACACCAAATAGGGTGGATTATAGGACAGAGCATGTAACTCTGCGACACACAATCACCAGGAGAAAGGCCATTTTCCACATCAACAGGCATAGAGGAATAGTAGCCAAAGACTCAAAAGGAGGGAGCTGAAGAACGCCCAAAACCAAGTTAAGATCCCACGGAGGAGCAGGAATCTTGAAGGCAGGACGAGTATGAGCAATGCCCTGGAAGAAAACCTTGACATCAGGAAGGATGGCAATGCGCCTCTGAAAGAAAACAGAGAGAGCAGAAGTCTGAACCTTAAGGGAACTCATACTGAGGACCTTATCCACACCGTCCTGCAGAAAAGCCAGCACTGTAGGCAGATCAAATTCCTGAGACAGGTCCTTATCAGCACACAAAGATAGGAAGGTCGACCAGACACGATGGTAGATCTTGGAAGAAACAGGTTTGCAGGCACTGAGCATAGTAGCCACCAAACCAGAAGAAAACCCTTTCTTCTTCAATATTGAGGATTCAATTTCCAAGCCGTCAAGGCTAGACGATGAACATCCTCCTTCCAAAGGTAACCCTGTAGAAGAAGATCCGGACGGCAAGGGAGCCGGAATGGCTCCGCCACTGACAGATCCGGAACCTCTGGAAACCAAGCCTGTCGTGGCCAGTACAGAGCAATCAGAATTACTGGACAACGGTCCAGTTGTAATTTCCGTAACATTCTGTGCAACATTGGGAGGGGAGGAAAGATGTAGGCCAGAGGGAATAACCAATGAATGGATATTGCATCCACCGCCAGAGCTAGAGGGTCCCTCCATCAAGAGCAGAACCTCGGAACCTTCCTGTTGTGTTTTGTCGCCATCAGGTCGATGTAAGGAAGACCCCATTTCTGAACAATGAGGGTGAACACCTCTGGGTGCAGCTCCCACTCTCTGCTGTCCACTGTGTGTCGACTGAGGAAGTCCACCATGACGTTGTCTACGCCATGAATGTGCGCTGCGTATATGGCAGGAACGTGTTCTTCTACCCAAGACAAAATAGCCTTGACCTCTAACCATGCGGCGAGACTTCTTGTTCCACCCTGCTTGTTGATGTAAGCCACCGCCGTGGCGTTGTCAAACTCTATCCAGACTGGACAGTCTTCCAGCTGAGATGTCCAATAACGAAGGGCATGAAATATCACCTGAAGCTCCAATATGTTGATGGGAAGGAGAGATTCCTCCACAGACCACCGACCTGAGCACTCAGGCGACCCAGGACTGCTCCCCAGCCGGAGAGGCTGGCATCCGTCGTCACTGTGGTCCAGAAGGATACCAGGAAGGACCTGCCCTTCAGCAGATAGGAGCGGTTGAGCCACCATGACAAACTCAGTTCCACATGAAGAGGAAGGGACACTGACATCTTCAGAAGGTCCGGCTGACCCCTGCACACCTGGATCACAAACCTCTGGAGTTCCCTGGTGTGCGCCATGGCAAACGGTACCGCTTCTATGGTGGAAATGAATTTCCCCGCTAGAGATGACAGTTTCTTGGCTGGAACTGGATCTTGAGCCAGGATCGCAGAAACCCTGTGGGCGATCTGGTGAGCTACCTCGTCCGTGAGAAACACCATGTTCTTCTGGGTACTGAAGAGGAGGCCCAGAAAGACCAGACCCTGGGATGGGACAAGATCTGATTTGTCCAAGTTGATGATCCACCCGTGATGGGTGAGCATGAATGCATTGCTGAACCTGCTGATGAAGAAGTTCCGCAGAAGGGGCTTTCAGAAGCAGGTCGTCCATGTATGGAGTAAATCTGATGCCGTCTCGGTGGAGGACGGACACTAAGGCTCCCAGGACACGGGTGAAGACTTGAGGAGCTGTCATCAGACCAAACGGAAGAGCTGAAAACGTAAAATGTCCCCGGTTGCAGCCAAATCAGAGGTACTGCCGGCTCTCTGGATGAATGGCAATGTGTAAGTATACGTCCTGAAGATCCAGAGAGGCAAGGAATTCCCCCAGGAACATGGCAGCAATCATCGTTTATAGAGACTCCTGGTGATAATGAGTCTGGATCACAAAAGAATGGAGATCCTTTAAATCCAAACTGGGACAACAACCGCCGTCCTTCTTGGAGACCACAAAGAGGTTTGAGTAAAAACCCATACCTCTGTCCTGAACTGGAACCGACTCTAGAACATCCTTGTCCAGGTCCAGATGGCATTTCTCAGCACCCTGAGGCATATGAGAAGGAAAGGAGCAAAAGGGAGGAAGAGAGACGAAAGGGATCCTGTACCCTTCCGTCACCACCTTTAAAACCCATGGGTCCATCACTGAATCCTCCCAAACGCTGTGATAGTGATGCAGACAACCACCCACTGCACAGTGTGGACCCGGTTCCGGTGAGTCATGCCGAAGAAGGCTTGGAAGCCTTGGGCTTGGAGGAGACCTTGGGCTTCCATTGCTGTTTGGCCTTGGAGGAGGAAAGCGGAGTGGAGGGAACCCCCTGGTTCACCAGACGGGTCTCATTCTGAAAGGAACGAAAATACCGGTTACACTTAAGCGGTGTTTTCTTCTTAGGAACCAAGGATAGAAGTGTACTCTTACCCCCTGTGGCCTCACTGATCAGATCCTTAAGATCTGGTCCAAATAAAAAAGTGCCTTGAAAAGGCTAGGAGAGCAATGCTTTCTTAGAAGTAGTTTTAACAGACCAGATCTTGAGCCAAAGAGCTCGTCTGGTAACCACAGACATGGTGGAAACCCTAGCCAACAAATGAATGGCATCAAATAAGGCAGCAGAAACATAGTGCTGTGCTTCAGAAATGTTGGCAAGGAGGTGCAACATATCCGAAGTAGGAGCACCTTGACGGACAGCAAGAGTGAGCTGTTCAATCCAGACCTCAATGGCCCGGTTCACACATGCTGCTGCGAATGCTGGATGCATGGAAGAACCAGCAATGGAAAAGATGGACTTGAGGGAGACCTCAAGTTTCTTCTCAGTCCAGTCCTTTAGAGCAGATGCATCAGACACTAGCAAGGCAGTAGACTTAGCCTGGAGATAGGAACATCCACTTTGGGAGGATGAACCCACTGAGCAAGCGCTACCTCATAAAGCTTAGCAAATTTCTTTGAGACAGAAGGTTTCCTGTCTGGAGACTTCCACTCTTCGGACACAAGGCGGTCAAGAGTGGGGTTAGGTGGAAAGCAAGTAAAGGGCTTTTTAGGCTCCTAAAATACATCAGAAGGAACCTCCTGCACTAAGGGAATGTTTAGGGTATTTAAAACAGCCCTGAGCAGGCCCTCAGCCAAGGGCTCAGGATCAGCCTCAAAAGGGTCCCCAAAAAACAGAGAAGCCCACTGCAGAACATTCCTCAACATCTGAATCCACCAGCAGTTCCTCCTCAGAGGAATCTGACACATCAGGTACACCCTGAGGCTTTGGCAGGGAAGACTTGACGGAGGAGGGGGTCTGCCAAGAATGAAAGACCCCCCTGTAACTGAGATAGAAAGAGTTGCAATGTGGACCTAAGGTCCCTAGTAGCAGCCTTGAACTCTTGCACCCAAACTGGCTCTAATGCATGGCTGGAGGTCCCTGGAAGACTCTCACGGACATCAGAACATGCTGGGCATAAAGGACCTGAGAATTCTAGGTAACCCTGAATGACAGGAAAAGCAATGTGCAATAGGGGATACAGAGACCCCAGCATCCTTAGTCTTAGGTCTGGCCCCAAGCTCCAACGGTATATACATTCATACAGTGTCAAATAACCTTATAGTAAAAAAAAAAAAAAAAAAAAAATCACCCAATTACAGGGTGTAGGATTCAAGTTTCACCACAGTAGCCAAGATTTTCCCCCCAGGGCTTAAGGTCCACAAAAATCACCTGGTCACTGAGCTAGCCACATCTAAGGGCATTGTCAGTTATGGTAATCTACTTAATGGTGGTATTCCATTTCTAACAGAAAAATAGAAAACTTCTAAAGCTATAGCAGAACTGTTCTCTTGCCTGTGTTATCTTCACCAAGGAACAAATCTTTCTGGAGCTGGTTGGCTAGCTGCAGCCAAGGAGGGAAGGTAGGCTCAACCCCCTGCATACAATTCTACAATTGTTCCTGCCTACAATTAAAGGGGTGGATCGCATACCCAGAGTTACCAGTAACCTGTATTGGACGACAAAGAAAATATAATGTATATAGGGTTATATGGTTAATTATTTGTTATTTGGTGCTTGAAATACAGAATGGTGCAAAACGGGAAAAAAATAGAAGTTTACATTTTTTCTATATCTAATTTTTATAGAAAACCTAATCATAAATACAAAAAATGTGGTGTTTTAGAAAGTTAACACTAAACCTTTGCCAGCAGAACATAGGAAATACACTCCATGACACTTGTTTGTCATTCATTTTATTTAAATTTGAATATTGTTTCTGCATTCTGGGTAAAATGTATTGGTCATGTTAGGGGATATTCACAAATCAATGGCAAATATTGACAGTGTAGGGTATGCTGAAAGAAAAAATGTGCATGACACTGTATCGCAATAAATATTGTAAAGTGAAACAAAAGTGTGAAAATAAAGACCAGTGACATGTTTAACTGGTTCCTAACAAAAAGAGCTAAGCCCATTTACTGTATTTCTGGTTTGTGTCATCACTTCCACTAACGATGGGCAGCCAGGGTTCCACCCATATTACATGCACTGCCACAGGGACAAATACACATTTCCCTTAATTTAAATATGGCTTCTAATCCCTGAAATGTTAGAAAGGTCTCCAATGTAATGGAGAACACTCTCCAATTGGAATTTTTTGTTTGATCCCTATAATACAGTTTGTTTGCTTAAGAATTGCTTCTCTTGCTTTAGGAATATGGCCTTATTTCTTTTGTATAGGTATTTTCAATAATATCTTGATAGATTAATTCTTGCCAAATTAGATTTTTAATGGTCCCTGTTTTGAACCAATATTCTCATTATTGAATATTTTTACATCGTATAGTTTGAGATCTATTAGTTTTCCATAGGTCCTCATTTACATGGGCAACCGTATTCTACCAGACCCCTGCAACTGTTCTGTGGCCATCGTTGTTTCTTCCAGCAACACGCGTGTAAAAGGTCTGCCTGTGTCCGCATAGGCCACTGTATCGGCCTTCCTTCTTGCTTCTTTACACTGTTCCTGAGAGAATGCAGTTAAAGATGCAGCTAGTGGACTTTGGCATGTTCACGTGAGGTGACAGGCACCACAGTCCAATGTAGGACTTTTCACAACGGGCCACATAAACAACATATGGACAACTAGAATTCATTTTGTTTTGGTTATATTTTAAATATTTATTTCATATTCAGTGAAATGCAAAAATAATGCATCAAAATATCTCTTTGCTGTACCATCTTGGGTACAGTTTTCTTTCAAATAACTCAAAGTAACCGTACCCTAAACCCTTAGATGCTAGAGAGGTCTCCAGTGTACAAAGAGCTCTCTAGCATCCGAGAGGCTGATCAACTCTCTAATAGCTGGGATAGTACCATGATTAATCACCTTATCAATAAACGTTAGACAGTCCACAGACCTGTAGTGTGCTTTACAAAACAGACCACTCCCTGGTAGAGCACTGTTTTAAAGTAAAATAACATATTCCGTGTTCCGTAGGTGATGTCTTGTTCTAAGGACTAGTCAGTGTACTTCCATGTGAATTGTAAAGTGTCTTGGTTTTAAATTCTATTCAAGCAGGTAGTAAAATGATAAAAGTGCACCTATGAAGGCCACCGCAGTTGCTGTTACCATACCTGAAAGCACAAAGACAATTAAAAGTTAGATTGAATGTACAGAATTTAAATCAATGTCATCTTTCATCAACTCACAGGAACAAAATAGTACAAGTGCCACAATATTTATGGTGACTGGTACTTCAGAGGTTGTTCCTAGTTCTTTTCTCTGTTCACTGGGTTTATCTCCAAAACTCACTTCAGATCACTGATTCCCTACAGGTTTGTCACGGCATTATGAGTTAAGCACAAAAGTAAATCTCACCATCCTAAATATATTTTAATGTATCACATTGATTTTCCTGCACTCATGTAATAGTTGATAACTATTGCCTTAGACTTTATTAGTACTTTTGAAACATAAAATTGAATGAATATTTTTTTCACAGGTGATATAATCTAGACCAATTTAAAAATAATAATAACAATCAAAAAAAGAAGGTACCAATATAACGAGGTCATAATACCTCTCAGTATCTGGGTGATCGCAAGTAAACATGACCTGAATAAACTATTTCAATTGATTGGTGGCTCCTTGAAAGCTAGAATATGGTAGAACCAATATGGGGTGTTTATTACAGCTTGAAAAATAAGAATACTTGATTACGCAGGCCAGTACAAGTTGTGATTCCGAATAATTAGATTTGCCATTTAGAAACGGTGTACCTTTATGTAAAACAATCATTACAGCTCTAAACGGCGAAGACAACAGTATGTCTGTAGAGGTAGACATGAAGACTCAAGGACATTTTATAACTCCTCTAAACTCCGTGACAAATAACATAGGTATGTGTGCCATAATGTGCTGGTTACATAAGAGATATAACCAAGATTCAACATGTCCTTAAGACTTAACACACACAATTTTTTTCACACAAAATACTAATTACAATAGGAAATAATAATAAAAAAAAATTAACCTTTTAGTTGCTAGATATGTCTCTGATGCATTACAAAAGCAACGAGTTGGATACATCTCTAGCATCCAAGTTGTTAATGAACCCTATACAGTACTAACTGTATTAGTAACAACACTAATCCTTTCTGTGCCTGTTACATATCTGCTCTAACACTGAAGTAAAAGTGATCCTTCAGTAAACATGAAGACTAGATGGTAAAAGTAAAGAATACAAAAGAAACATACCCATGTTCTGGTGAAGTTTTGAAGTCTGTTTATTCCTTTTTAATGTGTTTGGCTGATCATCTGTTGTGTTGTTTTCATGTGAAATATCTTCCTCTTGTTTTTTCTCTACAATTAATTAAGTTGTGGCATTAGAAACACATTTATTTACCAAGCAATCTTTTACCATAGGACACAATAGCTGTACTGTAACTCCCCAGACAGCCTATTCAAGCTCATTTACGGTAGAACCCAAGTTCTATGCCTGTCTGCTCCAGCCCTCAAAACAATCCAACAAAACGGATTTCCACATGTGGACACATATTGATAAGACAGATATTCCTACGCCCATGGAACTGACCAATATTCGTATGTGGGCTGTGTCTAGGGCTGGAAACTGGAACAGCACACACCCCTTGAGTGCTCCAAAGGGTGAAAGGGGCAGGAGACTGAGCAAAAAAAAAAAAAAGACTCTATATAAGTTACCATGGTACACAAGGATTTAATTAAAAAATACTAATCTTGCAAAATAAATCTATTTTAGTGGTTCTTTATATGAGTGATATTAAACTGACTTCTTTGGCTTGCACGGGAATATAATGCAATCCAATTGTGTGCCACTAACTCTGCGGGTTCAGCTTGCTGCATCCATAGACTTTTAGTGTTGGGCTTGGAAATCCTTCATTAAAGTCTGTGGTTACTGGGCTTTCAGGTTTGGTGTTCATTCCCTCTCACGGGACCAACAAGGGAGCAAGAACCAGGGGTCTCTTTTCAGACTCCTATTCTTCTCCACCACTGATCTGCAAGGGCTCACAATACAGCCTTGACTTCACTGGCAGATCTGCTTCCAGATCAGACCAGCTGTTCTTTAAGATAACAGCTTGGGTCTAGTATTATATAATCTAAGGTTAAGGTGGTGGGAGACTAAAAGCTTTATTACCACACTGTAGAAAATGAGAAAAGCGTTGAAGATTTTTGACCCTCCATAACAACATTTATGTTCCAGACACCGCGGGGCAAACATACCAAATCAAATTCCAGTTGCTACACTTACCTAAAGTCAATTTACTAACTAAGCTGAATGCTGCTCATGCCATTTTTAGGGCAGTGGGCAGTTTCTGGGCATTTCAGGAGGTTTCTTTCCCATTAAGTCTTGTTTACAGCTATTCATTAAACAAGAAGCAAAGGAAATGACATGAATGTATGCCATGTCCCTGTGCATGCTATGAGGCTGCATACAGGGCTTGCTGATATAAAAATCCTAAAGATGACAGAGATTATCTGCCGCTATGGACTACAGAGTTCACACTCTATAGTGCACACTTTGAACTGCAGCTGTTGGCGTTGGAGACCAACACTCGTGTGTGATGGGCTGGTGAATTTGTACATTTGCCCCTATATTCCAGAAAAAAGCCACTTTGCAGATATTTTTACAAGGTGAGCAATTGTTATTTAAAGTGAAGAAAAAGTTAGTTGAACCTGTATTATTTAAAACAATTTGTTTAAACTCTTTACCGCTCTGTTGAATTCTCAGAAAAATAAAAATCTGCAATTAGTCACTTGGGAAGTGTGGACCTAATTCTATAAACATGTTGCTGAGAATCACCAATCCTGCGTCCCAGATCAAAATGTGAGCAATTATTACTTAGGTGAGAGAACCACCTTTTCTCTTTGATAATATGTATTTATGTGTTTCACTTAACTTTATGCCTGAATTTGAATCCTAAAAATAAAAACCATTATTGACACTGTTGATCTAATATCAGTTGGCTTCAAAGAGCCTTATTAAAGGGATAGTAATGTTTCACAAAAAATAATCTCCAATTAATCTTCATAGTATTTTGGCCATGGAAAGTGTTATTTCAGTACTGTCAGAGTTGTAGTTCAAGAGTAATTGAATTATAAAGTATCCCCATCCCGTTCCTTTTACCTACTGTAAGCCACCTCCCCTCAGATGTGGAATCTTATCTCTTGATTTGACAGCTCGCAGCAAGGGATAATCTTCTTACTGTAAGTATAAGACAGGTTTTCCTTACACTCACTGAAGATTGTCCTTCTCTGAGATCCAGCTGAAACAGTCTTGCTGCTCTCAGGTGAGCAGTGTTACATTGTCAGAGACATTGCCATGATGGGGAGGAAGTGGTTAAATTTTCTTGTAAAGCCAAAATTCTCTGAAAGTCTGTTTAAAATGTGTGTAATGATCTCATGTTATAACAATGACTCCATTTTACAGACAAAAGGGGCCTCTCTTTACCTAGAAGGGAGCAAAATAGCTGAGTGAGTTTTAGGGTTATTAATGACGTTGTCCCAAACAATAAGGTATAAAAGAAGGTTTATTATCTTATGAGAAAAACTCAAAGTCTGGGAAAATATACTCCCATGTGGGAAAGAATGGTAGGATGACATTTATATGATGTATAATGACCTCTTCAACACATCACTGATGACACAAAAATTATCATATCTAAAATTTTTATGATAACGGCTATATACCGTTATTACTAGTGTTTCTAAAATTTTCTTATGGAAATTAAAATTTAAGGGTGTCCAATCAGGTAATACTGCTGATGTCAATGCATAATGAAATGGATCTTTATCCAATCAGAGGAGATTCTGATAAGGGTAATTTTACATTATAAATATGTAAGTTTTGAGAGAGAAAGGGGCTTTTTCCTCTTGGTTCCTGGCTCTTCAATTCCTGCTCTGTTTTCCTGAAATGGCTGGCTGTGAAAGAAAATACTACGAAACACTTATTGGATTGGTAACTATATCTTTCCTTATTTTAATTCTGCAAAATTCAGAATCAAAAATATATTTCTTCTATATTTGAAGAAACATCATTTTCTTATAATTTGTCTTAATCAGACTGGCCACCCAATTGTGACTAATTATAATAAGCTATATTGGCTCTATGAATTCTGAATTAAGCATAATTCATTAATTAATTGGTAAATTGTTATATTTTGCCAGATAGATAATAAAATAGTGATAGCAGCAATATCTATTTATCCTTGTTTATATATTAGTTAATATAATCATTGATATTTCTAGAATATATTGTTTCTAGAAAGGTTATTATAGCTAATATTTGATCGGGGGAATTCTTTGAATTCGGTTATTAACCCTTCAACTGCTATTTGTCTATTTAATTTGAGGTGTTTCTTTGGATTTCTTTGTGTGTGATTTGGGTCTAAACTTTTGTACAGTGAGAAGTTTATTTAAACCTCACACTAGACAAAAGAAGTTGCCATCTTGGGTGTGGCTTCCTCTATTACTAAGTGGATTAACCCTTAAAGTACCATACAGGTTTTACATAGGATTGCTATGTCATGTGTATGATATATGTTGCATGAAGTTTGGTATGCTGTCTATACATTATGAGTATATTCTTTGTATAATCTATTATTGACTATATTAAATGCAATTTATATGTTTTATTCAGAAGGTATGCAATATTTGAAATCGGTAGATAATTATAGTGATCTAAAACAGGGATTTTATTCCAATTAGTTTCTCTAAATGTGGTTGTTATATATGGTATAAGGAAATTGTCAGAGGACCTGGCTTAATATTAAAGCTGACTCACCTGACAATATACCTTAAACCTCATTTCGTATAGTTTATACAGTTTCTGGGGCAGAGGTGTTCATATATGCTGCTGCAAACTGTATTTTAATTAATTGCAAGGATCAATTATCCTTTTCTATGTTGTGGAGTTCAATTATTGTTATTTAATATCTCTGAATATACCTATGTGTGGTTAACCCTTTAATTGCTGTATATCTATTGTAACTGTTGGTCACTCATTTATATCATTGGTTATACTTTATATATAGTATATTGTATTTAATAAATTATATATATTTTTGCACAAATATCTGGGATTGATTATTTTAATCAGTTTGTTACTGTGAAGTAGCGTGTCAATACCTAATATAGTGTAAAGTTCTCAAATTTAATTTTATTTATGTGAAGATATCCAACCTAATTGGTTCTCCTATTAACCCTTTCATTTCTTGGATACCTTTGACAACAACAGTAAAAGAGGTGGAAGGGGGATACTTTATCATTCAATTCTCTGAACTACAACTCGGACAGTAGTGAAATAACACTCTCCATGGCCCAAAGACTATGAAAATGAAAGCAGAACTATCACCCAAAAAGAACATTGCCTCACATAATTGCCCATCTGGCGACTAGATGCTCATTAGCGCTAGTCACCAGAATTATTACCAGATTAAAGAGAATTCACTATTCTTCCCAGACTTACAGCAGGACAGAGCGCGGACATCTTGCCATAGTGACGTCTGTGCGCCTGTGCTGTCAGTCCCTTCTGGAGCCGAACGGCTCCTAGCAACACCTCCTAGACCCAGCTAGGACTGACAGAGCAGGCACGCAGATGTCACTATAGCAAGATGTCCGCGCTCTGTCCTACTGTCAGTCTGAGAAGAATAGCGAATTCTCTTTAATCTGGTAATAATTCTGGTGACTAGCACTACTGAGTAGCTTGTCGCCAGATGGGCAATTATGTGGGGCAATGTTTTTTTTGGGTGGTAGTTCCGCTTTAATTGAAGCTGCTTGTATTGTGAAACATTACTATCCCTTTAATGAAGATCATGAAAAAACAGCTTCACTTTCATCTGAACAGTTTATGAGAGACTGAGAGAAGAGACTGTGTGGAAACTACTACTGCATTGTGAATTTTTAAATTATTATGTAAAATCATTATATAGGAAATTATAACACTGGTCAGTGTCCAGAAGTAGCTGCAAAAAACTGTAAGGATATCCAAAATGATAACATGAAACAGAATAGATTGCTTGCATGAATATCTACCAAGAGATTAAAATCTTAACTAAAACAAACTACTGAACTTAAACTGAGATGTAACGTAATAGTAAGCTTTTCCACAATAACAGAGTTTACAATTGAAATTCCATTTGGGAAGAAAAATCACTTTCATCCAGCTGTGTTATGCAATTGCACACTAATTCTAAACACAAATAACAACCACGTAACTACTTAAATCAACCAAATGCATCTAACAACTTGGCATTAGCGTGCAAAGTAGAATTATGACATGTCCCATTTAATCCAAATAATATATAAATAGAAAAACAGGATGTGGTTATTGGGTGTATGAAGAACACAAAGTATGCTTAAATCTTGGTGATGAACAATTCATAATCTTTTCCACAGCCTATTAGACAATCTGCAGACGTAAATTTGACAAGGAGTTCATTGACAGAGGGATCTGCTCATGCAATAAAGTGTTTACATTATCCTTTAACCCCTTTGCTTCTAGACACATCTTGAACACAATGCAAAGCTACGCATTAGAAATATCTGTAGAATACAAAGTTTTTATTTGTACTGCAATCATGGGTTATTGTGTTTTGCAATTAATTGCAATTATGCAATATATGAATGTGTAGTCTCTATAGTAAACTCACGTATTGTTGAGTGATCGAAACACAGCGATGTACTTAAAAGAGAAATGCAATAATGTTTACTACCTTTCTGTTAAACAAAAACATGGACACACATTTAACACTGGCGCTCAAAAGAAACAGAAGGTAACTGCTAGAGCAGGGATTCTCAACCAGTGTGTGGTGGAACTTTGGTGTGTCACGGACATTAATTTAGGGTGCCATATGTTCTCTATGAAGACTTTGACAAAAATGTGAATGTTGAGTTTCAAATGCATATTTTATGGAAATGTTTATGCAAAACGTGTTTGTTATCCTGATTGTGAGAGCTAAGAATAATTGTATATTACTTATTTGTACTCTTCATAATGCACTTCACAAATAACAAATAAAATGATAGGGGTGCCCCAAAGACTCTAGATTGCATGTTAGGGGTGCCATTGGCATGAAAAGATTGAGAATCACTGGGGTAAAGTCATAGGGGAAACATTAGACCAATGGGAACAGATGGATAGAAAACTCGCCTAGGGAAAGCAAATATTGAGTGTTCGATAGATAGGACATGTGAGGGGAAATGGATAGGATACAAAGGAGAGAGATGGACATGAGGGGGAGATGGATGAGAAGTATGTGTTGTTAAATCTGGAGAAGGGCCCTCTTGAGGAGACGGATAAGGGACCAGGATAGGAGGTGCATAAGGGAACATGTAAGGAGATGGAAAAGGTAAATGGCAAGAAGATAGAAATGAAACTTTGAACAGTGAAATGGATAAGTTACATGGCAGGGAGATGGATAAGAGACCTGGAGGGAAAATGGATAAAGGACCTTATGGTGAGATGGATAAGAGACCAGGGGCTCGATTCTATTACCACCTGTAAAACAGGAGGGAATAGTAAAAACACTAATGTCTAAAAAATTCAACCATGTACCTCAGCTATTCTATTTCTGGCGATAAACATGGCAAAATGGGCGATAAACATTTGGCAAAATACCAGTTGGTTTTTATTGCCACAACTTGCACTAAATAGCACAAATTGTGGAAACTCTCACTGTTTGACAGACGAGAGTGAACTAAAACTAATCAGAAATGTAACACCTGTCATCCACTGTCCGGCTTCTTCATTAATCTTCTCTTCTTTCTTCAGTCTTCTTTCTTGCTCATTGAATTTAAAAAAAAATACAACCCCCAATCAGACTGTTAACTCTTTGAGTGCCACAGGGGTAGTCCTCCAGCGCTCAGAGTTAATGAAGGTGGCATCTTAAAGTCCGCATTAAATAAAAAAATTACATTTTTTAAAAAATTTTTCATTGAGAGTATATGTTGTAATTCCTTACCCCCTTTATCTCTGCTGGCAGCGGAAGGCATTTTTAACTGCACAAAGCCTGAGTCAGACTGCCGGGATTTTGAACCAAGACTGGCATATAAATTGGCAGTCTCCAATTGACTGGGAAGCGCTTACACACCTCCCAGCCAATCAGTTTATTTTGAGGTTCGTCATTCCCCCTGCTAGAAGCGGATTGGAGTCAATTGGAGACTTCCAATGCATATAAAAGCCAGTCTCGATTAAAAATCCTGGAAGTCTCACTTGGGCAACAGCCCTAGAGGTCGCATGGGGTGGGGCTCTGTGCAGCTCAAAATGTCTTTCTCCGCCAGTGGAGACTGTGATTGAGGCAAATGGGGGTAAGGAATTGTATCATATACTCTCAGTGAAAAATGTTAAAAACATTTATTTTTTTATTTATTTATTTAATACAGACTTTAAGATGCCACCTATATTAACCCTTTGAGCACCGGTGGGCTACCCCTCCGCCACTGAAAGGGTTAACGGTCGTATCTTTGGGGGCTTGTTTTTATTTAATTCAATGAGCACTAATTGATTTGTTTTTTTTTCAGCACCAAGAAAGAAGACTGAAGAAAAAGAAGACCGAAGAGAAGAAGACGGCCGCAACCCGCTGGACAGATTACTAGTAAGTTTTTATTTGTCGGGACATATGTGAACTGTTTCTAGATTAACCCCTATTAGTGTCAGTGGGGTATGCAATGTATGTGTTGCATACCACACTGGGATTCATAGGGTTAATCTTTTTCTTTATTTCAACCACAATACTTTTTTTTTTGGAGTAGTACTTTACTATAGGGATTAATAATACTTAAGTATTACTATCCCTTTTAAATGAACAAATGTGGGGTGATGCATCTTGGAAGCAAGAATTTCAGACTCAGCACAAAATATGTGACGTGCCAGGACCGTCACCAGTCCTTAAGGAAAAAAACAAAACAAACCAAAAAAAAACCAAAAAAAAAACCTGATGGTTCTGGCACGTCACCGGTCATTAAAGGGTTAAACTGGTTGAAACGTTATCTAATGTTTTTACAAACACATTCAAGCACAATACAATGTATGCTCAATAGAGGATTTTTTTTCCTTATCTTAACCCTTTGAGTGCCAGAGGAGCACGGAACGTATTGTGAACCAATGTTTTCCTTTCCCCTCTGGCACTCAAAAGGTTAAGGACTAGTGAGGGACAGGAGAGTAACATACTGAGAAGATATGAGTTGTAGACCCCTCTGGTCCTTAAAGGGTCCTCACCTAAAGTTAAATAATATTAAAAGGAATATAGGAATCATGAAGCATTTGTGACAATATAGTTACCAATGGTAGATAAACTACATATAGAAAACAGATGAGAAATCCAACACTAACCACTGCTACTATACTGATAATTATGTTGAACACCATTGTTTAACTCCATAAATGGAGTGTTTTTTGTCAAAAGCACACAGAAAGTCAATGTCAAAAAAAGCAAACTCTGCAGTCACTCCTGCCTACCTATACTTTCACAATACCTATTTGACTTATTCAAGTAAATGGAGGATAAAAATACTTACCAGTTTGGGTCCTGCTGTTTTTCTCCTCTGAAAAGTCCAGCACATCTGGCTGCACTTCTTGGTCCAACATCTCAAGAAAACGGTTTTGTAAATCTTCAGCCGTTTCATCCCCAAAGACATAGTCACACAGCATTAAATTGGAGCCAGAAATGGGGACAAACACTCTCTGAGGAAGTGGACAGATCTCATTTTCAGACTCTACAAAAAAATAAATGAAATAAATACACAGTTTGATGAACAGAATAAATATATGCATCCAATGAAACAATAAAAGCAAAGACATGTATAAAAGAGGAGAACCCGACAACTTAGCGAGCAAAGCTGCTGTCCTTATAAAAAGGTGCCAAAGCTCACTCCATTTCCAACATTCATATCAAATGATTCTATATATCCTGCCTTTGCTCTTCCCGCTTGACAAGCAAAACCATTTGCATGCAAATTAAATGTATTATTGATGGAAATATCAATAGGAAGAGCTTGCAACATTCTGTGCCATATAAAACACTGAACAGTACAAGTTGAAATCTTGTTCACTAGTCACAGTGGATTCAGATACCCATAATGCACTACTACTATGCTTTTGCTTCAAGCATATGTACGCAATAACATACACATACTTAATAGGAGTCATACTCATTTAACAGCATGTACTCCTAATTAGCTTCTGTAACATTTCTTAGATGCATATTCACATGTAGGGAGCTGTGTATAAGCATTTGATCCCTCTTTGTTTATACAACTAAAAAGAGTAATGTATGGCATGGTGGAGGTAAAAAATAAACAAGAGATAAGTGTTTACAGAAATTGTACTCAATGATTTTAAATTTCAAAATAATTCTATCTAATTTTGATTGTAATGCTTTTTTAACACTTCTGATAACAGAAGATACTTTTTTTTTTTTTTTTTTAAAGATCTTAGAACTTTTGCACCACGAAAACTTTTAAAAGAGTGAGAACTCGAATTTTGCCTCTTGCTTCTACTGTGGTAGACTACTGACGTTTCTCAGATTTTATGTGTCTACTAGTTGAAGAGCCCGTTACACAGGCCACAGCGCCACTGCCAGCCGGTCGGGGGGGCAATCGTGCGCAGTAGAGACTGCCTCCGCCACGGCTGATACAGAGCAGCTCTGTATCAGCCTCCTCACTGGCAGTCTCTACTGCGCATGACTGCGTCGTTACACACGTTTTAGTGAATTATTATATAGGAGGAAGGATATAGGAACATAGGATAGGAATAGGATAGGATGTGGCATGTGTTCTCTGTTATTCTAGTTTCAAAAGAAATAAAAGTTTTCGTCTGGACACAATGTACTATATGATGCTTTAATTGTCTGTTCCGTACCCCTCTGGCACTCAATGAGTTAATTTGCTAGCCTTGCACTAGCATTAAGTTGCACATACCCCCTACTAAATCACTGATAGCCACCAAACAAATAAAAACAACATTACCATTTTGTGGTCCATTGAGGATGATGTCTTCAAACAATATTTCACAGCGGCCTGAGACTGTGTTTAGAATGTCCCTTTTTATAGCCTGGGGAAAGATTAGGTAATGTTGTGTCTTTCCAGCTCCATACATGCAGATTTCTCAAAACAATTGTGTTATAGGATGTATCCTTGTATTACAGATTATTCACCTACATCAGTGATAGAATGTATCCTTCTATTAAAGATTCTCCATCTAGACCAGAGATAGAATGTATCCTTGTATAAAAGATCCTCCAGCTACACCAATGATAGAATGTATTCTTGTATAAAAGATCCTCCAGTTACACCAGTGATAGAATGTATCCTTGTATTATGGATTCTCCAGCTAGAACAGTGATTATCAAACTGGCATTCACAGAATCCCAGTGTTCCCTGCACAAGTACACAGGGTTACACAAAACAAAACCGAGGACCAAAGCCGAGGTGGCAGACATTGGGGCTGATGTACTATAAAAACTGGTGGAATTCTGGAGAAAACCAAAGGCACCACATTTAAAGGGATGTATCACCTCTAAATAACTTAGCCTAAATAGTTAGGTTATATATCGAATATGACTATAAGTGTCTACATTTTTTTTTTAAGCTTTATTTGGTCTAAACTGTAGTTATAAACTACACACACCTACTTCGGCATAGACTGTGGTTACCTGCTCTGTAACTGTAGTCCGTCACTCTGCCTTTGCTCCCCTCCCTCTATCCAGCCTCCTCCGATGATGGAGTGGTCTCATTGGCTAGAGATCAATCTCTTCCAATGAGAGAGCTCCAGGTTACAGAGAGAAGCCTCCATCGCTGGAGGAGGCTGGATAGAGGGAGGGTATTCTGTGTGGCAGTAGGTGCGAGGCAGCATTTATAACTTCAATTTACACCAAATAAAGCTTAAAAAAAAAAAAAAAAAAAAGTAGAACATTTTAGTCATATTCGATATATAACCTAACTATTTAGGCTAAGTTACATACAGGTGACACATCCCCTTTAGTCTTTAAGTGCTAGAGAGCTCTCCAATGCATTGCTTCGTAATATTTTGGAAACCTCTACTATTCAAGTGGTTAAAATTTTTCATTAAATTTGTCTAACTTGTCCATTATTGTGCAGTTAGTTTTTCCCAGAACTGCTCCAACTCTGATTTCCAGTGTAAACCGTTCATAGAGTGCAATGGTGCTGTAAGTGACATTTCGCTTGAAATTAGAGTAAGTGCCAATTCACCTCCATGATATCAGTGTGGCACCAATGTCTGCACTGTTTACTTGTACATAAAATAACACTTGTCTGACTGGGCTATTCACATGGGTAGTTATTCACTCATGTGAAGGTAGATTAATATAGTATGCTACGAATTGTCTGAGTTCACATCAGAACAAAGGCAGGATACAGCATAGGCGATATGTATCTGAACAGCCTATGGGCCACCATGCAAATCAATTCACATGGGCAACATTGGATGTTATGATACTTATCCACAGGTTGGCTGCCCATATTGTGACATGAATGCAGGGTGCTCTTATTTTTCATCACATCGGAATGATACTGTGCTACAGATTGTAAGCATTACCATCTTTTATTTCCAATAACTTTTAGCTCTTTGAGTGCCAGATGGGTACGCAACGCACTGCAGATCAATGAGTTGAGTAACCTTCTAGCATTCAAAGGGTTAATCTTTATTGTAAATATCCTTTATCTATCATGCCTGTTTGGTTGGTTTTTATTTTTAATTATTGCACAGCACTATGGAATCTGTTGGGGCTTCATGCAAAAACAATAATCGTTCAGGGGTGTTGAAGTTTGGTCCTCAAACAGTCCCTGATGTAAAGAATTCCATGCTTGAGCAGAGATGGATCTGTTAAATTGATTGTTCCTATGCTTAATCAGGTATATCTTTATATCCTGGCCTGTTTGCAGCACTAGAGGACTGAACTTGGACACCCCTGCTGTAGTTGCATTGCACAAGAAAACCTATGTCCAGACACTGTATCGTCCATGCAGTTCTTAAGATTTTATGCTTGGTATTAATACATTTCGTATGCAGAGTTCAACTAAATTGGTTTGAGCAGGGAAAATTCTTCAGACAACATGGTAGACAAAAGAAGAATCAACATAATTATGCCAACCAGCACTGTAACAAGAAAAAGGGAGACAAAGAGGAAAACAACATGATATTTAGGGCAATATTTATAAAGCGAAAATGGAACAAATCTAGGGAAAAGTAACTACACCATAGGGTACAAATACAAATACTGAAAATGTATTTTGATTTAAATGGAGACTTTAATATATTGAATGATACAGAAAGCAATGCAATGGTTACCTCAGTAGCAAAGGTTAAAAGTGCCATTTAACGTGATATAAATGTTTATTCCTTCCAATTGGAGCTATTGTTTTGCTCCTAAATTACTCCATTTTTGGTTTTGTGCATAAAGGGGAACAACCACATAATATTAACTTTAAATACAGCTCAGTTGGTTAATGCACCAGCTGTAGAATTTGTTCATATCTCAAGGCCACAGGTTCTAGTCCCAGCAAGGTAAACTCTGCCTTTCATCCCTCTGAAGCAGATAAAATGAGTACCTGGGACATACAGAAAAATGCTCCAGCAAATATCTTAACCCTTTGACTGCCAAAGCAACACACTGAAGAAGTTAAAGGCTGCTATAGATAGGTTACTATCCATTTCTGCTCTAAGTTATTTCCACAAAGAAAGAAATGGCAGCCAAAATGGACTACACACCTAAAGCCCTGCCTTTAAACATCTGACAGCTAGTAAGAAGGCAGAAAATGAGGGAACAGCATGGAACAAAAGTCAGGATGATCTCAGAAATTACTGGATCCAGGTAAGTGCCAGTAGATTGTATGTTAGCACATGAAGTATAGCCGATTGCGTTGTGGAGGTGCAAGATTAAAGAGAAAAACACACACAAAATAGAAGTACTCACAGTAGAGAGAGAGAATGTGTGTTTGCATTTGTGTGTCCCCAACAGAGAAGGAGAATGCCTCTCACAAGTTAGTCTGGGCAGTCATGAATGTGAGTGAAAGGTAACATTGCGTGTAGGAGGTGGATGGTGTCAGACACCAGGTGTCAGTGTCTAAACAAAGACCAGAAATAATCCAAATATTTAATTAAAAAAACTAAATCAAAGATGGCCCCTCACCATGAGACAGGACACTAAAAATGGAGATATCTAGGCTGTCATGTTAGTTAAGTAGGTCAGAGGTGGAGCCAGGTACTTAACCCCATGGTCTCGGTGTCCCCCAACGTGACATGAGATAAAATGTAATATTAGGTAATAGTTCCCTTTAATAAAAATCACAAAAATGGTTTAAACAATGCAGACTGCCCTTTATTGCATATAATTAAGGCTGACCTGTGGGTTTCCAAGTGGTTACTGATATCACAGATGCTTTAATCAGCCTCAGTGGCAACATGTGACTCTCTAGCTGTTGGAACACAATGTGCCATTGTATATGAGTGCACATGTATTTAACAGCCATAGTGGATACAGCAGATACAGTACAAAAGATGTGGGAGAGGGCACAGACAAAAGGATTAACCTTCTAAGGACCGTAAGAGTGAACAACACACTGTGAAGTACACACTGCAAAACATTTTGATCCTTAAAGGGTTAAATTAAAAACTGAAAAATGCTACTGCTATAAATGTTCCTTTGTTCTAAAGGGCAGGAGACACTGTCTATCTTACCTGCACAGCATCTCTCACTTTTGGTCTATTGCTGTGGACATACCCTCTGCATTTTACTATTCCTCGAATGGACATTGAGGACTTGCAGACCTGAACAAGCGCTGTACATCTGGTGTCATTTATGAGAGGCTACAAGACACACAAAGAAAGCAGATTACCATTTCCATCTTAATGAAGTATATTCCAAGCCAGAATTAATCTGTCATCACATTATATTATTAATACTTCCAGACCTTAGTCTAATTTCTTTCTTTAAAACCCATTACTGGCAGAAAGACTTGTTGAATTGCAAAGCATGAATGCCTGTGATCTTGCTTCTGCTTACTGAAGCATACTGGGTACTGGTGCAATAGGTGCTAGCTCAAGACGCTATGGTGACACCATGTGGTAGAAAGTAGGTATGCAACTATATGGGAGATTTTTATTTTATATTTCCTAACAAAAAGGGGAATTTTTTGAACACAAGAGGGAGTATAATTTAATCCCTTGGTTGCTAGAAAGATCTCTAATACACTGTGAAGCCGAAAGGAGATGTTATTTAATCCCTTGCATGCTAGAGAACTCACAATAATAGATAACAGCACATCCAAGACTCGCATTTTAGTGTATATGCTGTGAAGACTTAACCCTTACAGTATGCAGTAGCAGCTCAACAACTCAGATACTCAAAAATGGAGAGTTGCTCACACACTTACCTGCGGGACAAAAGCCCATTTATTTCGGCAGTGTACAGTGTTCTGGGGGACTATTTATTATCCCTTCATAAAGTGTCACTGCCAGAATAAATGGTCTGTTGGCCCTCGAGTAAGCCTGTGTGCAATTATCCGTTTTTTGAATATGTATTATACAGAAGTCTAGAACACATTCTGAAGCCTAAAGGAGATGTTATTTCACCAATGGGATTCTACAGATGTCTTGCAACCGCTGAGTGACAATGTTATGATGCATACTCTATAAATATTTTCTTGTAACAATGATTCCCCAAATAGTTTCTCATTTAGCGTATATGTAGAGTACTTGTTTCTGAATCCCAAATGCATGTTATTTAGAACAGCTGCTAAGATGATGAGTGCACAGTCGTATTCTTCTACAAGGGCTGACAACCTGCAGCCATCCAGCTGTTGTACTATCAACATTCTCAGCCAGCTGTTGGCTTCTTCACTGGTGAGAGTAGGCAGACATGTACTTTGAAAATAGGGCTGAACAACCTGTGGTCCTCCAGCTGTTTTTGGACTACAACTCACATCATCCTTGGCCAGCTGTTGGCTTCTTCAGTGGGAAGAAGAGGCAGCTATATTCCTTGAGGATAGGGGTGAACAACCTATGGTCCTCCAGCAGTTGCTGGAATACAACTCTCATCATCCTCAGCAGGCTGTTGACCAGGGGAGGATGACAAAACAAGCAGTTCCAAAACAGCTGAAGGGCTGCAGGTTGTCCTTCAGCATTCTAAGCTGTTCAGCCTCTGATTCAGCACTGTAATAACTGTATTATTTAAGTGAATGCCACTTGCCAGCGTAAAGAAGTCAAATACTTTTTTCTTTGGACCTTCCCACCCCACTCACATTTTAGCTATGAATGTAAAAATGCATTCAGATTGTTACTTACTGATGGTGTAAGAATATTTGCTGTAATGATTTGGGATGTGGATGGATTGACAAATCGGGAGGATTTTTTCTGCGAAAGAATAAAGATGACATAAAGACAATACAAATTAAAGGAGTTCAAAAGTGATGTATTAAGATTAACTATGGAGAAGGGGGGAGAGAGAGACATGATGGAGAAGGGGAGAGAGCGACATGATGGAGAAGGGGGAAAGAGACAAGATGGAGAAGGGGAGAGAGACAAGGTGGAGAAGGGGAGAGAGACAAGATGGAGAAGGGGGAGAGAGACATAATTGAGAAGGGGGGAGAGACATGATGGAGAAGGGGGAGAGGGAGACATGATGGAGAAGGGGGGGGAGACAGAGAGACATAATGGAGAAAGGGAGAGAGATAGAGAGACATGATGGGGGAGAGAGCGAGAGAGACATAATGGGGATGGAGGAGAGAGAGACATGATGGAGATGGAGGAGAGACAGACATGATGGAGAAGGGGGAGATAGATGTAGATGGGGAGAGAAAAAGACATGATGGAGATGGGGAGATAGAGACATGATGGGGAGAGAGACATGCTGAAAAAGGGGGAGACAGACATATGATGGATAAGAGGAGAGATACATAATGGAGAAGGGAGAGTGAGAGACATTAGCAATGCATCAGTTTTTTGGTGAACCTACTCTAAAGGAATTTGCTGCCTTGTCAGAATAGTTTTTATAATACATACAATGTATTTTGTATTAGTATAAATAAAGCAGTCACATAATGAAAGTGTATTAACTAAAAAAAAAAAAAATAAATAAAAAAAAGCTTTTTGGTATTGCTTACTAATAATGCATTACGTGAAAGGACATGTTCTAACATTCTTTGATTTACTAGTTTTCCATGCTACCATGATAAGAACTTGCTTTCATGGGTGGTTTAATCCTTTGAGTGACAGAGGGGCGAACAACGCATTGCTGAGCAATGTATAAAATTATCTGTGATTTTTAGCGGATGTCATCATGCAATCAACAGTTGTTAGCTATTCCTATAGGAATGAGTCTCTGACCATAACAGCTTGATTGCACAGTAAGAGAAGGGAGGGGGATCCCATCACAGAGCACTGGAGAGGAGGAAGCAGTACCTGGTAGAGAAGGAGGCTGCTCCTCCTCACTAGGCTCCGGTACATACACATTCTGGTTATCAGCTGCCATTTTCAGGGAGTGAAGAGAAGGAAAGAGGGAGAGAAAGGGGTCCCTTTCTCCCCCAGCCAGAGCTGAGGCCGCAGCATAGTGAGGAGGCTGGAAAGCATTCTGACTGCAAGGGAAGCCCCCAGAGGGAGACGGAGGCTCGGGAGAGGCCTTTGTCTGTGCAGAGGCCGGCAGGGTGAGCGAGACATCAATGGGGAGGTGGATAGGAAGCCACCAGCTCTCTGATATAAAGCTGAGGGAGCTGCAACAGAAGCATTTAAATTTCCACAAATTTTGAGCCCTGGATTAAATATATTATTGATATTAGTATGATTTTGCCCATGGAAGGGCAGATCCCAAGACATGTATCTGCCATTCACAGAGTCTAACGCAGGGATGGTTAATTGTCAGACTTCCTGCTGTTGAATACAACTCCCATTAGACTCAACCAGCTGCTTGCTGGCTGGGGATGACAAGAGATGTAGTCACCAGAAGCTAGAGATCCAAAATAGACGAATCCTGGTCTAATGTGTTGCACATCTTTTCTTTTCTCATAGAGTTAAGAGAGATGTCACCATCTTATTAAAAGTTTGTTTTTATGCTTACATGCTCTTCCAGCAGATCCCCATCTTTATCTTTTACTTGTCCATTGAGAAGTACAACGGCTTCATCCATTTCTCTTGCCCACTTTAGTAGTCCAACCTACAACATAAAAGATCATTACAAGACAGAAACTGTTCTATGGCACATAAAATCATGGAGAGCCCATCCAAAGATGATCCTTTTGCAATGGTTTGGCTTGGTTAAGGCTGGTGAGATAGCTCAGTGGTAAATGCCCTAACTGCAGAGCCTGCTGAAACCTCAAGGTTATATGTTCAATTTCCGGCGGGGTCAACTCAGTCCTTCATCCTACTGAGGTTGATAAAGAAGTACCATTGATTATTCAGCTGCCGATTCGGTTAATTCCGAAAGCGTTTGCTGAAAGCGCTTTGAGTCCCACTGGGAGAAAGTTATTGTTATATGTTAGGGCAAGGTGACATTTTAACCCCTTAACGACCAGCGGTCCTGGGACGTTTCCGTCCCATAAGGACCGCATTGAACCACGTGGATGCGCCGGTACACGTGACCTGTTGCGTGTTTCGGCGCGTCACTATGGGGCCTGATAGAGATTGCTCCAATCTTGGAGCGGTCAATTTCATGCCCTATTTTTACTTACAGCGCTCCTGGTAGAGCACTGTAAGTAAAAAGTACGTGACGTACTATGACTGTCATCGGTCCTTGAGTATTTCAAGGACTGTGACGGTCATAGTACGGCAGATGTCAAGGGGTTAAATACTCTGCTCTGAGACATGGTCATATATCTGCAACATCTTAATAGTAAAGCCATACAAAGGCATCATTTGGTTAGTTATACCAGAACAAGTTGTGACCATTTCCTGCAGGACAATACTAGATTTCACACCTAGTATACCAATTTCACACCCTGCACAATAATATTGTATTATCGCAATTAGCATGTACCTACTTTTTTTAAGGTTTTTAATTTGATTTTGTAAACAAGAACTGTTACAGCTTACACAATAAGAGTAGAAAGGAAAAGAAAGGTAATACACAAACATATCTGTTGAATGTATACATATTCTTTTGTCAGACAGTACGTTGTTCGCATCTGAACACCTCAAAAAGATAAACTGTAATAAGTCACCATTGCATATTAGCTGGGCATTACCGTGTGGCGCTTCCAGACAGGCACTCCACATTTAAACACATTTTTCTGAACAGCCTCTGCTCATTTATGTCAGTCTATACATGAGAGCCGAACTAACAAGGCCCAGCCAAAATTTTAGATTAGGGGGAAGGGGCAATTTCCACTTAAGTGCTAAGGCATTCCTGACATAATAAAATATAAAGCTTAACCCCTTAAGGACCACACTGTCCAGGCATAGGGTGCACTGGAGGACAAACACAGTTTGGTTAAAAAAACAGCCTACCCAGTGATCACAGAGAGCCGTGCAGAAGCGCTGTGATCACGAAATTCCATGACGTGTCAGGATCATCACTGATCATTAACCCTTTAATAGCCGGTGACGTGCCAGGACCCTCATGTACTTTCTGCTTACAGAGCTCCTGCGGGAGCGCTGTAAGCACAAACGGAGTCTGAAATCGACCGCTCCGAGAACGGAGAGGTCTCTCTCATACCCCATTTGTTGTACCAGTACATGTCACCAGTGACGAGTGCCAGCGCGCCGATAATGATCAAAACGGCCCTTAAGGAAAGATCACTTCCCTGGACTGCTGGTTGTTAAGGGGTTAAGGCACACACAGGGAAGACGGTCCTCGCACGTCACTGGCTGTTAAGGGATTAAAAAAAGGTTCTGAGGTGTGTTTGGATAGAGAAATCTTGAAGAACACCAAAAAGGCAAATTTCTGGCGAGCAGACGTTAGGGAAATAAAAGTTATGCTCTACGAACGGGGTGATCTTTGATCAGACTTTTTGTATTAAAGAGCATGACCAACGAAGATAAAAAAAAAATACCTTTATGAGTTTTACATGTGGAGCAAAGGTTATAAGGGAATTTGCCCATACTGTGTACCCTGCCTCAGGTGTAGAAATCACTGAAGAATTTTCAGTTAGAATAATTTGCCTCAGGAACATATGATTAAGGTGATGTATTCTGCCAAAACAAACTTCCTGTTAAAATGCCTCGGTGGTAACGGTTTCTTTGTTTGAAGATGAAACAACTCAGGATTTAACTGTACAGATTTTCTTTATTTCAGCGGCATGATGACAGGTTTGAAGGAAGCTTGACAGTTACAATGAAGTGACAGGTTGGGGGAATAGCTGTCTTAAGCTTAAAGGGATAGTAATACTTAAAATGTGAAAAATGTATGTTGTAGGGTTTATCCCCCTGAGTACAGCTGAAACTTGAATTTTTTGGTGCAATATCACAGTGGCCTGAAAATTTACAGTGGCGCTGTTGCTACACCATCCTATGGACAGCTCTGGTCTGTAGACCATAAATTTCCATAGGATGGTGTAGCAACAGCACCACTGTAAATTTTCAGGCCACTGTGATATTGCACCTAAAAAATTCAGGTTTCAGCTGTTATAATTTTTTAATACAATATCTCTCAGCAGTGGGAGTACCCTTGTTTTATTCGGGGGAATAAACCCTACAACATATATTTTTTCACATTTTAGGTATTACTATCCCTTTAACACTTACAATGCCTGTGACTGGCTTATATACAGTTAAATCTGCTACTGATATGGCCAGTGCATGCAGCTAATAGCATAAATGGATCTATACAGAGTGGAGCCACATTATGTCATGAACATGAAATAGCTGTAAGTATGTATAGTCCAGGTGTATTATGTTATATGAATATATAAGAATAGTTGGAATGGAATATTGACAAATGGCCCAAATTAAACCTGTTGTAGGAGGCCCTCCTTCTATTCTCATACCAGCAGTGACAGCTAACGTTTAGAATTACAGATAGCTAGTGAAAAACACATTTAGTGGAGTTATTTTTCATTATAAACGTGGCAGATTTTAGATGTAGATGTATTCGTTCTAACAATTACACACCTCTAAGGTGAGGCTGGAGATATATTCCTGTCACCTAGGTAGCATGTTGAACATATTTTTAGATTAGGGTGTCCTGAGCAACTGTGGTAGAAGGATTGGAGCTATATTATCTGTTAAGGATGAAATAGTGTAACTTTTTTTACTTTTCACCTAAAGTACTAAGGGAGTGATGTCCAACATGTGGCCCAGGGACTGAAGGAAGTCCTCTGAGGTTTACTGCCACATTCCCAAGTTGCTTCTCTGGTAAAGAATGAGGAGAGAGATTCACCTCACACATCATGCATCCTGTTCTACCCATCCCTTCATAACATTCTGCTTAACATCTTGGGTTCCATAGGGGTCTCCAATTATTTGCTTACAATGCACTAGATACTCTTTACATTTTAAAGGGTTAATCTTTATTTCTCAATCACTATATAGTATTTTAAGCTAGAATGTGTTGCCCTTAGTTGGAAATGAAGGACACAGATGAAACCATTGGTGTGAATCTAATTAGGCCACAGATGTGACCCTTGGTGTGAATCTGATTAGGCCACAGATGTGACCCTTGGTGTGACTCTGATTAGGCCACAGATATGACCCTTGGTGTGAATCGGAGCGTCTATTACTATACTAAGGTATTTACTAAGCCACTGAAAAATTAGGGTATCAGACATTTTGACTTCAATCAGTTCCTTACGAGTACTGTATCAATAACTGAGCTACATTCCTTACGTAGAGTACATTAGCATATGCTATGCCAGAAAAGACTGAAGTAAAAAGCGTAAGTAGAGCTTTCTGTGTATGAAGTCCTACTCTACACTGACAAAACCCTCTGAAGCTTACATATGTGCCTGATTACCATAAAATCTCAGGTATAATATACACCTGTGTATTATCAGCAGGTGTAAATTATACCCATGATTGTAAGGGAAAACAAAAGTGCCTATTTATAATACGCACCCTTGTCTACCCTCCCTTTATCCTTAAACAAAAAAAAAACACCTAGGTTCTTGTCTGCTTCCCTATCGCCGCCCACCCCAATATGCCCCCACTTTCTCCTCCCTCCACTCACCCCCTTCAAAGATCCAATGCATAGAGCTCTGTGCAATGAAGCTACAGTAATGCCCTGTGAGGGCCTTCAGGGCCTCCTAGGGCACTACCATTATCATGATTTAACACAGGTCCTCACAGGGGTATGTGGGAATCAAGAGACAAATGCAAGAATGCTACCCACTGCACAGATGTCTCAGATGCTTTCGGAGGGGGTGAGTAGTGGGAGGGGAAGGTGAGAGCATATTGAGGTGGAGAGAGGGAGGAGGGGAGAAAACATGATGAGATTATATATATGTATGTATATATAATTTTTTTTCTTCTCTCGTGTATAATACGCAACCCCACTTCACATACTGTGAAAAGGAGGAACATTTTGAGTATTATACGTGAAATTTTACAGTTCTCCCCTAGATAACAAAGCCTTTGCCTGCTCAGTATAGATGGGGGAAATTTCCATAGTGCTGCCACAAATCACACCAATGTAATAATAATAATAATAATAATAATAAAAAAAAAAAAAAAAAAAAAAGATACAATATCCTCATTTAAATGAATGGACATTTTAAAGGGATAGTAATACTTAAAATGTAAAATAAAAAAAAAAAAAAAAAAAAAAAAAAAAAAAATATATATATAAGATATATATATGTTGTAGGGTTTATCCCCCTGAGTAAAAGAAGGGTACTCCCACTGCTGAAAGGTGTTCTATGCAAAAGTTATTACAGCTCAAAATTGAAATTTTTAGGTGCAATATCATAGTGGCGCTGTTGTTACACCATCCTATGGAGATTTATGGTCCTGGTAAAGAGCTGTCCATTGGATGGACAATGATGTTAGCATCATTTTCACCTGGTGTCCAGAAAGTTATTCTATGGTACAGGTGAGTCCAGCAATTTTAAATGTGTTTTTTTCTTTGGGTGTGCTTACCAAAACCTGGACTGGAACAGGCGAATCAGATGACTACAATTTTCCATAAAAATATAATTTTCCATTATTTCAACTGTGATACCATTTTTATAAACATACCAATACCATATTTTCCAACATTCTCAATGCTAATTTCATTATTATTATTCTTTATTTATATAGCGCCAACTAATTACGCAGCGATGTACAATTGGGAATAGACATATAGAGGTATTAAATAGTACAATCAGATGTGGAGAACAGGAGGATCAGAGGGCCCTGCTCGTGAGAGCTTACAGTCTACTTACTATTTCAATACTATTTTTATATACTCAGAGCAGACTCAGCCAGAAAATTCCAACTAAATAATCACCGATATGTACAGTTATATTATTTTAACTTCTGGGTGTAGCACTTCTATGTATTCATACTAAGAAAGCTAGAACTATATTACCGTATCATACAAAAAGGTGAGCAATTCTGCACACTGATGGAGAGAAATCTGTGCGTTTCCACTTTCATCACAGTGGATTATGAATTAACTAGTGTAAAAGCCTGTGTACACAGGCCAAGGTCCAGGTAATGTTAACCCTTTGTGTGCCAGAGCAGTACGCAACGCATTGCTTTGCAATGCGTTGTGTACCCTTCTGGCACTCAAAGGGTTAAGAGGCCACTCCCTCACTGCTCCATGCGATGCAGCCTTGCGTCGCCTCACTCACGCGATGCAATCATGCGCAGTAGAGACGGCCTGAACATGGGCAGTCTCTACTGCGCATGACTGCATCGTGACAAACATCCTAGCAAATTATTACATAGGTTTATTATGGATGGCGTATAAAAATCCTCTAACTTTCCATTAATTTAAATGGGACTTCTAAACCCTTGAATGATAATTAGGTATCTAAAGCATCTCTTCACAATGCATTGAAGACCTTTCTAATATTCGAGTTGTTGAAAACAATGGTGATTTTTAATTCTCTCACACAGAGCAGTTGGTATGCTCCAGAACTGATCCTGTTCTTAGCCCACAATCCTCAGCAAATTTTATTTTCCTTTAGTGAAGTGCAGCAATGGATGAACAATCATGACCAATGCTTCAGACATCATAGCAATCTTTCTAAAGACACAATATTTGTATATGTTTGCAATTAACCCTTTGAGGACCAGAGGACGCCTCAAAAGGTTAAAATACCATAACAGTGTTTTCACAACTGAAATGAAACTGCCATATTTATGTACCATTCTTAGTGCTGCAACATTTTCTCTGATGATTATCTAACTCTTTAATACATATAGGAGTTTCTTACATCGGACACAATACCAGTGCTATCAAATAGACAGGGATTTACATTAACACTTACTCTTGTACTCTTTTGTTGTTCTTGATAAGATGAGGAAGAGGAGGTAAGTGGGATGGTCACATCTACTCTCATATTACACTCTATAGTTAGCCAAGATAAAACAGTGCTTTGGTACTTCCAGTCTGCAGGTTTAGCTGTACTCTTGGGAAGAAAGAAAGGCAGGGAAAGAACATTATTTCTATTATTAAAGGGATAGTAATGTTTCACAAAAAAAAGCAGCTCTGATTCATCTTTATGGTATTTGAGCCAAGGAGAGTGTTATTTCAATACTGTACGAGTTATAGATCAAGAGTAATTGATTGATAAAAAGTGTCCCCACTCCCGCCCCTTTTACTGATGTAACACTGCTCACCTCAGAGCAAAAAGACTGTCTGGATGGATCACAGAGAGGGACAATCTTCAGTGAACATAAGGAAAAACCTGTCAAGGGAGACAGGGTTTTCCTTATGTTCACAGTAAGATTGTTCCTCAATACGAGCTGTCCGGAGCTGTGGAAGCATATGTCATATTGAGAGTAAAGACCAACTAGTAAATTTAAATTGTATTTTGGTTCTAGCAATATTATTACAAAATAGGATTCTGCACAGCATGTACTGCTTAATTTAACTGATAAAGATGAGAAAACACAGTAGACAATTACAAAGAGAATTAGCTTACCTTTGGATCATTAACATCAAATGTTCTGCATGTAATTCTTTAAAGAAAAAGATAAAATCTATATAAGATGCCAATTTATACCAACAATTTTCTACAGGAAATCTACAAAATACAAATCACCATATTTACTTTAGTTATACAGTTTGAAACTAGTTTTACAGGTAAAAACAACTTATTTTAATTATCTTTTGATATTACGACATGAGTTATAGCATTGCAAAAGTCCCAGGAAGTAGTAGTCCTGATGCTCATTCTATTAGTAGAGAATGGCTTTATATATAAAACAGGATAAGTGCAACTCTGAGGTAAACCAACTGCACCACTGGGGACACATAACAATAACCCAGATTGACACCTATATAAATGAGGATTTTTACCCCCCAGAGAGGGCTCCAACCCATTACTGAGCAACAAGCTGGATACCTCTCTAGCATTCATGGGATTAAAAGCTCCATGAAACAATTGGTATTGTTATTTGCTCCCTATAATGAATTACAATGCCTCACTTTTATACAAAAGGAATAGTTGAATTTACTTCAGATGCACCAATATTTTTTAGTAACTGCTGACAACCCTAGGTGCTCGCAGGCATATGCCTAATTTGTCTAGTGGGAAACACAGCCCAGTCCTTAGGGAGACCTTATTAGAAGCTAGTCCTCCTGCTGATGTTCGTCATGTGATGATTTATGAGTATTAATAATGGGAAATATAAAACATGACCCCAATAAATGTTCCTACTTAGCTAATTATATGCGCTGGAGATATCTCCAGCAAACAAGGGCCTAATCGTCTAACCTTCTCCCATAGTATCGTTGTCATTCTACAAAGCTATTGACAACTTTAGTCTGTTTATTGAAATGTTATTACAATTAACTGGCTGCTGCTGGATATGGATTAGGATGGAGTGATTTATTTGCTGGAAATTCATATGAACTGACTAGAATCCCATAGACGGCAGCCCTTACACAAAATGTATATTTAAGGAGCATTACTTACTGACAAATATACAGAACTCTACTGAGTTACTAGTGGCTGGAGCCCGTAAAGTACTTAATCAGCTCCCACTTGAGTAGACTTAGATTGTGTCAATAATTCCCCTTTACATTAGGATCATCTATCTTTGCCTGGCTTAGGAAGTATGTATAAATACAAAATAAAGGAGTTCTGGGGCAAACAAAAACATTTGTTCTGTTTAGAGATGCAATATAACAATAAAATATAAAAATATATCAAAATAACTGCTTCCCCTGCTATAGACTAACATAGGAACTGGGGAAATTATTTCCCAGTATAGTTCACACACCTGCATGTATCTTCCCCCACTGATGCTGGACTACAACTTTGGACACCACAGGATTGCCACCCCTGAATTACATGGATTAATGGCTCTGAGTTAGTAATAAAGTAGATAGGATCATGGCCCTGGTGGCCACCTCTTTTCACACCCTGTGAATGTCCAGGAGAGGGTCATAAATACCCCTAATCTGTAATAATGCTTTTCACAGAATAAAGTAGCACATACTTTCTGGTTCCAGAGCAAATGTGAATAGCCACTCTCTCCGAGACATCATTGTCATCATAACGCCATAGTCGGTTCTTCGCCGATGACTTTTCGACTGCAAAAATAAGCTAAGAAAAGAACAGATTATGTTGGAGTTTACCAAGAGTTTAGAAAACTCATTCATTTATAGTGGAAATTGGATCTTATGTATAATACCAAAGCTGAGCAATTATGGGGCAAACCAACAGCACCACAGGGAACAAATAACAATTTCAACTGAGATTTTAACGCCTTGAATGCTAGAGATCACCAATGAATTGCTTTACATACTGTTGGAAACCTCTCTAGCATTCAAGAGGTTTAAAGACCAATTTAAATTCATATGAATTTTGTATGTTTGCCTATCACCTATGGTGCAGATGATTTGCCCCAGAATTGCTTCACTTTGCTGTTATACATAATGTCCATAGAATTTTACTGGACCGACATGTATTGAAATGGCAGACATTTAAACGCGGAGTGGGTACGCACCATCTGCTTTAAGCCATAAACATGAAACTAAGGGCCTTACGCACAGAAGAAAAGAGGAGCAGTTTTGGAGCAAACCAGCTGCAACACAGGGAACACATAAACCTTCTCTAACCTCCCACTGATTTAACTATGGACTTTAACCTCTTGAATGCCACAGAGGTTTCCCAACATATTGTGAACAATGCACTGGAAATATCTCTATCACTTAAAAAGTGTTAAAAAGCCCCCCTGAATTCAGTGGGAAGTTTCCTTTGTCCCCTGAGGCCCCTGTGTAAGGCCTCCAGCTGCTGTCAGACTAAACCTCCCATAATTCCCTGCCAGGAATGATGGGAGTTGTAGTCTGGCAGCAGTTGGAAGGCTTCGTGTTACCCATCCCTCCCCTAAACCTCATATTTCACCAACCAACAGTATTTCATTTTTGTTACTGGTAAAGGCCTGGATAATAGTGCATAATTGTCTTTTCATACAGGATACAAACCCTAGTGTGCCAAACACATTTGAGTATTGTTTGGATTCCAGAACTTCCCATCTGCCTCTGGCACCCAAATGGTCAACTTTCTCCAGCTTTGAAATAAAATGTGTGGCACTTGTCATTTGCTGCAATGCCTCTTTATCAGGGTACATATTGAGGAGAAAATTATCAGTTAAACAATGGAAATATTAAATGCCTTGATCAAAAACACAAGGGCAAAATCCATAGGGGCCATTAGGATTTTCAGGCCATAGTAAGGTAATTGGAGGTTATTATTAGGTGCTACTTCTCCTTTAATAAATGTGACAAAAAAAATATTCAAACATCCTTTTTACTTAACGTACTGTATGCTTGAGAAGCTTGCAATGCATTAGAGATGTTTCTGACATCCAGAAGGTGAAATTAAAATATCAGCTTACCTTTCGAAGGGCACTTTGAGCATCCTTTGTAAGGTCTGGAGCTGTTATAAGGAAGACACCCAGCACCAAGAGACCTCCAGGGAGCATGCGGCCTACCTATAAATTACAAAACAATCACTCAAAGAGAAAAAAAATCATAGACCCATTTCAAACTAGATATTATATGCCCAAAGCCATTCTTCATATTCAGATCTACTAGGTCTGTATTACGTCAGTTGTATTTAGTGGGTCAAATTTTGTTACACAGATTCTTGTAACTGCTTTCCTTAAAGAGACAACGTCAGTATATGAAGATTAGATCAATTATGCATTATATCTTTTTATGACAAACTGTACCTTTGTCAGTGTTCATAACGTTGCATTCTTTGTGTAATTTTATTTTAAAGTTTCCCCCTCCTGCCCCTTTTCCCTGCGGCATGAAGAGTCTGTTCAGATCTGAAAGTCAGTCGCTTGACTGGACAGATCGCAATAAGGGACAATATTGTGTCTGACAATATAAGGGGGGGGGGGGTTACCTTACGTTGACACAATATTGTCCCGTGTTACAATCCGTCCGGACCAGCAGAACTGTGGCGGGGAGGCAAAGACTTCTAACTGAGCAGTTCATCCCTGGCTGGAAGTGTCTGAGCTTATGTTTAATCCCTTTATGAACTGGATAAATTGATGGCTGGCAAACATGCCCCAACATTACTTGCAGCCAGTGAAACTGCAGAGATTTTGAGGAGAGGCCCCCTGGTGACTCCTGTCAAAATCACAACTCACTGTATCTTTTACACAGGCATTATGGAGATTACAATATATCCTCCTTACTTCTGACCCGTGGTGTGACAAGCACGGCCACAGAATTGTCTGACACGCGACTGCCTCTTTTTTATAGTATAGACGTGAAAAAAAATGTAAAGCTCTAGGAGTAGCAAGATTAGAAACTTGCCTAACCAACTGTTCAAATGCACACAAGCTTTTCATCCCACCTGCTTCAAAAGCTGACAGCCTCATTCCTATTAGCTGTGCATGTGGGTGTGATGTTCCAGCTTCCAATAGGAGTCATCATCTGCTTCTGGAGCTCTGCTCTGGGGAGGAGAAGCCCAGGGTGGTACTGTACAATTATGGTTGTAAGCTTATAATGCTACACATGGGGTCAAAAGTAATTAACGAATTTGCTTCTCTTGAATACCTAATTAATTTTTAAGTATCAATGATCATTTCACCCTTTAGATACTAGAGAGGTCCCCAATATCTTGTGCGGCAAGGTGTTAGACTTCTACAGCACCCAGGGCTCAAGACACAGCAGTTCCTAAAAATACCTGACTAGCATGCATGGAAATCCATTCTTCATCAATCTCTTCCAGCTTGGACAACCCAGGTTTCCGTTTTAATCCCTCACACTGTTCTTCTTTATGGGGTGTTTGAGCAGCCAGGAGAACATAATCCCTTTGTGAGGAATACTGTAATGAAGATGGACAAATGTCAGAATTAATTTAAAAAAAAATGGCAAAAATATGACCTAATCAACAGGCCAACCTCTAGGTTATTGTTGTTGAGCATCAACTCGCATCATCCTCAGCAAAAGACAGTTGTGGAGGATATGAGTTGTAGTCCAACAGCATGAAGAGGGCCACTATTGCACACCTATGTTTTAGTACTAGAATCAGACCCAAACATCTGCGTTTCTGCAGCAAATATTAACTACAAGGCCAGAGGTGTGTTCAATGCATTGTGAAGCACTGCAAGGACAGCCCACTGGTCCTCAAGGAGATAAGGATTGGACAGGACATTTCAGGTACCTGAGCTCCTTCACTTTATTCCAGTCTTCTATATAATTGGATATTTGATCATAGATTCTCAACCTCATCTAATTCTCACACGAACTGGAATTTTCAAAATAAACCACTGTACAAGCATTAAAAAGCTTGGTTCACACAGTCCAGCTTAATAGTAGCAACAGTAATGTAACAAACACATGTTATCATTATGTCTTATGCAGCTGTTTACGTGGACCAGTCTTACAGTATATTGCAGGCATGAGCAGCTCGATGCAGCTTTCCACTGAAAAAGTCATTAAATCACCAACAAATTTGATACATGTGTTTCAACAGCCCAGTTCTGTGTGATGTTGCTACTGTTTATTTGGAGAGAAAGATTTGATGAGAGTAAAATAAAACCTACACTTTTGCAGTAAAAATACAATGTTCTCATGTGATTTCAAGCAACAAAACCACTACCACAAAAAAGTCAACCATGTGAACATAGTCCAAAAAGTAAGTTCCTCCCCTCCCTTCTCCCCTCTTCCTCCTCACACCCTTCCTCTCTGGTATCCTTTTAAAAGGTTGCATTTTAAAGATCGTGTGGCTGCACACCACAATAAACATGTCGCCTGGATGAAAAGGGCGACATGAGAATCTCGCCCTGCATATAAGCACAAGATTCTCAGTTAAAAGCAGCACAGCAACCCTTTGAGTAACAGAAGTTTGTGTGTGCAGCCGCATGATATTTAAAAAGCAACCCTTTCCCTAATACATGTTAATCTCCTTATGTATCTGGTGCCATAAATAAATAAGTTTAATCCTCGAATCTGGTGATCCCCTCTTCAAGAATGTCTGTTCCCACCTTGTCTCTGATATGTGTGGTATAGGCTTGGTTCTCTCTCGTATTATCTCCATCTTCCCTGCCTCTCCATCTGTACCAATATCATCATCATCGTCCTCCTCTTCTTAATTAGGAGCAGTGGCAGCTGGGGTGACTTGCACCTTTTGTACTGGAGCAGCAGCCGTGCAAGTGGGTGTAGGGGCAGACGGCTGAGAATTAACGGATTTCTCCAGGGTGCCCAGGCAGTTCTCCAGCTTAGAGATGGCTCACTGGGGCATGTCCATAAATAAATGAATGAAAAAGGTATAAACGGTGTTGCCTCTTTCACCTCCCCCTATATACGATCTTCTCCATATTTTTTCCCCCCTCACCCCTCCTCTCCTGAAAACTCATAGCATTCCTTATATGACTATCCGTACACCCGCTCACTGGTGAACCTCCCCATCGTTATCCTTCCTATAGCCTCTGTGTAGAAGGAATTTGGACTCCCCCCATCCTCTTGTAAAATTGTAATGCATTTCTTATGCTTATTTACATACTTTACTCTTGTCAGTTGTTACAGTTGACATTTTTTTATATTCTTATTGTTTACTCCAAACTCTAACAACTTATATTTCAGAAAAGCCTGTTGAAAAATAAAAGTAAGTTCCTGGGACACTTAGCTCAAACCTCGACATTCCAAACAAATCATGTACCTGTAAAATCCTGTATGCTCCTGTGGGCATCACTAGAGAATATCAAGTTCAACATCACATTTTTCCGCAACTATTGTATTCATAGTTCCTGAAGCTCTCTTACCTCAGCCCAAACAAAGCTCATTTGATCTCTCATTTCCCTCTAGCTTCAAATGCACAATATAGTTCCTTTATATTTTACTACCTAATTTTCCTTGTCACTTCTGCTCCTACTACCACTGTAAATGGCTTGGGCCTGAAAGTGACTTGAATGACTGTTTGTGTATAACTATCTAACGAAGTTACTTTACTGTAGGGGTAGACAACCTTCTGCAGTCTGTTGGAGACTACACTACTAACAGCCAGCTGGTGGCTGGTTGGGGATGATGGGAGTTGTAGTCCAACAGCTGGAGGGTAAAATGTTACTTACCCATATTCAAACACTAGTCAAGTCAGAATGCACTCAAAAAAAAAGTGTCCAAGAAGCAACTGAAAGTTAAACTGGTCATTCTCCTGGACCTCTCTGTTGCTTTGAATTAGTTAAAGAGATAGTAATGTCGGAATGTGAAGTTAAGATCAAGTATTAGTTATACTATATTTTTATAACGAACTCTACCATAAAGTTGTATTCTTCACGCAATTTAATTTCAAAGTTTCCCTCTCCCTCCCCTTTCCCCTGTGTCATGCTGATTTCCCTCAAATCTGAAAGTCGGTCACTTGACCGGACAGATCACAACAAGGGACAATATTGTATCTATTAATATAAGGAAAACCCTGCCCGCCCCTCCCCTTTACGAAGGAGGGCAGAGTTTTCCTTATGCTGACACAATATTGTCCCTCGTTGTGATCCGTCCAGACCAGCTTTCATATCTGAGGGAAGTAGGCGTGACATAGGGAAAAGATGCGGGAGGGGGAAACTTAATAAAATTACACAAAGAATACAACATTATGGACATTATGCAGACATTACTATCTCTTCAAGCATCCACTTCTCTTTCAAACCCTCAGAAATATAACAAATCTCTTGATTTTCTCCCCATCTTTCATTTGTTTTGTCAGTGAGGATAACACACTAAGAAATTAGAGCAATTCTAGAGCAAATTAACTGCACGATAAAACTGAAAAAAAAAAAAAATCCTCAAATTTTCATTGATTTAAATGGGGATTTATGTTTAAATGTCCAATGCATTGAAATTTTAATAAATCAGCTGCAATTTACCTAAAAGCGTAGCTCCTACTGTCTGCTCTGTGTTTCAGTGGAAACGTGTGACTCTTTAGATGTTTATGGCAACAACTCCTATCATCCTCCACTTTACTTTGACCTGCTGAGGATGATGGAAGTTACAGCTCAAAAACTGGAAGTCTGCTGATTACAGATCCCTGCTTTATAAAAAAAAATCTCAAAATGAGCAAGGCCCTATCATCATTTGTATGTGCACATGACAATATTTACATGTATTGATCCTTAAAGTAGGCCTGTTAACTTGAATTAATCTTCATATTAATTGGGCCATGGAGAATGTTATTTCAATACTGTCAGAGTTGTAGTTCAAAAGTAATTGAATGATAAAGTATCCCCCTCCTGCCCCTTTTACCTAGTGTAAGCCACCTCCCCTCAGATGTGGAATCTGGTCTTAAGACCAGACAGTTCACAGCAAGGGACAATCTTCTTACTGTGAGAACAATGAAAACCCTGTCCCCACCTTCACAGGTTTTTCAGGTTTCTCCCTTATGCTTACTGAACATTGTCCCTCTCTGCAAGCCATCTGGACTCCACCTTTCTGTTCTGAGGTGAGCAGTGTTACATCAGTAAAGGGGCGGGAGGGGGATACTTTATCGTTCAATTACTCTTGAACTGCAACTCTGACAGTATTGAAATAACACTCTCCATACCCCAAATACTATGATGATTCATTGGAGCTGCTTTTATTTTGAAACATTACTATCCCTTTAATTAAATAACACCCTGATTAATTTACCTGTACTCACACAGGGAAATACTAAAGACCTGGGGCTGGATTCTATTGCAGGTGATTAATATTAACACCAGTTTTAGCAAACATTTTCCTATTGAAGTCTATGGGGAAAACTGGAGATAAAAGCAGTGATAAAATTAGCAGCTGCAATAGAATCCAGCCCCTGATCTGCTAGGGGTGCCTGAGGATAACGTAGGGAACCCTGATTTAGGAGATACCACTACTTTTATTTTTGTAAAAGTGAACTAAATTTTCAGTGCAGCATTGTATGCACTTTGCTGCAATGAGAGCATCATTAGCATAAACTAGCATATAGCACAGCAATCTGAGCGCTCACAACACAGAAATAAAATGAAAAAGAATATCAGTTTTAATAAAGTTTTAAAATATGCAAACTTGAATCCACGGTAACAGGTCCACTTTACCCCTTTAAGTGCCAGTGGTGTGTCCATCACATTGATTTGCAAGGCATACAACGTCCCTCTGGCATTCAAAGGTTAACAGTACTGTACTGAAAAATGTGTTTGCTCTATGGAAATACAGATTTGCTGTTTTTGAAAAAAAATAAGATTGTAAATGAATATATTCATGGGTTCACTGAAGAAAATGACCTAAAATCTCACTAAGGACATGTTGACTTACCTGTCCAATAATAAGCCCCGTTACATAGGCCTTCTGTTGTTGAATAAGCTTAGAGAAATACTTCTCAACTGCATCATCTACATAATAACTTCTTCCCATACTTAAAGGTTAATTTAAGAATCTGCAAAATGAAAGATATTTATTGAAGGATTTGCAAATACAGTTATAATATGCAGTTGCTGATTTACTAAGAAGAATTTGAGCAATTCTGTAGCAAGCCCAATGCACCATGGGAGACAAATATAAATGTTCACTGATTTAAAAGAACACTATCTAAATATTTTATGATGCAGCTGGTTTACCCCAGAAATGCTCCAGTACATTTTAGTACAAACAGAATCACCTAAATATTTGGTTCTCTCTGCCTTTGTTTCTCTTGGACTATGAAACAGCTACACATCTGTACTGTAACTATTTACTGCCCCATTAGAAATGTCTACTTAAAGTGGACCTATCACCTTGAATGCTTTTGTGTATTTCATGTTATCCAAATGTCAGAAACATGTATAGTTTAGGAGACATTCACACTTATTTCTGGAAAAAGTGAAAACATTTCATTGCAGCTCAGAGCTTAAAGTGATAATAATGTCTGAGTCTTCTACTGTTTTTTAAAACACATAGCGCTAGGTTTAATGACTTACAGGTCTGGAGTTCAAAAGATATTCAAGCTGAAAGGATCCGCCCCGGCTGGCCTCCTCCAACTGAATCTGGAATCCGGTCGTGGGACTGAACAGATGTAGTGAGGGAGGAAATATCACGTATTTCTAGCAAATGTACAAATAATGTATTAACCCTTTGAGTTCCAGAGAGGTACGCTGGCGGCTCTGCAGCAGAGCCGAAGTCATGTTATAGGAAAAGAATTCCTTAATTGGAAAGGTCTACAAAATGTGCCTGGTTTGTAAGCACACTTTGTAGACCGTTCCAATGAAGTAGTTTGTTTTAAATAACGCAATTTCTGCTCTTCTGAAGAGCCTCCTTGAGTCGCACAACGTAAATCTCCTGTTGTCAGCTTTACAGCTGACATCAGGAGAAGGGGAGGGAGGGGGGATAAAAGTGAATATCTCTCAAACCATAGTGGTTTGAGAGATAGGATTTGTGGTATATAGTATAATTTTTTAACATCTACAAAACTAGAACCATTTTTTATGGGACATTACTGTCCCTTTAAGATAGTTTTAGTTAATTTGAAAGACAATTTAAACTGCCTATATGTTGTGTTAGCCATTTGTTTGTAAGGTAAATTATTTCTGAGATATGATACTTTATTTGTTGCAAAGCAATGGGTTGGGTATCGCTTGGGAACTCAAAGGGATAACTGTTAGGGGACCCTGAAAAAGCAAGACTGCATGTTAAGGTAACTTGAACAAAAGATTGAGGACCACTGACATAGGGATTTGAGAACTTATGACACATTATCTCCTTTTCGTCATGGCTTAGTGCATCTCCAGTCCCCCAAAGTAATTATGTGGCAAACCAAATGCACCATAGGGGACATATAAATATTTCCATTGATTAAAGGAACAGTAAACTTATTTTTAATAAAAATATATATGTTATAGGACTTTTCCTGTTTAGCAGAACAAAGATACCCCCTGCAGTCAGTTGCTTCATTCAAAACTTGTAACGGTTCAAAACTGTTATACTCTCTGGAAACGGATCCTGAGAGTTCAATCGCACAGGAAGTGACTCAGTAGTTGTTTTCACATACTATGTAGAACTGCTGTCAGTTATCTCTCCCACAGAATTAAATGGAATAATGATCTAAAATCTGGCCACTAAGGGCAATGTTCATGTAAAAAAATGTTTGTCAACTGTAATAAGTTTGTAAAGATGCACCTCCCAACAGTGGGAGTAGGTTTGTTTTCCTCAGCAGGGAAAGTCCTGCGATGCATATTATGAAAACGAACGTTTGCTGCTCCTTTAACCCTTTGAGTGCCAGCCATATGTGGGTTATGGGCTTAGCCATGTACAGTGAGGGAAAAAATTATTTGATCTCCCACTGATATTGTACGTTTGCCCACTGACAAAGAAATTATCAGTCTATAATTTCAATGGTAGGTTTATTTGAACAATGAGTGACAAAATAACAACAAAAAAAATCCTGAAAAACACATTTCAAAAAAGTTATAAATTGATTTGCATTTTACTGAGTGAAATAAGTATTTGACCCCTTTGCAAAACATGACTTAGTACTTGGTGGCAAAACCCTTGTTATTAATCCATATGCTACAGATAGGCACTGGAGAATAGATAATGAAGTTACCATAAATCTACCCTCATGGTAGGGTGCACTCTAGAGCTAAACATGTAAACTCAAAAATATGTGAAAATGTAAGAGAAGACCTTAAAGAAGAAAAATCTTTCCAACAAAAACACCTAAAGTAGCTCTTTAATAGAGGCACTCCTCAATAAGTAACTAAATAGACAATATAGAAAAAAATATAAGTGTTTATTGGTATACAAATATAAATAATTAAAATATATACTGGCCGGACTACATCCCTTAGTTAATGCAGTCCCCAAAATAACATACAACAGAATACACAGTTGTTAATAAACTCTATAAACAGAGTAATACACAAACATAACATTCTAAATACAGGCATAAAAATGCCCCAGATGTTTAATACACATCTCTTAAAAATCGAATGTATAGGAAGTATCTGTACAACAAAAACATAAACATGAAACTGTTTATATAATAGAGAGAATATAAACAGATACTTATCAACCCCAAGTCTTGAGTAGGATGTGTTAAAGATGTATATAGGGGGACTACAGACTAAGGAGAATCATCCGGCCGTGCTGACCATCCCAACGCGTATCGCCGAAATGGCTTCGTCAGGGGTCCCATATTTGATGGTGGGGATGGTGTTCTTGTGGTCATAGACAGCATTCTTCCTCCTCCAAACACGGCGAGTTGAGTTGATGCCAAAGAGCTCTATTTTGGTCTCATCTGACCACAACACTTTCACCCAATTCTCCTCTGAATCATTCAGATGTTCATTGTCAAACTTCAGACGGGCCTGTACATGTGCTTTCTTGAGCAGAGGGACCTTGCGGGCTCTGCAGGATTTCAGTCCTTCATGGCGTACTGTGTTACCAATTGTTTTCTTGGTGACAATGGTCCCAACTGCATTGAGATCATTGACAAGATCCTCCCATGTAGTTCTGGGCTGATTCCTCACTGTTCTCATGATCACTGAAACTCCACAAGGTGAGATCTTGCATGGAGCCCCAGACCGAGGGAGATTGACGGTTATTTTGTGTTTCTTCCATTTGCGAATAATCGCACCAACTGTTGTCACTTTCTCACCAAGCTGCTTGGCGATGGTCTTGTTGCCCATTCCAGCCTTGTGTAGGTCTACAATCTTGTCCCTGATATCCTTGGACAGATCTTTGGTCTTGGTGGAAAGTTTTGAATCGGATTGATTGATTGATTGCTTCTGTGGACAGGTGTCTTTTATACCCTTTAAGAGAGTGATCCTAATCTCAGCTTGTTACCTGTATGAAAGAAACCTGGGAGCCAGAAATCTTGCTGATTGACAGGGGGTCAAATACTTATTTCACTCAGTAAAATGCAAATCAACTTAAACTTTTTTGAAATGCGTTTTTCAGGATTTTTTGTTGTTATTCTGTCTCTCACTGTTCAGATAAACCTACCATTAAAATTACAGACTGATCATTTCTTTGTCAGTGGGCAAATGTACAAAATCAGCAGGGGATCAAATAATTTTTTCCCTCACTGTATACTTGCCAAGCCGGTGCCCCACACATTGATGGTGTCATCCACCCTCCCCCATCCCTCTTTTATATTGTTTTTTAATTATAAAGCAGGCCTCATTGGGTTGGCATCAGCACCCCTCCTGGTGACTGGCCAGCTATTGATCTCCCAGCTGACCACTTTGGGAAGTCAATAATGGCAACACAGGAGAGTGACGTGCTCTCTTGCTTCACTCCTATCCGAACTTTCCGGTAGGAGTGGGAGGGATTGGGGAAAGGCTCACCAAGTCACTGGTGACATGATCACCAGTGACGTGAGAAGGCTTTCCCTGTCTGGGGTTCAGACAATGAATGTGGGGGATCAGTGCTGAACAGTGGAACCATACTGGGGTTAGATAATGGGGGAGATGCACCAAGAGGTGATAAAGTGGTGTTGACTTCTCCAGTGACATCGCTCCTCCAATTCCTATTTTATTCTGTGGAGCCTATGCACTATGATTTCTCAAGGAAGGAGAGATCTTAGTATATTGGTTCTATAGAATAGCATAGGAACTGGAGTAGATGATGCCTTTTGGAGTCAGGAAAGGTTTTTTTACCCACTTTGGTCCTAACTGGAAATGGCTTCAACTGAGTTTTGTTTACCTTACTCTGGACCAAGAAAAGAGATTTGGAAAATGTTGAACCAAGTTATACTGTGTCTTTTTTTCCAACCTCCTCAGCTACATAACTATAGATGCAATTATATAAGCTAAAGATGTGCAATTCAGGAACAAACCAACTGCACCAGGGGATTAAATGAAAATCCCCACCGATATAAATAAAAATTGTAATCATGTGATTGGTGGAGAGGTTCCAAAGCAATGTGTTGGAGACCTCTCTAACATAATTCACTGGGTATAAAACATTTAAATTAATGGGGATTTTAGGTATGTTTATTTGTTTCCTATGATGCAGACAGTTCGCTCTAGAATACACAAATGTGCAGCTTCAGGAACGTAACCTTATGCGCTAGTAAATCTAGCAGCAACTGTCATTTACTGCATCCGGATTGCATAAGCCTAAGAAGAAGAAACCCCGTCTCCTCAACTGTTAAATTACAGCAAACCCCACCACAGCTAGCCAGAGTTTAGATTTATACCCCCTCGGCAGCTAGAGAGTCACCGATTTTCTCACGCGTGAACACATGAAGCTCCCTTACCTGTTTCCTTGAGTCTCACTGCTGACTGGGCTATAGAAGATGACATCCAATCAGAAGCTCGTCTGTATGTCACACGTGATACAGAGATTCTTGACTGGCCTATTACGCCTAGGTTGCCATCTTTGATTTGGGAAAGGTGTGTTTGACAGGTATTTTATTTTATAATGAAGACAGCAGTTTTTTCGTCGTTGCGCACGGACTTTAATTGTAATGGAAGTGTTGGTCCAATAGCACGGGTGCAAACTAATACAAAACGTAGGGGCTTATGTTAAAGAAAGTGATACAATTCAGAGACAAGCCAACTGTTCAGAGTACAGATAAATATTTTCGAAATTCCCATTGATTCAAATGTGTATTATTAACCCATTGAATGCTAAAGAGTTCTAACAATTCGATGCGGTGGGAACCTTTATACCGATTAAAATTAAACGGAATATTTACCTGTCCCCTTCGATGCAGTTGGTTGCCATAACGGATCCACTTTCTGTTTATAAATAAGGTCCATGTTGGACCCGTAGTTATAAAACTAACCAGTGGCTATTTTGGATTAAACCATCTACGCCATATGGGGGGCACAACATTTCTTAAAGTCCCATGGGCTTGAATAGATCTGTTTAACCAATTGAATGCTAGAGAGTGCATTAGAGACCTCTCTAGCATTCAAGAGGTTAAAAGCCCGATTTGATATGAATATATGACCCCTATGGTGCTGTTTACTCTAGAATAACTCCACTTTGCTTTAATACATATGGGCCATAATTAGGTCAAAATAAAGCAGTGCTATTGCTTTTATTTACACAGGATTTTAAGGACCAGATGTTTTTGCAGATTCGCCTGCATTCACATATTAGATAGGCTAAGAGTAATCATTCTCACAATTCGATTAACATTTTTTTACTACACGTAGGGTTGACATATTTTAACAAGTGACACGTATAAAATGCATGTAACAGGACCGCATTAGATTAAATGCATGTCTGCGTTATGTTTTTACTACAGGTTCCTTATACACCCCAAACAATATCACTTCTTTCTTGCAAGAGGCGTATACCCCGAGATTAGTCATCCAACCATTCTAGCCGAAAAATCTGCATGTGGCCCTCGAGTCTAGAAAAGGGCCACATGTGCTTAAAATGCCTGAATTGGGGTTGAAAAATGTATATTGGAAAAACTTCGCTGACACCTAGTGAATTAAAATTAAATTATGTTGTAACATGATATATGCTATAAGCCAGGGCTTAAAATGTGAAGTCCTTTGCTACTAGCCAGACCTGAAAAGTTACTCACCACTGCAAGACATAACATAACCACCAGGGCTGAATTTCTACTCGCCAGGACTAAATTTTCACTCGCCATTGGCTAGTGGCGAGTGGAAATTTTGAGCCCTGCTATAAGCCATAAAAATGTATAGGTGTTTTTGTTTGATATAGTAGTAGGCAATTAGCTCTTCTTAACACTGTACAAGATAACAGATTGAAGGCTGCAGGAAAAGCCTATAAGTGCCGTATGCCACCTTTTGTCCACCACTGTTACATACCGTTATGTTGCCCATAAACTAGTTGCCATACCTGGGAACTTTCAAAATGAACCAACCCTGAGATCTTAACCCTGAAATATTAACCCCTAAAGTTCCCCAAGACATAGATATCGGGCGATACATCCCTGCATGCTCTAACATGGGGGGTGTATGTACTTAATCGTCATAAAGTGGAAATGACTTCGTGAACCCACTTCTCTAGAACCTATGTTATTCTATAGAGCCTATGCACTAAGCTCGCCAAAGCTGGAGAAATATTAGTGCATTGGCTCCATACAATAACACAGGAATTGAAGAAATTATATCACTTGAGAAATCATCTCCACTTTGTAAAGCCTGGCTTAGTGCATAAACCACAGGCATTTTTATCAGTCCTCAATGAACCATTAACATACGGTAATTCAGCGTTGTCACTGTCTAAACATATAATGGGTGCAACGCGTGGTAGTAATAGGGAACCTAGTGGACTAGTAGAGTAAAAATGATAAAGGCATCATTTTATTTTACGAGTATTCTGACCATACAAATGAGTATTACGATGTATCCCTTTGTCCTTCTGGTATAAGTGGCAGCAATTTGGAGACCAAATAAACAGATATTTGGTGCATATGAGACCGTTACCACAGGTCTCTCTCACCCTGAGATGCGAGTCAAAAACCTGAGAACTCCCAGATATACTAAATGACATCACTTATACTCATCTTGACTACTTTTACCAACATGCTTTGCGAGGCCTGTATCTTACGTTTAATAAACGTCATAACGCTGCGCCCCCTATGTGTTCCCAGCAGGCATTGGGTCCCTCCGTGTCGGCGGGTATTTTTCGATCCTGATCTTGTGTCTTTGGTTTTGCGCTGCTGTCTTACGCGGGCAGCAACATGGCGGCTGTTCTGCAACAAGTGCTGGAGAGGGCCGAGCTGGCCAAGCTGCCCAAGGCTGTCCAGACCAAGCTGGAACGTTTCCTCTCTGAGCAACAGGCCGAGATAGAATCCATGATATCCAGACATGAGAAGTTCCGTGTAGACTGTGGTATGGAAGGGCTCGAAATTCTCCTCTCTATGGGGGAGGTGGCGGGTGCTGGGTTAGATCATCTGTTAATGTGTATGTCATGTTCTGCGTGGACACGGGTGCTTATCGCAGCTGGCTAGACATGCTTATACTTGGGCACTGGGTTAGTCTGTAGATATTTACTGATGTAAGCGATAGCTTAACTCTGTAAGTGCTAGAGAGGTATCAAACTCATTGCAATTGGTTCGCTTTGGCGCTCAAATGGTTAAGCTGGGTTCCCACCTCCGTGCTCTTTCTTTTTCTGTAGAATCTCAGGAAGCAGGGATCTTAATATTCCGCATTTTATTCCAACTTTACTTACAGGGGCTGTCACTGGTTTAAGCCAGGTGAATCGAGAAGCGTTATTTTCACGTCGTTAGTACTAACGAATTATACTTGGGGACAGGTGTATATGTTTACTTAACAATGGACTTGGGTAGGTGTCAGGAGTAAGACATAGCTAACTGCTCCTCCCATAGGTCTATCCCAATAGTTTACCCCACAAACATGTCTTCTTTCTCTTCTTAGATAACGTTTTTGGGGGTGGAAGATCCACTTTAGTGGCTTAGAAACGGATACTAAGCAAATATAGTTTGTGTTCATTTATGCATATTTCTGACATTTATGTATTATGGCATCAGCATAAGAGCTTCACCTCTATTCTGCCCTGCAATAGCACTCCTATATTGTGGAGGGGGAAAGCTGTAATTCAAAGCCTTGTTCAGCACTACCCTTGAAAACAATACTACATATGTGCATGTGCTTTTCCTGCACAGTCTCTGATGTTGCTTTGCTCTTCCTTATATGTTGTGATCCTGCAGAGTTATCTCATAACATGACAATATGGTATGTGCTTTCAAAATATAATTTAATGATTTAACTTTCTAGCCAGTAGTGTGTTAAGTTCAAATATATTTTTTAAAAGCACAAACCAGATCGTCTTAATATCGGCATTGTGTAATTGGTAATCCAAACTCTTTCTGCCTTGTGTTGTTTTTTTTTTTTTTTGTAATTTGACAGATTATATTGAGATATAAAAATGTATACAGCAGGCTGAGAAAGCAACACTGTATTAAAAGGGGTGTACTGTGCATTTATGGTGATGTGACAGACTCTGGGGAACAGTTCTATTTTATGTTAAAAATATTTAAAAAAAACAAAAAAAAAAAAAAAACAAAACAACAAAACAAAACCCAAACTCTTCTAGAAAAAGGTGATACCGTGTTAGTCATGGAAGAAGCAGGAGACTTCAGCTTGATACTTGCACTCTAAAAGCTTCTCAGTTAGCCATTAAAGATTTAAATTTTACTCTGTCGGTCTTTTATGGAGCAGAGACCGGTGATTGCTCTATCTTCAATAATCTGTTGCTCAGTCATGGGTGCGTGTACCTCTCATAATTACTCTTCTACAGGGTACCAGCTAATCTGAGGGTTGTACTGTTAAAGGAATTGTAACGTTGTAAAATATCTCGATTGCCGAGTCTTCTTTATAACGTAATGTATAACACTTTGTGCTATCTTTTTTTCTTCACTTCTGTAGTTCTTGGAAGCATTTTAGTACAGGCAAGGCATACTGGAAAAATTGTAAGAAAAATGAGACTGTAGTTGGTATAGTTTTATGCTTCTGGAACTCCATGTCTTGAACTACAGACAAGAGTTGACACAAAAGTTATGAAGTGGAGAATCATCTCCTGCCCCTTCTGACTACGTCTCTCTGCAGCTCATGCAGGTCCGGACTGATGCGGCGAGGGACAAATTTTAGTATGTAAAGGAAAATCTTGCCCCCCCTTCGTCAAGGAGGGCAGGGGTTTTCCTTATACTTACTGAAGTTTGTCCCTCCCTGCATCCGTTGGGTCGCACAACATGATTAGAGATCCAGTGGGAGGGGCCGGGCGGGGGATCCTTCTCCACTTCATCATTTTTGAACTGTAAACAAATAAGATGCTTGAAATGGCGCAAAGTGTTTGTTATAAAGAAGAGTCTGCGATCTAGATGTTTTACAGCATTACAATTACTTTAACTTCTTGCGTGTCAGAGGGATGTACTATGCATTGCAAAGCAATATGTTGAACAGAGTGATGGCAATCAAGGGGTTAAGCTAGCTGCATGTGCTGCAATACCTCTCTGGGAGTAAATCTGTCCCATTGTAAAATGGTATACTTGGGATGTAAAAATCCAAAGGAAAAATATAGTATTAAGGGTATTGTGCTGTCAGAGACAACAGAGGAAAGGTATTTGGGAGGAATTAATTTCTAATGCGTTTAAGGTAGGCAGGCAATGTAATAAAGCTGCAGGGAATGCAAGCAGTGTGCTGGGTTGTATAGCTAGGGGCATTAGTAACAGAAAAAGGGAAGTGGTCATGCCACTTTACAGATCTCTGGTTAAACCTCACCTAGACTACTGTGTACATTAATGGAGACCCCATCTCCAGAAGGATATAGATACTCTAGAGAAAATTAAGAGGAGGGCTACTAAAATGGTGGCTGGCTTGCAGAAAAAAGTGTTCAGATCCTTTAGTCCTGATATGTATAGCTTGGAGAGAAGAGAGAGCGTGGATATGACAGATTGAACAAAGTGCAGGAGGGAAATCCATTTCAAAGGAGTAAAAATGTTAGGACAAGAGGCCATTGTCTAAAACTAGAGGAATGCAGGTTTAGATGCAATGTAAGAGTTTTACTTCACTGAGAGGGCAGTAGATAAGTAGAATAGCCTACCAACAGAAGTGGTAGCAGTTAATACAATGACAGAATTTAAGCATGCATGGGATAGGCATAAGTCCTAAGGAAATGATAAAGGACCAAATAAGGTTTGATGTTTTTACAGTAGGAAAATGGGCAGACTAGATGGGTTGAATGGTTCTGATCTGTCTTGAAATTCTCTATGCTTGGGTACGGCTTTTACATCTAAAAGTAGACAACACTCCCTGTCAGTAAGATTAATCTGTCTGGGTTTCACCGGTAAAGACCCCCACAGGGACCCCAACTTTACAGAGCTGGACTATATTTTCATGCTTTATAAATGAATGATAATTTTATAGAAACTCTGTGTTTTAAGACTAATATTTCACAAATGTTAAACATTGTGCCAGTAAACAGCAGTGGGATTATTACGAAAGGAACCCACAATTTTACCAGGCTCAGATCTACGATAATGGATTCTAATGGAAACTAAGTGATGACTATAGATCCAGACATTAAAACAAAATATTATTAACTTAAAACCACTTTGACTATCTGAATAAATGATTAACACTGAAACATCACTCAACAGGGGTGTGTGTGTGTGTGTGTGAGAGAGATTTATATGAGCAATGTTAAATAGTGTAACAGATTGGCTCATTTGTGTTCGCAGTAACCAAAGTGTTTAAAAAAAAAAAAAAAAAAAAAAAAAGTCAAGTCTCTGAAAACCACAACCTCTCAGTATAAGCATTGAGCCGACTCAATATAAATTCAGTATAGTATCAGAACTTGCTTATGTTCACATTGCCATAGATCAGTAGATGAAAGGCGATGAAGGTGAAATCAGATGAAAAAATGAATGATGGAGGATATGTATTGACAAAACAAATACCACTGATATTCCACAGTTCCTCTTTATAGTGATAACTTGTAATCTTTTCCACAATCTTGATTATTCTCTCACAGTTCACTTTCTCTCTCTCTCTCTCTCTCTCTCTCTCTCTCTCTCTCTCTCTCTCTCTCTCTATCTCTCTCTCTCTCTCTCTCTCTCTCTCTCTCTATATATATATATATATATATATATATATATATATATATATATATATATATATATATATATATATATATAGAAGACTTTGTGCCTGCCAAAACACACCCAGGGGAGGCATAAAGCAGGAGTTACTACTCCTATTGGGTGATTCAATCATGCAGGGAGTTGGCCCGCCCCCACTATGCAGCCCGCCCACCACTATCAAAGTCAGAAAAAAACAATATGGCCGCCACTTGCTCCTACTCCACAGACAAACACACATGCCCCACTCACACACACACACAGACCACCACACACACATGCCCCACTCACACAGCACCACACAAACACACACACATGCCCCACTCACACAGCACCAAACAGACATGCCCCCAGTCACACACACAGCACCACATACACACACAAAGCCAGAAATACATATGGCTGACACACACACACACAGTCACTCACCCTGACTCCCAGAGGCCTCAGCAGGACCTGTACTGCAGCACCAGAGGAACAAAATTGCACTCAAAGGGTTAAGGTAGGTCCTCATTGCTCAATTATTTCTTCACTGTCATCATTTGCCATGCAAGACACAGGACAGACAGCCATCAGATTCACACTTAACCCACTGACTGCCACAGGGTTGTGTATCAAGTCTTACCCCTCAGGGAGTGTGTTCAAACCCCTCACACTGTAAACTTGCATTTCTCTCCCACTTCTCCTCCTTCCCCAGCCTATTACTAACACTTTTCCACATTTATGTTAAGCCCCGCCCCCTACTCACGATTAAGCCCCACCCCCTTTTAACCCAGATTGCCCCATTGCTCTCTCCACATCAGCACCACATGAGGGACTCCACAAGTAAAAGTTCACAGGTATTACACACTCATGCCCCACTCACACAGCACCAAACACCCATACACACACACACACACAAAGCCAGAAAGAAAGATGGCTGACACCCAGTCACTCACCTTGACTCCCAGTGGCCTCAGCAGGACCTGTAGTAAAGACACTGAACGATGCTGCATCACCAGGGGAACAAAATGGCACTCAAAGGGTTAAGGTAGGCCCTCATTGCTGAATTACTTCTTCACTGTCACCATTTGCCATGCAAGACACAGGACAGACAGCCATCAGATTCACACTTAACCCACTGACTGCCACAGGGTTGTGTATCAAGTTTTACCCCTCATGGAGTGTGTTAAAACCCCTCACACTGTAAACTTGCATTTCCCTCCCACTTCTCCTCCTTCCCCAGCCTATTACTAACACTTTTTCACATTTATGTTAAGCCCCGCCCCCTACTCGCGATTAAGCCCCACCCACTTTTAACCCAGATTGCCCCATTTGTCTCTCCACATCAGCACCACATCAGTCCCCTCTAGGGACTTCACAAGTCAGTGTTCCCAGGTATGAACACACTTCCCACTGCTATTTAACTCTGACATGCCTCTCTATACCTTAACCCTTTGAGTGCCAGAGGGCTACACAACTCATGAGCACATGTGTTTCTGCTCATATATGTTGCGTGTCTGTGTGTGTACATCTCTGTTACATATGTGTGTCCATGTGTGCATCTCCAGTGTGTCTGTGTGTACATGTGTTTTGCATGTCTCTGCCGCTCACTGTGTGTATGTGCATACCTCCCAACATTTCACAGGGCCAAAGAGGGACACGTTAGTTTTAGGTGATATTGTTGGGGGTCTGGCTGGTGGGCGGGGCATTAGTAAGAATTTTTAGGTTATTTCATGACCTATTACTGGCTATTTATGTAACTGAATAAATGATTTAGTTCAAGACCAAAGTTTTTAATTTGCACAGACTAATGTATAAACACATATACTGAAGTTTATTGCTGTAGAGCAAAGTAATACACACCACACAGTCAGGGCTGGTGCAAGGATTTTTGCCACCCTAGGCAAAACCTAATTTTGCTGCCCATTTCGCTCCGCCCCTTGTGCCCCACCCCTTTATACTCCGGCCTACTTATACCCAACCTCTTTTCATGATTGTCCTCTCTCTGCCCCCTGAGCCACTCTGCCCCTGTTCTGGAGAGGCCTGTAAGAGATGCCCCCCACCAGCTCCAACTTGCCCCTTATCAGCTTCACTTTGGCCCACCAGTTCCACTTTGCCCCTATCAATTCCAACTTGCCCCCATCAGCTCCATCGTGCCCCCACCAGCTCCATTTTGCCCCCTCAGCTCCAACTTACCCCCATCAGCTCCACTTTGCCCCCATCCTCTCCAACTTACCCCCATCAGCTCCACTTTGCCCCCCATCCGCTGCAACTTGCCCCCACCAGCTCCACTATGCCCTCTCAGCTCCAACTTTCCACTATCAGCTCCACTATGCCCCCAGCAGCTCCAACTTGCCCCCCCATCCGCTCCAACTTGCCCCCCCATCCGCTCCAACTTGCCCCCCCATCCGCTCCAACTTGCCCCCCCATCCGCTCCAACTTGCCCCCCCATCCGCTCCAACTTGCCCCCCCATCCGCTCCAACTTGCCCCCCCAGCTCCACTTTGCCCCCCCAGCTCCACTTTGCCCCCCCCAGCTCCACTTTGCCCCCCCTCAGCTCCACTTGCCCCCCCTCAGCTCCACTTGCCCCCCCTCAGCTCCACTTGCCCCCCCTCAGCTCCAACTTGCCCCCCCTCAGCTCCACTTTGACCCTCATCAGCTCCAACTTGCCCCCACCAGCTCCACTATGCCCCCTCAGCTCCAGCTTTCCCCTAACAGCTCCAACTTGCCCCCATCGTCTCCACTTTGCCCTAAATCTGCTCCAACTCTCCCCCTCAGCTCCACTATGCCCCCTCAGCTCCAACTTGCCCCCCATCACATACCTGTATCTCCCGCGCAGTCTTCTCTTCAGTAATGCAGAGCGAGGCAGGAGATCATGACTCCCAGCGTGCTCTGCATTACTAAAGATCCGACCAGATGAGGGAGCGCTGTAGCAACATAGACCTGACTGTGTTGTGGTTCCTGGCATGGTGTGTGTGGGGCGCAGCTCTTCTCCGCTGCATGCCCCCGCCCCCAGTACATGTGCGCCCTAGGCCGGCCCCTACCTCGCCTATAGGTGGAGCCGGCCCTGCACACAGTCTGACCTCCTAAAAAGAGGGACAACAGGGTGGGAAAGAGGGGACAGAGGGATTTGGCCCTCAAAGAGGGACTGTCCCTCCTAAAGAGGGACACTTGGGATGTATGGTATGTGTCTGCCTGTATGCTGCATATGTCTGTGTTTATCAGTGTGTCTGCATTTCAAACACGTGCGCCCAATGGTCATAACATGACGGGCAACGCCGTCCCATGTTGCTAGTGTATATATATATATATATATATGTGTATATATATATATATATGTATGTGTATATATGTATGTTATGTATATATATATGTATATGAAAATATTTTAAAGGTAGTGTCTATT
>CM074722.1:139102086-139202105 GCA_037306005.1 Rhinophrynus dorsalis
TCATGGAAAAGTAACTGGTTAAAACTCTTGTAGAACAGCTTCTTGAGCAATCTCTCAGCTGCATTTGTGGGAGTATACTGCTCCACTTTGGGCTTGGACAGGGGACTGTGTTCTTGGTGAACATGGGGAGAAACCACAGGGAGTGTACAAGGAGGAAGTACTACAATGGCTGTGTGATGGGGTTGCCAGAAACTGTCATGTCTGCCTCCATAGACATGGCATCCAATACTAATTGAACATGTTGTTGTCGTCTTGAAAGAAGGTTCAAGGACAAAATTCATAGGGACCATTTAGATATTCTTCCTGTAGTAAGGTTGTGTGGGGAAAGTTATTAGGAGATGCTGTTTCTGTTTCTCTTAAGTCCTGGGCTGTTGTTCCCTGGGGTATGGTTCTGGGTGCCTGTGGATTGTTTCACAATGTTAGTTTTTATAAGCTTCTCAAATGAATCTCTGGGGGCTTCAAACAATAAAGACCATCTGATTTCCATAGGGCTGTTCAATGTACTACTCTTACTCAGTGCTATAGAAGGTTCACAAGCACAAATATAAAAGTTTCATATTTTTTCATATACTATTTTGGAGGTCTCTAGATCCATTGGGAGAGTCTGGAACAAAATAATGTTTAATTAGGGTGTAACCATCTTATAAATGGCAGTGAGACATGGAGAGGTGTCATGGGGAGTGCTAAATGAGAGATGTTCAAGTGAAGAATAGAAATATGGAGGCAGGCAGAGTATTGCTGGTAGCTAATAAGATCAGAATCCGATGTTAAAGTGGACGGTTGCCCTAAGTTTTTAGTTTTGTGCTAGAGAGATTCCCTATATGTTCTAGCTCTTTCAGAAAAAGGATTTTGAGATGGTAAGCCTTTATGTTTTGGGGTATGACACTTTATTCTAAATTCCTGCACAATATGTTCTGATAGAGTCCAGGCTTATCATTTGCTGCTAGTGTGTTTGGCCTTTGCCTGTATACGTTCATAGTGCAGTGTATGTGCGTTGGTATTGGCACAGCATAGAAACCAACTGGAGGTCCTTTCATAGGCGCGTGTGTCTGTCTATTGTATGATAGAGCTGTCTACAAGATGAGATTTAGATCCTTTGGCTACCATTAAGGAGAAGGGCAGAAGAACAGAGAAACACTGTAATGAGTGAAGAAAATGTGATGACAGTAAATTCGAATTCTAAAACAAAAAAAATTGTTCTATTGAGGTGGCTATGCCAGCTGATATTGTACCTATTGCTAGAAAATATCATATATATATATTCTCTCTCTCTCTCTCTCTCTCTCTCTCTCTCTCTCTCTCTCTCTCTCTCTCTCTCTCTCTCTCTCTCTCTCTCTCTCTCTCTCTCTCTCGTCTCTCTCTCTCTCTCTCTCTCTCTCTCTCTCTCTCTCTCTCTCTCTCTCTCTCTCTCTCTTCTAGTGGTGAAGGTTAATAAATCTTCCCAATATGTAATAAATGGAGAGCGCTACAACCATCTGCATATAACAAATGTTACACAATAAATATTTTGTGTTTGAGGGTTGTTGAGAATTTCTAGGATTTTTGTTACACAATAAAATGATTTGCCGATGGTTATAACACTCTCCATATATAATGTATTGGGACTGTATATAATAATGTATGGCTCACTGTCATTAAATTAATTGAAATGGTCATTTGGATGTCAGTGGTAATGAGGAAATGCACTGGGAAAGACCTTACCCTTGAGTGTCGGGGGGGGGGTAGTGCAGCGCATGGCTTTCTCATATGTTGCACACCTACTCTGGCACTCAAATTCTTAAATTTGAAAAAAAATGTTTTGGCCTAGATATTTCTAATTGAAACTTTTCTTGTTCCCCTTAGAGCAACAGTATTTTGAAGTTGAGAAGAGACTAACTCAAAGTCAAGATCGTCTTGTTTCTGAATCGCAGGAGTGTCAAAATCTAAGGGAACAGCTCAATAAACAAAGTATGGGCAAACAGATTGTAATATGTGGTTTTCTGAACTGATTTTCAGTGAACTCTGTTTAATGAAATGTTTAGTTGTAATTGTATGTTTATACTGTGTGCAAAAATATTCTGTAAAAACATTCAAAGAGCAAATATGTATATGTAAATCTGAGACTAGTTGTTGGTGTTGACTAGTACTCCTGTTATACTCTGCTCAGATGGTATGTATGATCGGCATTGTAATCCAGCAACAGCTGGAGGGCTTCAGATTGCTTGTCCACCATTTAGTTGCCTTTTCTAAGGAACTGTGCATGAAAAGTTTAATGTGGCGCAGTAAAGTATTGATTAGGTCTTCTGAGCGCTAAGCAGAAAGCTGCTTAGTAGATTTAACTCTAATCCTTTGAATGCCAGAGCGGTATTCAGTGCATTGGTTCGCAATGCATTGGATGACACTCAAATGGTTAAGGGTCCCTTATTTAAAAGAAAAGTGGAGCAATTCTGTGGCAAACAAACTGCAACACACTATGCATTGTTGTGTTTTTTAATGACCATTTGACTCCCTTGAATGCAAGTAAGCATTCCATTGTTCTGGAAAGCAATACATCGATCCCTGGCATTCAAGAGTTACCCACCACCTCCATTTAACATCAACTGGTTTTGAGGAATTTGCATCTGTACCTATGGTCCCTTTGGATAGCCTCCGAATTGCTTCTCTTTTCTTTCTTTCTTTCTTTTGAAAATTATGCTATTTATTCCACCATCACTTTTCATGAACACAAGAAAGGAAGAGCCTCATTACAAGTGCAGTTTTGATGAATCAACAAGATACAGGTTAACTTGGAGTTTTCCAAGTAATATTTGGAGGATTTCTAGGAATTGGGACCTTGGCAAATTGCAGGTGTTTCACAACTGGTGGAGAGCTGACACAATTCACATTCCCCCCCCCCCCCTTTTTCCTTTTATATGCAACAAACTTTACATATTTTAATTTCTTAGGTGCTGAACAAAAAGAGTTAACTGAAAAAATCAAAGACATTGAGACAGACAATGATCGCCTTGTGGCCTTACAGGTAATCTACTTTTATCTTGGAATCCATTCATAGTGACGTTAAAACGCACAGCTTAGTATTTTGAAAGGACAGTTGAGAAACGCAATTTGTTTTACCGATCAGTGAGATTGCCCATTTATCACTGTGTATGGGCGAACATGTTGCTTAGATCAGGTTGACCATTTTCAAACTACAATGTCTACTGTGTGCAAAATACCTTACAGGATGAAACTTCCATGGCTAGCAGAAATCCTTTGACCCGTGGAGTTTGTCATTTTTTTATTTTTTTACAATAACTGTGGATATGAGGGCTTCCTCTCACTAGAGACATTCCAGACCCTCATGTGCCGAGTTGTGCTATATGGTCTTCATATGTCAGTTGACTGCAGCTCCCATTATTTTAGGTGTTGTGAATTGTAGTCCAACAGTTTGAGAGCCATTTGTTGCCAAGCCATACTTAAATGTTTGGACGATCTTGCACTAAAGTTCCCCCCCCCCCCCCAATACATACTCTGTGCATAGAGTTTTTAGTACAGTCTTCAGTATCTGATTTTAATTTAAGCTGTTGAAGACCAGAGGTTTTCAGTGCTCTGCACACACATTTGGTCTTCAAGTTTAGTCCCTTAAAGCAGCAAGAAAGCCAGGAACTCTTGACTTTTTCTATTTAAACCCCCCCCCTGTAATTTCTTAAAATGGAAGCTTCTTTAGCTCGCTCTCTCTCTCTCTCTCTCTCTCTCTCTCTCTGTAAAATGTTCTAATAACTTGATCACAATTCCTGTTTTCTAAAAGCAATTGGTCTTGATGCACTTAAAATGGTTTTATACTTCTGTTTCACATAGAGTGTTCTCCTTTTTGTTTTTTAGAGTCAGATAACAAGGGCTAAAGATTCAGTTGAGGCAGAGAAGAGAGATTTGGTTCGGACAAACGAAAGACGAGCTCAAGAGCTGGAACATCTAAATGGTATGAACAGACACACACACTTCACGTAGTGCTTCACTCCCCAGCAGTCTAACATAATAACTGGTCCTGTCAAAGATCATCCTTGCACTTCAATGTAAATGGGTACCTATCATTCTGTGTAGGAGTGTGCATTTTGGCTGGCTGTTCTGTATAAAGGAGTGAAGTGCAATTCAGTGGTGTCTCCATCTGAAGTCAGCTGATGTGTTCCTGGAATACCTTTTTGAAAAAGAGCCATGTGGTAAACATGTAGTTACCTCTGTAAAACTTAAGTAAACTCCTTATAGGAAAATGTTGAGGGTTTTTTTTTTTTTTTTTTTTTTTTTTTTTTAATAAATTGTACAGCACTGCGGAATTAATTGGCGCTATATAAATAAAGAATAATAATAAATGAAACCTTCAAAATTACGAAGGTCTATGTGCACAAAAGAAAACTGGGAAAATTATAAAGAATGAAGACACATGCACCCTTTATTTGGAAGATCAGTAGCCCAAGTGTATTTAAAAAAAAAAAACAAAACAAAACCAAAAAAAAAAAACAAAAAACTGCAGTACTGGGGAAAACCAGCAGTAATGTAGGGGACAAATATTACTGTCAGAGTTTCTGAATTATGATGAGTAGATGTCACTAAAGATGACCAATAACTATTCATAAAAATCAGTCCCTCCGAAGCCGTTTGTACAAGGCGATAGAATTTAATTATATGTTTATATTATCGGGGATAAAGCACTAGGTAAATAAAATATAACATTTATTTTACACTAATTATAGAAATAACACACAATAATAATTTGATTGTTACAATACAATAAAACAATAATATATTAATTGATAATAATACAGTCTTAGTACAGAACAAGTACCTGGACAAAACCATATATCACAACTAAAGAATCCCTCCTGTTACTGTTGCCTTGGGCCTACAGGGACATGAGTATTTTATCTAATGAAACAGAGTAACCAACTCTTTTACAACACTACATATTGCCTTAACCAGGTGTTTCAGGATCTCTACTTCAGTGATTCTCAACCAGGGTGCCGTGGCACTTTGGTGTGCCACAGACATCACCTTAGGGTGCCCCATGGTTTCTATGAAGACTAACAAAAATGGACTTTTAAATAAAGATTTATAGAAATTGTTATGCACATTATGTTTAATTGTGTTATTATGATTGTAAGACCTAATAATAACTGTATATTTATGCACTGTACCTTCATTATGCCCTTGATAAAGTACATTAAATAGGTTAGGGGTGCCCCGAATGTTCTAGATTACGTGTTAGGGGTGCCCCGAACAAAAAAAGATTGAGACCCACTGCTCTACTTCATTAATAAGCATAGGTCTAAAATACTTAACTAGTTTACTTGGTTTCTCTGCATAATGGATGTAGGATGATATGACTAAATCAAATATTCTACAATAGAGTAAACAATATAATTTCCAATGATAGCTGAATCAATATTTCCTGTCTGCAGTTAGAAAATCTGATATAGCTAATGTCTACTCTATCCTTTAACAATGGAATTATTTGATTGGTCATACAACTAATGGAGAGAAACTAAAATAGATCTTTCAAACTTTATTTTAAGAGCCTTTTTTCAGATACAGTAGAGTCACATCCCCTGAGGTCTCTGTCTACAATGGGGTGTCTCCTGGGGATCTCTGCCTTTTACTCATCAGTCTGTCCCACTGGCTTCTGGCTCCCCTTTTTATTTAGTTTTTCCATATGTAAATTGGAACACTCCCAAAAGGTGTGGTGAATGTGTCCTAATGTAACTGGATATCTGAGATCCCACCTTAGTTAAAGGGACAGTAACATCCCCGAAAAAATCTTTAGAGTTTTGTAGTGCTTAAAAAAAAAAAAAAAAAAAAATCTATAAGCAACAAATCCTCTCTCTCAAACTGCTATGGTTTGAGAGAGATTTGTATATAAAGTTCCCCCCTCCCTCCACCTTTCCCTGACGTCAGCCCTGTGCTAACAACAGGAGAATCCTGTCCAGGGACGAACTGGCGGTTTTGCAGCAGAGCTGAAATCGCGATATTAGAAAATAATTACTTAATTGGAAAGGTCTACAAAGTGTGCCTGGCTTGGAGGCTGTATACTCAACATTTCAAGGATGGGAACTTTGTTTATACATACACAGACTCTAGCAGTCAGAGCCACTGATGCTGTCTGCTCTCTTACTGAATTGATTTAACACAGAGTGTCAAATGTGTTGTATCTCTCTTTGGCATTGAGTGTTAAAGTGACTGAGGAAAAAAATCCCTTTGTTCTAAATGGTGCTATACCCCTTGATTCTGGGTTGCAGTGTATTTAAAAGGTTTCTCTTTATGGAGGGCTTAATGTTGCAGGCCCCACACTTTTGGCTTCATGGTTGCATATTTGACATTCATCATCATCATGACATGAATCACCTCTTTCAGTTTGAGTTCACGTACCCTTTTGACTGAATTTGCATTTCTTTATGATGCTTTATTCCAAGTGTTCACATTAGGTGCTTTTGTTTTTTCTTGGCCACTTCACCCCCCATTTCTAGATGATATAAAACGCCTGAATGATAAGCTCAAAGATGCCAATGCTGCCAGGTTGGAGCTACAGTTGAAGCTGGATGAACTGCAGTCTTCAGAAGTCTCCATTAAGGTAATGCCAGTGTTTAACAATCCTTTAAAGCAAACAATTTTGGGTCTCCTCTCTCCGTCCCCCCCCCCCCGCCCCATACACAATGCCCCAAAATGCATATGTATTTGATAAAGTTATTTTAATCTAATAATTAAGATAATTATCTCCTGTATCTAAATGTCTAATTTAGATGCATTTCACATTGCATTATTTAAATCCATGTAGTGCTCTGTTTTTAAAAGAAAAGAGGCTGCATTATGTGCATTTAACCATTTCTATTGCTTAAGGCAATGGGTAGAAGACCCTCTCTCTATATTTTTCCAGTGGCTTAAGATTTATTTAGATCTAAAGGAAGTTAGACTAGTCTAAGTTCTAGTTGGTTTACTTCAACATTGTGTGCTTCTGTTAGTGAGCTAGGGGAATATGTTTGAAGGGAGTGATTTTGCAAGGCACCGTTTGACATCTATTTCTGTATTGGTGTTTTTTGGTGAAATTCAAAATGAATGGTTATGGGGTAATTTTGGACAGCATTCTGTGTGTTTATAGAAACACTAAAAGGATAGCAACACTTAACCCCTTCGTGTCCGGTGATGTACCCGGACCGTCACGCTGGTCCGGCACTTAAGGACCAGTGACTGTCCTGGTATGTCACGTACTTTTACTCACCGCGCTCCTGCAGGAGTGCGGCGAGTACTACGGGGGACTGAAGTTGATCGCTCCAAGACTGGAGCGATCTTACAGTCCCTCGTTCGGCGTGCCGGCACACGTGATCAGTCACGTGGGGCCGCACTCCGAAATTCCCTAACTGGTCCTTAAAGGACCACACACCCTGGGACCGTCCGTAAGGGGTTAATATATTTAAAAATAAAATGAACTCACAATTTGCAAATAAAGATGGTGCACTTCCCATAGAGAGATTTATAAATTTAATTAGCCTGCTGTGTCTCGGGTACCAGAGACAGACAGCACTTGTCACGAAGTGAATCGGGTTGTTGCTGAAATTTATTGTAACATAGCTGCCATAAGCATCCAGACGTTTTCAGTGCTAAACTGGACCTTTCCTGGGGGGAAAAAAAAAAAAAGTTTAGGACTGAAAATGTTTGGCTGTTTATGGCAGTTATGTTGCAATAAATTTCAGCAGCAACTTGATTCATTTTGTGATGAGTGCAGTCTGTTTGCTACCAGAACACCCCAGGCTATAAGGGCACTACCAATGCCGAGAGAATTTTATTCAAAAGATATTACTTCGGCTTAAACTTGTAGTAGCTTTTTTTGTGCAGTATTTCAGTGTTGCTGTTGCGACAACATCCTATAGAGGTTTATAGCTAACTGGCCAGAGCTATCCATATGATGGTACAGCAACAGCTTCTCTGTAAAATTCTTTGTTTACTCGGGAGGATTAAACCCTACTGCTTCCAAACTCAAATACATGTTGTATTGGTTATTAAAAAAAGCTATAATTTTTGTGCTGTTGGCATCTTTGCTGATTACTTGAACTGCTGAAATTTATTTCCCTAGCCCGTTAGCACTCCCTGTGTGTACTATTCCTTTACATAATGAAGTGGTCTAAAATGTTTTGCTTACTCATCTGACACTTGAAGGGTTAAAGACACATTTACCTCTTCCCATATCCATCTTATATGGATAGGAACTACTACTAGTCTCCGTTTCCCTCTCTACTTCAATTCAATCATGCTAGCCATTTTTCAGACTGAGGCACGCAGAATGCATGAGATTACCATGAGCAATTAAGAGTTTGGGTACTGTAATCCTGATAGCAATTGACATGCCTGCCTTTATAAACCTATCATCTAGGATTGTTCTCATGACAGGCAGATGTTCTGTCTTGAATGCCCAATGGCAAAATTCATATGGGCCCTTTATTTTTTTTTATCTTGCCATATTAAGTAAAGGAGTGGTTATTATGAGGTGTTACTTCTACTGCAACCTCATAAGGATCCAATTGGTGTGCAGTGTATTGTAAAGCCATGTGCTGGTTCTTAAGGGGTTAAAATGCAAGTTGATATAGGTGGGAGGAACACAGTTGTATGTAATGGTAGTGTAGAAAGTTTCAGCACGTCATGTTTTGCTGTTGGCATGCCCACAGAACACACACACACATGTAAAGTGAAATAACCAAACAGTTTAAATATATGGATAGGTGTAACTTTTTTTTTATTTTTCTCAATTTCTCAAGTTTTTCAGGTAATTGTCCCTTTTAATCATTTTGATGTTGATAAGAATCAATTATTCCTGCTCAATGTATTGGAGATTTCTACTATTCTAAATGTTACTATTTTGTTCAAATCAAAATGAAATCTATCAAAGTATAATTGCTTTTGAAACTCAAAAAACATACATTTTTTCCTCCATTTATAGTATCGTGAGAAGCGTTGGGAACAAGAGAAGGAGCTCCTACAGACTCAGAACACCTGGCTAAACACTGAGCTAAAATCAAAGACTGATGAGCTCCTGTCTGTTCAGAAGGCAAAGGGAAATGAGATCCTGGAACTCAAAGGGAATCTGGAGATCAAACAAGATGAAGTAAGACTGTCTGAATGCACAGCACCCAGACAAAGCATGTTAAAGGAGCCTGATAATCTAGAAAATTGGGTAGTTCTACTTAAAGGCATATTAAATAAACAGGAAAAAAAATCTCTGGGGAAAAAATCAAAAATTCCCATTGATTTAAAATTGGAGACCCTGAATGCTACCAAGCTCTTTAGATCATTTCTTTGCAGTGCATTGGAGCCTTCTCTGGCATTCAAGGTGTGTGTGTGTGTGTGTGTGTGTGTGTGTGTGTGTGTGTGTGTGTGTGTGTGTGTGTGTGTGTGTGTGTGTGTGTGTGTGTGTGTGTGTGTGTGTGTGTGTGTGTGTGTGTGTGTGTGTGTGTGTGTGTGTGTGTGTGTGTGTGTGTGTGTGTGTGTGTGTGTGTGTGTGTGTGTGTGTGTGTGTGTGTGTATGTATGTATGTGTATATATATATATATATATATATATATATATATATATATATATATATATATATATATACACATGCATTGGAGCCTTCTCTAACATTCAAGGTGTGTGTGTGTGTGTGTATATGTGTATATATATATATATGTGTATATATATATATATATATATATATATATATATATATATATATATATATATACACATGCATTGGAGCCTTCTCTAACATTCAAGGTGTGTGTGTGTATATGTGTATATATATATATATATATATATATATACATGCATTGGAGCCTTCTCTAACATTCAAGGTGTGTGTGTGTGTGTGTGTGTGTGTGTGCGCGCGTTGGAGCCTTCTCTAGCATTCAAGGGGTGTGTGTAAGTACAATGAATTGCCTAGATAGGAAGTTTTAATCTGTTTTTCAACAGTGCCTCTCTGGCACATTTTTGTATTAAGCCCAACCTCTTTCTATTAGGTGATGGCAATGTACTAAAGCTCCCCTGCCCACAAAAGTTTAACCCTTTGAATGTCAGTAAGGTACACAACACATTGCAAAGCACTGCAGAATGCTGTGGTACTCAAAGGGCTAATTAACCCTTTGAGTGTCAAAGGCACACAAGCATTGCTCTGCAATGTGTTGCATACCCCTCTGGTAGTCACAGGGTTAAAGGGGAACTTTCACCCCGCAATAACTTAATGTTAACTTATTGCACACCTGGCGACTAGCTGCTTAGTAGCGCTAGTCGCCAGCAATATTACCCGGTTCTTCAGATATCTGCTTTTTGCCGATGGTGACGGGAGCAGGAAGCACGGACGTCTCTTCACAGTGACGTCCGTGCGCCTGCGCTGTCAGTCCCTTTTGCACCGTGTGGTGCAAAAGGGACTGACAGCGCAGGCGCACGGACGTCACTGTGAAGAGACGTCCGTGCTTCCTGCTCCCGTCACCATCGGCAAAAAGCCGATATCTGAAGAACCGGGTAATATTGCTGGCGACTAGCGCTACTAAGCAGCTAGTCGCCAGGTGTGCAATAAGTTAACATTAAGTTATTGCGGGGTGAAAGTTCCCCTTTAAATAGGCTGTGACACTCAAAGGGTTTTCTCAGTGCTTTGCTTTGCAATGTGTTGTGTACCTTACTGACATTCAAAGGGTTAAATTTTTGTGGGCAGGGGAGATTTAGTACATTGCCAACACCTCTGTTGGCAAATGGTTTATTTAAATAAACCTTCAGGAATATTTGTGGACCTGTTCCTCTAAGTTAACCCTTTGAGTGCCAGATGAGTATGGAATGCATTGCTTTGCACTGGCCGTTTGTTTCTAATATAGCTTTTGAGAAATTAACCTTTTTATTTGTTTGTGGCACATTGTGGAGAATTATGCTAATTGATTACTGTGCTGGGCCAATTTTGCCAAACACTTTGCTATAAAAGGGACATTAATGTTTGCTATAAAGTAGATTGCCGAGTCTTCTTTATAGTAAACAGATTTCTCTGTTTTTGTGTTTACTTACAGTACTTTTTTGAAGTTCAAAAAATATTAAGTGTAGAAAGATCCCCAGCCCGCCTCTTCTGACTGCGTCCCACTGAATCTGAAATCTGGTCCTGGGACTGGACAGATGCAGAGAGAACAAACATCAGGAAGTATTATGAAAACCTCTCCCCTTTTACGAAGGAAGGCAGGATTTCCCTTTGCGTACTGAAGATTGTCCCTCGCTGCATCTGGCCGGACCAGACTGCGGGTTCAGTGTGACATGGCCAGAAGGGGCGGGCTGGGGATCTTTCTCCACTTACTTTTGTGAAGTTCAAAAGACTTTAAGAAGATAAAGATCCCCTGCCTGCCTCTTCTGGCCATGTCATGCTGAATCTGCAGTCTGGTCCGGATAGATACAGTGAGGGACAAACTTTAGTAAGCAAAGAGAAACCCTGCCCTCCATCGTAAAGGGGGGTGAGGCTTTCCTTGTATTGAAGTTTGTCCTTCTATGCACCTGTTCGGTCTCAGGACCAGACTTAAGATTCAGTGGGAGGTGGCCAGAAGGGGTGGGCTTGAGAACGAGCTACACTGTCTTATGTTTATCTACTTAATATCTTTTAAACTACAAAAGGTTAATCTGTTACATTTACTATAAAGCAGACTCTGCAAACTATTTTATAACAAACAATACTATCCCTTTAATTAATCCTAGGCAAAGTCCACACACTGAGGCCATTTCTAATGGTGCAGTAAGTTTGACCTACAGAAAAATGAATTGCCATTTTGCGCAGGGGATTGGCATACAGTGTCATACTGCTATCAAAACAAAGGTTATTTTCTCCAACTCTTATAAACTGCTAGTACAACATTTTAGGTCCACTTTAAGATAAATAATTTACTTTTTCCACACCAGGTTACTCGGTTAGAAGATCAGGTCAAGAGCTTGAAATCTTCCAATGAGAATTTGCAGAAACAAGCTGAAGAACTGTTGAATAAACTAAAGGAGGCAAGTAATAATTCCAAGTGGTCACTGTTAGGGTTGGCTGTTTTTATGACTTGCATGTTTCCCACTGGCTGTTTCACATTATACATATGTAGGCGGAAAAAAACCCTCAGCCAATTGGTTGTAAACTTTTTTTTGTTCCTACAAATGTTTCACAAAAAATCCCTAACTTAATTTGGTGTAGTGTATTCTGTAATCTTGAATACAGCTCTGGCCCAGCCTAGGTTTATTTTATTCTATCTCTGCATTCGCTATCTAATATTTTGTCTACGGTTTGTTGCCAATTTGAGTGTGGGAAGGTCAGGGTTTTTGTGTTCTTATAAATACTCTCAAAATTTGATTTTTGGTCTCATTTCTGAAGAAACTTTGTGGGGGATTTTACTATCCCTTTAAAGCTATGTTCTAAATGGTAGTTGCACTAAAAAAAAACAAAAAAAAAACACTTAATGCGCTTAATCATTTCTCTCAAACCATTATGGTTTGAGAGAAATAAGAAAATAAAGTCCTTCGTTGCCTCTCCTTTCTGCCTGACGAGCTGTAAAGCTGTCAGAGGCAGAATCTGGTTGCCAGACTGTAGGCGGCTCTTCAGGAGCGCTGTCACCGGGATATCCACGTATAATTACTTCATCGGTATGGTCTACAACGTATGCCTGGCTTGCAAGCACACGTTGTGGACCATTCCGATGAAGTAATTATACTTGGATATCTAGATGACAGCGCTCCTGAAGAGCCGCCGTCTGGTCCCGGAAGCAGGATCTCATGACGTCAACTATACAGCGGACGCATGAGAAGGGAGAGGGAGTGGAGGTCTTTATTTTATTACATAATTTATTTTAATATTACTGTTTCTTCACTTTCAGGCAAAGGAACAGCAAGCAAGTGTGGAAGAAAGATTTCACAACGAACTGAATGCAAACATTAAACTGTCTAACCTGTATAAGGTAAGACAATGATCAGTTGTGGATCAGTGTAAATTTCTAAATTTGTAAGCTATCTGAAATGGTGCTCTCTCCAGATGTATGTCACAATGTCTTCATTTATCCATCCTTCCTCTTCCTGCCTATGTACAGTATAAAAATAGGGCCTCAAGCAGGCAACAAACTAACTTTGATCAGTGTTTTAGTCTAAACAGAGCCTTGATGAACTGATCAATAACACCATTTGTTGCCTGATTGAAGTCCCACAGGTGCTACTCATTATGCTATTGTACATACATCTTTTGGGATTGTGCAACTGAACATTGGATGTTTATGCTTCAGTGATTGGACCATCTTTTTTCTGGGCTGCAAACTTAACTCTTTGCATGCCTGAAGGATGCACAACACAGTGTTTCACAACCTTTTGGCACTTTTTAAAATGTGTAACTTGGTTTTGGTGGGGTGGAGATAAGTGAATTTATTTTAATTGCGCTGTTTTTCAGAGTGCTGCTGAGGACTCTGAGGCGAGGAGTTCAGAGCTGAATCATGCAATGGAGGAGCTTCATAAGCTTCTGAAAGAATCTGGTGATGGTAAGTGAAGTTTTGACATGTCAAGAGAATCTATTTTCTGAGACAACATGGGTTACTGCAGTTTCCCTACACATTTAGTTGCTGTTATTTTGAAAAGTAGCATCTGCCCTTTAGATTTGTTTAAATTGGTGGTAAGCTTTATTTTAACTTTACATATTCTGAAAGAAAAAAAATATGGTGCCGTTGAACATCTTATAAATGTCACTTTTAACATGTTGAATAAAATATATATTTCCAAGTATGAGGTATGTAGTACAATCATAAATGTCATGATTTTCATATCAGAACTGTTGCGTCTAACAAAAAGTTAAATTGCCGTACATCACTGGGGGTGGGGGCTCAAGGTTAGGGGCTGCAAATCACTTTCTCCTGTGGTCAGTCATTTCAGTCAAGGCCTTATTTCTGTGCAGACTGGGGCTGGTTTGAAACAAAAGCAGAAAAGAGAAGAGAGCTCACAGTGCTTACTCACCATAAAATATCCATATAATATTATAATTTAATATAAGAATAAAGTTTGAAATATAGATAGCAGCAAGGAATGAGAGGGTTCTCCAGTACCCCTAACATTAGGCCTAAACCCAAAAGTGAAAACACATACAAAAAAAGACAATCCTGTGCTCCTCTATATACTGTGAATTTAAGTGCCTTGTATTTAGCATATGTAATAAGTCTTAGTAAATCTAAGTGAGAATTTCGTTCCACAAATTGGCCAATCCGTATGTAAGCTTACCACCAACTCCAAGGTGTCTCACTTTGTGGTAAATCCTACTCTAATCCACCTATAAAGACCCTATCTGAATTAAAATTAAAATCAGACATTCTCTGAAGAAAGATGTTATAATGCGTCAGTGGGGACCCTTTAAATATCTTTTTGATGTTTTTTTATTTCTTGTGGGTCCCAGTGTAACGCAATTAAAAACAACACATACAACAAGACAAAAAAGACCAAATTAGGTGTAAAGGAACGAAATTCTCACTTACTTTCACTTAGATTTACTAAGAGTTATTACATATGTTAAATACAGGGCACTTGTGTTCACAGTATATAGAGGAGCGCAGGACTGTCTTTTTTTTTTTTTTTTTTTTTTTTTTGTATGGGGTTGGTTTGATCCCTGTTGCGGGCCCTCTCTTAAAGTGTTAGTAATGTCTGAAAAAACTTTTGCATTTAGAAGAACTTAAGAAAGCTGATCTAAATGCAAAAAAACGTATCTCTCAAACCGCTATGGTTTAAGAGATACAGGCGTTTAAAGTTTGATTTCTCCTACTGACAGCTGTAAAGCTGCCAGCAAGAGATCCATGTCGGTCGACACGCTGGCGCTTGAGAAGTGCCGGGATCTCGTTACTTACACGGAATCCCTTCATTGTAATGGTCTAAAACGTGTGCCTAGTGTTCAGGCACACATTTTAGACCATTCCAATTAAGGGATTCCTTGTAAGCAACGAGATCCCGGCACTTCTCAAGTGCCTCCGTGTCGAACGACACGGATCTCCTGCTAACAGCTTTACAGCTGTCAGTAGGAGAAATCAAACTTTAAATGCCTGTATCTCTTAAACCATAGCGGTTTGAGAGCTATGTTTTTTTGCATTTAGATCAGCTTTTTAAGTTCTTCTAAATGCAAAAAAGTTTTTTTTTTTTTTTTTTTTGGGGTTTTTTTTTTTACATTACTAACCCTTTAAAGGGATAGTAATGGATCTTTAAAACTTTTTTTTTTTTTTTTTTTTTTTTTAAAGGTAGAATATTAAATTAATTGAGGCCAGTTTTAACTTTCAAACCTTTATGGTTTGAGAGAGAGACTATTACAAAGTTTCCCCTTGCACTGTTGTCAGTGCTCTATCTTACAGCAGGCGATCCTGGTCTGCAGATCAGCAGGCGGCTCTTCAGCAGAGCCGAAATAGCAAGATCTAAAAACAAATACTTCATTAGAACGGTCTACAAGTGGTTAGAAGTTCAATGTGATTAAATGGGAATTTATATGTATCCCATGGTGAAGTTGTGTTTTCATTAGACGTTCACCTCTAGTTTATTGGATATGGCCTTTGGTTTCTAATAACTTTTAATCTGGTGTTGCTATGTTTTTAGCCAACCAAGCCATCCAGAATCAGCTGTCTGAAATGAAGGCTGCAAAATGTCAAATGGAAAAGGACCTGGGAGAGAAGATTGGTAAACTGGAAAAGGAACTGGAAAATGCCAATGACTTGCTGTGTTCCACCAAACGTAAAGGTGATTTGCTTCTGGCTTTGGGTGAATGCCCTTGTGTGCGGCTGTCTGCCTATTTTCTGTGTTTTTGTGTCTCGTCTCCCCCCCCCCCCCCCCTTCTCTCCTTGACCAACTCAATTACTTCAATGTATTTACTAGGTATGTTTTACAGTGAGGCTGGGATACTAAGAGGAATCTGCAATTCTATTATTCTGGAGCCAACTAACTGCAGCATTGGAGACAAATAGATATTACCAAGCGTTCACTGTCTTAACACCTTGAAAGCTAGACAGGTCTCCACACCACAACTCATTGGAGACATCCTAGGTACAAGGGTTTAAATGCCCATTTAAAAAACAGTATTTTGTCCCCTATGGTGCAACTGATGTGTTCAAGAATTGCTCCAGTCCTACTTGCTACATCAACCTTGGTGCTTGGAAGTGTTCTGTATCATCAAAGTGAAACTTGGTCAGTTAAAGGAACACAAATGTCTAAAAATGAACTGTGCTGTACACTTAAAGGGATAGTCATTTTTCAAAATAAAAGCAACTCCAATTAATCTTCATACTACTTGGTCCATAGAGAGTGTTATTTCAGTACTGAGAGAGTAGTAGTTCAAGAGTAATTGAATGATAAAGTATCCCCCCTCCCATCCCTTTTAATGATTTAACACTGCTCCCTTCAGAGCTGAAAGGTGGTGTCCAGGTGGCTTGCAGAGAGGGGCAATCTTCAATTGGCATAAGGGAAAAAACTGTTAAGGGGGGCATGGTTTTCTTTGTTCTCACAGTAAGCAAATTGTCCCTTGCTGTGAGCTGTCTTGTCTCAAGACTCCATATCTGAGGGGAGGTGGCTTACACTAGGTAAAAGGGGCAGGAGGGGGATACTTTATTGTTCAATTACTCTTGAACTACAACTCTGACAGTATTGAAATAACTCTTTATGGTTTAAATACTATGAAGATTGATTGGAGCTGCTTTTATTTTGAAACATTACTATCCCTTTAAATACTCTGTACTATATACTATCATCTGGAAAAAAAACAAAAAAAAACAAAAAACAAAAAAAACCCCTAAAATCTAGTCCTCTGGTTCTCAAACTCTGTGTTTAAGGCACCAGTTTTTGCGAATTGTAAAGGTGTTATGAAAGGAAGATATATTGTATGTCAGAATCAAAAAAACAAAACATTTGATGCCTCATTTTCCATAAACACATCTGAAACTCAAGCTTGACATTTGTCAGCCTAAACTGATGTCCATACCCACACCAAAATGCCACTGCACCCTGCAGGCATTCCTACTTTTCCAGGGCACCCAATACCACAGCAGCCTTGTCAATATCCATAATTATCCAAACAGGTAAAGTATCTTCCTGCAGGAGGACAGGGCACTTGCCTTAAAAGTCTTTGAGATAGACTCCCTCCCCAGTTCACTTTACCCCCGCCGTTATAATCCAGTTTGATACCTTGGAGTGTGCATGTGAAAAATTCTCTTGGTTAGCCTTTATTTTTTGTTTTTCCTTTAGGTGGGCTCCTATCTCTCGCCTCCATTGTTGGGTTTTAACCAGAGCACAGACTTAAAGGGATAGTAATACTTAAATATTACTAATCCCCATTTTTTAGGCATGTTAAAAAGAATTTAATTGTTCCCAGTGTCATCTCTCAAGCCTTTGCGGGCAGTTATCTCTCAAACCATAAAGGTTCCCCCCTCACTCCCCATTCCTTGAAGTCAGAGTTGTAGCTGCCAGCAGGGATATTCGGTCTAATTTGCATCAGGCGGCTCTACTGCAGAGCTGCCTGTTGTGTGACAGGCTTCCCCTGCAGTCAGCTACAACGCTGACTTCAGGGAAAGGGGAGGGAGGGGGTTAACTTTGCGGGCTGTTATTTCTCAAACCATAAAGGCTTGAGAGATGGCAATGGGGGCAATTAAATTCTTTTTAACATGCCTACAATATGGGGATTAGTAGTAATTAAGTACATCTCGCTAGCTTTAAAGGGCAGTAATGTCAACAAAATTATATTGGATAGTTGTAATTTGATATAATGCGTACTACTGAAATGTCTTTATCTTTGTATTTTGCTTGTAATTAGAACTGAAAGTTTCCACCCCTTTGTTACTACGTCAGTCATAGTTCCTCAGATCTGATAGCCGGTCTGGATGGATCGCAACGAGGAAGAATATTGTCTGCATAAGGAAAAACACCTCTCCTCTTTGTCAAGGGGTGTATGTTTTTCCTTATGCAGACGCACAATATTTTCCCTCATTGCCATCCATCCAGTCAAGCAACCTGCCCCTTTCCACTACACATCAGTCATATTTGCCTCAGATCTGAAAGCTGGAGTGGGAAACTTTCAACTCTGTATTGTGCTTGCAATTAAAGATAAGGACATTTAAAAAGATAGTATACAATGCATAAAATTACATTGAACAGTCAAGTAACTTTTTATATGTTGACATTACAATCCCTTTAAGGGACTTGGGTCTGTTGAAGGATGGCTTGCATTATCAGCTCTCTCCTCTCAGTTCCTGCTTAGCTGGTCCAAGCAGATATTTGTAGACTGGAGAGGACAAGCCTTCCTGCATTCAAGTGCACAGGCCCTGTGAGTATGACATTTTCCATTATCTGTGCTACTGTGGATAGACTGGCATTTCTGTACATCTATCTTTTGCAGAAATGTCAAGAGTTGGCAGTGGCAAAATTCAGGGTAAATAAAGTAAACCTACAAACAGTTACATGTCCAATATAGTGTATACAAAATGTACTAATTAAGGAAGTTTTTTGTTTAATGAACCAGTGCTTCATTCACTAGTACATTTTATATGTAATATAAATATGTAAGTAGGAAGCAGCAAGTCTCGTCTACAAACCCAACTCATACCACGTATGCATTTTGTTGGGGAATGATTACAAGGATGTGTGGAGATGCCTTTTGAATGTGATAGGTCCGTTCAGTCTAGACCATGCATCGTGTATGGTCCACTGATAAAATGGCAACATACAATAAGTAAAGTCGTTCAGAAACACTAAATACGCTTTGTCCAATCTGGTACAACTTCTGTTATCACAGAATATCCAACTAATATCAATGTATCTTGGCAAATGAAAAGATGAATATTCATGGATATTTGGTATCACCCTACTGATGTGGGGCTAGTAATACAAATAAACAAATTTGTTACTGAAAGTACAATCCACAGCACAGAGCTTGACTGATATTGCACTAATTCTATATTCCTTTATGTGTATACCAAATGTGAAAATAAGGTAATGCATTCAGCAACTTAAGATTCCACCCCAAACATCCTACAGACACCCCGAAGAGAATATATTCTTTAGTAAATGTGCAGGATCCAATGCTGAACTGAACCATTGAAGCAATTTCCAATTAAGCCCCAAGAGGGTAAAACTTTTTTCTTTTTTTTTTTTTTTTTTTTTTTTTTTTTTTTTTTTTTTTCTTCCCCCTTCTCCTCACTCCAAATGGCAGTCCCGTTGTTGTTCCAGGGAATTATCTGCTGTGAAGCCAACTGTTCCAATTCTCAATAATCTGTGCTAGACAGGTATCCATTTCTTTTTTGAAACCAGTTAATTATCTGCAAGCACAGCATCCTGAGGCAAAGAGAATTCCATAGTTTTACTGCCCTTTCTGTATAAAATACATGCCTTTTGTTTTAGTGGAAAAATGATGCTCATAAACATAGAAATATACAAGCATCAAAACAAACCATTAACAATCAAATTCATGCTCAGATATTCAGTATCAAATCCACATAACAATCGTGTCCTTACAGGAATGCATGCACAATACATTCTGAGCATGGATACAAATAGGTGTTCTATCAAAAGAAACCAGCTGTAGAATGCTACAGTTGAAATATACATTTTTACTATTTAAAGTAAATGCCAAACATTTAAATCGGTGGAACATCACATATTAGTCCCCATATTGAAAATGCATAAAAAACAAGTAATAGTACTGAGCATTAAGAACAAAACGTGATATTTTGTTTCATATAATCTGTAGAAATGGAAGAGTTATGATCACATAAAAAAAATTCTCCATAGAGCCTAGCATATTTTTACTTAATGAAGCAATCCACTCTTTCTGCTGTTTTTATTTCTGTGATCATTTTATATTTTTATCTGTTTATGCTAAAGGTGTATTACTGTCTGAGGATGAACTGACTGCAATGTCTCCAACTGCTGCAGCTGTTGCTAAAGTTGTAAAACCTGGAATGAAACTAACAGAGGTAAAAAAAAAAAAAAAAAAAAAAGTATATACTGGAACTTTATTGGGATCTGCTGACTGGAAGGAATTGGGTGTTCAGAATTATACAGTACATTGTGCAGTAGATATACTTGAGTGCTGTGTAGCTCTTCTGTTTAAACAAATTTAAAACGAAACTAACTTGGTAAGATGAGGCTTAACCTTTAAGCACCAAAGGGGTTCACAATGCACCCCTGTGGTGGTGGTAAATCTTTAAACATGCCTGGTACTTTAAAAGGGTTAAAGTCCAACTTTGTATAGGAGTTTGTATGTTTGAAAACATAATTTAAACAAACTCTATTTCTTGTCCAAGAGAATAGAAGATTTCTAGTTCAGGACAGTTTCTTGACTGTGGTCCTCAGGTAGTCTAACAGTGTATATTCATTCTGACTAATTCATCTATGCACTGGTAGGGAAATACTAAAAACCTTCACCGCTAGGAGCACATAAGAGCTGCATTTGAGAGACCTGTTTTAACAGCTATTTACTCTTATTTCTGTATGGTGAGCTGCTATGGAGCAGCACCATCATAGTTTTGTTAATGAAGCTATATGTGGCACAAACCTAGATTAAAACCTACTTTTAACTTTTTCAGAAATAAGTGTAATTTGCTGTGAAGCTGCATCTTCTGGACATAGCACATTCAGTGTTCAATGAAGTCTTCAAATATGGAAACCAAAGTCAATATGACAGATTGTCTTTGAATAGCAGGCCTTTACTAGTTACCAGTAAAAACTGCTACTCACACTTCTGAGAGTAGCAGCATTATAAACTTGCAACGTTCAGTGTGTAGGTGTATTTCCCTCTCATTCCCTGAGTGCTAAGAGCTCCAGAGGGGGATCTGAGGGGAGGATCCCTATTGACTGTTGTAGTGTCAAACTCCACTATATAGCTCAAACCATCGAAATCACCACTTGGTTCTTTCAAGGTATAACAAAAAATGGTGTTGATCCTGTTCTCTTAAGATAGAAACTTGATAATCCTGTATCTCCCAATGATGTGAGTAGCAGCAATTAACCACTAATAGACTGTACTTTAACCTTTTGATTGCCAGAGAAGTACACAACGCATTGCTCTGCCAATGTGTTGCATACCTCTCTGGCACTCAAGGCAGAGCTTAAAAGTTGAAGTCCTTTGCTACTAGCCAGACCTGAAAAGTTACTCGCCACTGCAAGCCAAAACATACCCACCAGGGCTGAATTTCTACTCGCCAGGGCTAAATTTTCACTTGCCATTTGCTAGTGGCGAGTGGAAATTTTGAGCACTGCTCTAGGGGTTAATATCTCTTCCACTTCCCCTCTTCAGGCCTTCAGTTCCTGCTGTTAGAGCCATCCTGTATCTGGACTGTCTTATCACATTCAAATATGCTTGTACTAACTATTCTTCTGCACATTTGCAGCTCTACAATGCATATGTAGAAACACAGGATCAGTTGCAAATGGAGAAATTGGAAAACAAAAGGATTAACAAGTACTTGGATGAAATTGTGAAGGAGGTGGAGGCTAAGGCACCAATTCTGAAACGTCAGCGGGAGGAATATGAGCGTATGCATAAAACTGTGGAACTCCTGTCTGCCAAACTTGAAAAAGCAATGAGGGTACTTTGATCAGTGTGTTTTGCATATTTATTTATTTATTTATTTTTTTTTTTTTTTTTTTTTTTTGCTATTGTGGCACGCATCCTTATTACCTTAAATTTATGTTTTGAAGGAAATTCAGCGAATGCAAGATGAGACTGACAAAGCAAATAAACGTTCCTCTCTACTTGAGCGAGAGAACCAAAGGATGGAATTGCAAGTGAAAGATCTTTCTCAACAGGTTAGTAAAAAAGTATTATATATGTGGATACTTACCTGTGGGTACCAGAACTTACCAAAAAAAAAAAAAGTGTGGCGCCGGATAGTATCCTCAAAGAGCAGTATGATGTAAATATATAGTCCTTCACCAGCACCAAAAGAGTGCAAGCTTCAGTGAATGTCTACTCACATTCTTCAGAGGCAATATCCTGACTCTAGATCTTTCACTGGCTCTCACTCCAGTACAGTGACACTCGTTTGGGGTTAACTTGGGTTTTTCCACCACAGCCAGTGAATCTTTTCAAATGTTGTTATTAGTATAAATGGTAGCTCAGATATCTAAATCTAGCTATAAATCGCTCGCTAGGTTGCTCGCTAGCTAGGTTGCTTGATTGCTTGCTCGCTGCATTGCTCGCTTGCTACATTGCTCGGCTACATTGCTCGGCTACATTGCTCGGCTACATTGCTCGGCTACATTGCTCGCTGGATTGCTCGCTAGCTTGCTCTCTAGATTGCACGTTCTCTAGATTGCATGCTCGCTAGATTGCACGCTCTCTAGATTGATAGCTAGATTGCTTGCTCGATTGCTCGCTCGATTGCTCGCACGCTCTCTACATTGCTCGCTAGATTGCTTGCACGCTCTCTACATTGCTCGCTCGATTGCTCGCTAGATTGCTTGCACGCTCTACATTGCTAGCTAGATTGCTCGCTAGATTGCTTGCACGCTCTACATTGCTAGCTAGATTGCTCGCTTGCTAGCTAGATTGCTCGCTAGATTGCTTGCACGCTCTCTACATTGCTAGCTAGATTGCTTGCTAGCTAGATTGCTCGCTCGATTGCACACTCTACATTGCTAGCTAGATTGCTTGCTCGATTGCACGCTCTGCATTGCTTGCTTGCTTGCTCGCTTGCTCACTAGATTGCTTGCTCACTAGATTGCTTGCTCGATTGCTAGATTGCTCGCTAGATTGCTCGCTAGATTGCTCGCTAGATTGCTCGCTAGATTGCTCGCTAGATTGCTCGCTAGATTGCTCGCTAGATTGCGCGATCGATTGCGCGCTCGATTGCGCGCTCGATTGCTCTCTACTTTGCTAGATTGCTTGCTAGCTAGATTGCACGCTAGATTGCACGCTAGATTGCTCGCTAGATTGCACGCTCGCTCGATTGCTCGCTAGATTGCACGCTCGCTCGATTGCTCGCTAGATTGCATGCTCGCTAGATTGCTCGCTAGATTGCACGCTCGCTCGATTGCTCGCTAGATTGCACGCTCGCTCGATTGCACGCTCGCTCGCTAGATTGCTCGCTCACTAGCTACATGTGTGTATTGTGGTTGCAATGCACACACTGTAGATGAACTAAATGAACCTGGGTGCTCAGCAAAGGAAAAAAAATATACATACAGTTCATGAAGAGAGACAGCACTCACAGGAATTCGGTTAACTGTGAAACGCTGTTACATGTTTGAGATCGACGTTTTGGCTATCAAAGTAGCTTTTATCAAAATTACAATGATGTAGCAGACATACTCCTTATAAACCCTCACCCCAAATCATAACGTGAAAAGAGCGTCAAAATGCCAGCGTTTTTAATTGGACATGTGCCACCAATAATTCAATTATTGAAATTAATAAATATCAATATTCTGCCAATGTGAACAGTTAAACATTTTAAGCGCCCAACAGACTTAGTCCTATACATAATGTTGGGCTAAGTCTAATGAGTGGCAACACGCAAACCGCAGATGTAGAGAGCGGAACCCCTGTAGTCAAATATCTAATTGGAACAAATCGATCCGTTCCCAAACAGTCTGAATAACCAAAAAAGCTGCACTGAGCCTGTTTGGTGCTTAAAATGTTTAACTCTTCACATTGACAGAATATAGATATTTATTCATTTCACTAATTGAATTATTGGTGTCACATGTTGTCCAATTAAGAACGCCGGCTTTTTGGTGCTCTTTTCACATTATGATTTGGGGTGAAGGTTTATAAAGAGTATGTCTGCTACACCACTGTAATCTTGATGAAGGCTACGCTGATAGCCGAAACGTCGATCTCAAACATGTAACATCATTTCACATTTAACCGAATTCCTTTGAGTGCCGTCTCTCTTCATGAAGTTTGTGTGTGTTTGTGTGTATATGTGTACATGTATATATAATGTAGTGTCTTTGTATTGCTCATCTATGTTGATGCAGTCTTAATTCCACTGTATATTGTTATTTTAGGGGTCTTGTGCGCTGTTTGAGAGAGTAGCAATGATCATTTTGGAGGGATTTGTTTGTATCAGAATGTATCCATTGCAGTAGTCTGCAGTGTTTTACCTCTCTGGAATGGAAAACATTAAAGCTTCCTATCACAAGTAGCAAACCATTTTTGTGTTGCTGGTCCATAATTCTATTTTATTTTTCTTTAGATTAGAGTTCTCCTAATAGAGCTGGAAGAAGCCAGAGGAAACTATGTTCAGCGAGACGATGATGTGAGCTCTGCTAACATCAGCAGTTCCTCTGAAGTGATAACACAACACCTGGTCACTTACAGGAGCGTTGAAGAGCTGCAGCAGCAGAACCAGAGGCTCTTGGTGGCTCTGCGAGAACTTGGTGAGGCCAAGGAGAGGGAAGAGCAGGAGATGTCCTCTTCTAAGTAAGCATTGAAATGTTAATGTTTAACAACTTGCACTGCAAAGCATTTGTACTCATCGGGCATTCAATGCAATTCAGATCAGTCCTGTTGTAAGCCATATGTACCATAGGGAACAAATTAAAATTACCAAAATTACTGTTGATTAAATGGGTATTTTAACCCCTTCTATGTTAGTCAGCTCACAATTTGTTCCGAAATGCACTGCACCTCAGTCTTCTTTTAGTTTCGGCCACTGGAGACATGGACCATGAAGGCACCGTGAGCTGGGTGGAGATTAAAGGGATAGTAATACGTAAATATTACTAATCCCCATATTGTAGCCATTTTAAAAAGAATTGAATTGTCCCCTGTGTCATCTCTTTCCAGATGGGTATCTGTACCAAGTCAAAGTAAAGTTTTTAAGTTCAATGGAAGCAGTCAGACTTGCATATCACTCTTCTGAAACTCTGAGAAGTCTGGATTGCAGATCTGAAGGGCCATGTGGTGCACAACATATTAAGTGTCGTGGTGGTGTGGACCTGATAGTATCTCTAAAAGATCTGTGTCTCAAACTACCGTGCCACAGCAAAGGATCCATTGGTGATTGCCGTAGATGCAGTTAGGATTCCTTGGAGATTTTTATTCAAAAGTTATTACAGCTCAAAGTTGAATTGTTTAGGTGCAATATCAGTGGCCTGAAATTGTACAGTGGTGCTGTTGCTACACTATCCTATGGACAGCTCTGGTCCCGGGACCATAAATCTCCATAGGATGGTGTAGCAACAGCGCCACTGTATAATTTCAGGCCACTGTGATATTGCACCTAAAAATTCAAAGTTGACCTGTAATAACTTTTGAATAAAACACCTTTCAGCGGCGGGAGTACCCTTGTTTTACTCAGGGGATAAACTCTACATTTTTTTCCCTTACATTTTAAGTATTACTATCTCTTTAAGTTGATTACTTTGATCAGTGTGTGCAAACTGCTGGCTTTTTGTTTCCCACTTATTCCTTAGTGTTTAAATCATATTTTCAAGTCTGAGGGCCCATCTTGCATTGTTAGGATTGATCCTGTTCTAAAAAGGAATGATTTAATAATTAGTGATGTACTATTACATTGTTTCTTGAGGAATAAATAAAGCTTGAATGAAGAGTTGTGAGAAGAAACTAGTTTTATAATACAAATTGTTCAAATGATAACCTAAAGTAGAGTTGGGCTAGCTGTTACTCCCTAGCTTTTTTTTTTTTTTTTTTTTTTTTGGACTAAAATACCAATCATCCTTGGCCATTAAACCATTAGCCATCAACTGTAGGGCCTCAAGTTGCCTAACCTTTCCCTAAACACACAAGAAAATAAGACCTGTCAGGCTTTTAATGTATATGCTTGTCTTTCATGGTCTTTATTGTTCAATTAGGATTTCTGAATTGGAGAAGAAACTGGATAATTCCATCAGTGAGTTACAGCAGCTACGTGAAGCACGCAGTCATCAGATGCATCTGGTAGAGTCCACTATACGCCAGAGGGATATGTATCGTGTACTTCTGTCTCAGACTACTGGAGTCTCACTTCCTGCCCAAGGTAAAGACTAGATCACAGAATTCCACTTCTATAAAACTGAATATATGGCCCTATGGAGGAGACATTGTCTTGCATGTGTTTTCTAATCTGTTCCTAATCAGTCATGTGAATATTACAGCTCGACATACTAAAGCTGGCCAGAAATTCACTAATATTTTTAAGAAGGTTGTCCGTTGTTAGACATCCAGCTTTTGGGGACTACAACTCCTGTCTGGCTGGGGATTATGGGAGTTTGTTACTGCAGTTGTTGAGACTACAATTGACTATACTTTTCTTAGTTCGTTGAACTTGGTGATTCTCCAAAAACTATTCAAGAGTTCCTGGATTTCTATAGGGTGTAATATAACATTTTCCTAAGTTTCTTCTTTATTTGGTTTAATTTTAGATGAGACATCCTTGACCTCAACCCCCAGGAAATCGCCTGGTGCACCCCAAATTGTTTCGACACCAATGCCTGCTTCCACTGTAGCTGACTCTACTGAAGCTGCAGAAGCCAAAGCTGCTCTGAAACAGGTGGGACTGTAAATGTAGTCATACTCTTCTTCATTTTCTGAGATCAAAGTGTGTGTGTCTGTGTGTGTGTCTGTGTGTGTGTCTGTGTGTGTGTCTGTGTGTGTGTCTGTGTGTGTGTCTGTGTGTGTGTGTCTGTGTGTGTGTGTCTGTGTGTGTGTGTCTGTGTGTGTGTCTGTGTGTGTGTCTGTGTGTGTGTCTGTGTGTGTGTCTGTGTGTGTGTCTGTGTGTGTGTCTGTGTGTGTGTCTGTGTGTGTGTCTGTGTGTGTGTCTGTGTGTGTGTGTGTGTCTGTGTGTGTGTGTGTGTCTGTGTGTGTGTGTGTCTGTGTGTGTGTGTGTCTGTGTGTGTGTGTGTCTGTGTGTGTGTGTGTGTGTGTGTGTGTGTGTGTGTGTGTGTGTGTGTGTGTGTGTGTCTGTGTGTGTGTCTGTCTGTGTGTGTGTCTGTCTGTGTGTGTGTCTGTCTGTGTGTGTGTCTGTCTGTGTGTGTGTCTGTCTGTCTGTGTGTGTGTGTGTGTCTGTGTGTGTGTCTGTCTGTCTGTGTGTGTCTGTCTGTCTGTCTGTGTGTGTCTGTCTGTCTGTCTGTGTGTGTCTGTCTGTCTGTCTGTGTGTGTCTGTCTGTCTGTCTGTGTGTGTCTGTCTGTCTGTCTGTGTGTGTCTGTCTGTGTGTCTGTCTGTGTGTCTGTCTGTGTGTCTGTCTGTGTGTCTGTCTGTGTGTCTGTCTGTGTGTGTGTGTCTGTGTGTGTGTGTGTGTCTGTGTGTGTGTGTCTGTCTGTGTGTGTGTGTCTGTCTGTGTGTGTGTGTCTGTCTGTGTGTGTGTGTCTGTCTGTGTGTGTGTGTGTGTCTGTCTGTGTGTGTGTGTGTCTGTCTGTGTGTGTGTCTGTCTGTGTGTGTCTGTCTGTGTGTCTGTCTGTGTGTCTGTGTGTGTGTCTGTCTGTGTGTGTGTCTGTGTGTGTGTCTGTGTGTGTGTGTGTGTGTGTGTGTCTGTCTGTGTGTGTCTGTCTGTGTGTCTCTGTCTGTGTGTCTGTCTGTCTGTGTGTGTCTGTCTGTCTGTGTGTGTCTGTCTGTGTCTGTGTGTGTGTCTGTCTGTCTGTGTCTGTCTGTGTCTGTGTGTGTGTCTGTCTGTGTGTGTGTCTGTCTGTGTGTGTGTCTGTCTGTGTGTGTGTCTGTCTGTGTGTGTGTCTGTCTGTGTGTGTGTCTGTCTGTGTGTGTGTCTGTCTGTGTGTGTGTCTGTCTGTGTGTGTGTCTGTCTGTGTGTGTGTCTGTCTGTGTGTGTGTCTGTCTGTGTGTGTGTCTGTCTGTGTGTGTGTCTGTCTGTGTGTGTGTCTGTCTGTGTGTGTCTGTCTGTGTGTGTCTGTCTGTGTGTGTCTGTCTGTGTGTGTCTGTCTGTGTGTGTCTGTCTGTCTGTCTGTGTGTGTCTGTCTGTGTGTGTCTGTGTGTGTGTGTGTCTGTCTGTGTGTGTCTGTCTGTGTGTGTCTGTCTGTGTGTGTCTGTCTGTGTGTGTCTGTCTGTGTGTGTCTGTCTGTGTGTGTGTCTGTCTGTGTGTGTGTGTGTGTGTGTGTGTGTGTGTGTGTGTGTGTGTCTGTCTGTGTGTGTGTGTGTCTGTCTGTGTGTGTGTCTGTCTGTGTGTGTGTCTGTCTGTGTGTGTGTCTGTGTGTGTGTCTGTGTGTGTGTCTGTGTGTGTGTCTGTCTGTGTGTGTCTGTCTGTGTGTCTCTGTCTGTGTGTCTCTGTCTGTGTGTCTCTGTCTGTGTGTCTCTGTCTGTGTGTGTCTGTCTGTGTGTCTCTGTCTGTGTGTCTCTGTCTGTGTGTCTCTGTCTGTGTGTCTCTGTCTGTGTGTGTCTGTCTGTCTGTGTGTGTGTCTGTCTGTCTGTCTGTCTGTGTCTGTGTCTGTCTGTGTCTGTCTGTGTCTGTGTCTGTCTGTGTCTGTCTGTGTCTGTGTCTGTCTGTGTCTGTCTGTGTCTGTCTGTGTCTGTCTGTGTCTGTCTGTGTCTGTCTGTGTCTGTCTGTGTCTGTCTGTGTCTGTCTGTGTCTGTCTGTGTCTGTCTGTGTCTGTCTGTGTCTGTCTGTGTCTGTCTGTGTCTGTCTGTGTCTGTCTGTGTCTGTCTGTGTCTGTCTGTGTCTGTCTGTGTCTGTCTGTGTCTGTCTGTGTCTGTCTGTGTCTGTCTGTGTGTGTCTGTGTGTGTCTGTGTGTGTCTGTGTGTGTCTGTGTCTGTGTGTGTCTGTGTGTGTCTGTGTGTGTGTCTGTGTGTGTGTCTGTGTGTGTGTCTGTCTGTGTGTGTGTCTGTGTGTGTGTCTGTGTGTGTGTCTGTGTGTGTGTCTGTGTGTGTGTCTGTGTGTGTGTCTGTGTGTGTGTCTGTGTGTGTGTCTGTCTGTGTGTGTCTGTCTGTGTGTGTGTCTGTCTGTGTGTGTGTCTGTCTGTGTGTGTGTGTCTGTCTGTGTGTGTGTGTCTGTCTGTGTGTCTGTCTGTGTGTCTGTCTGTGTGTCTGTCTGTGTGTCTGTCTGTGTGTCTGTCTGTGTGTCTGTCTGTGTGTGTGTCTGTGTGTGTGTGTGTCTGTCTGTGTGTCTGTCTGTCTGTGTGTGTGTCTGTCTGTGTGTGTGTCTGTCTGTGTGTGTGTCTGTCTGTGTGTCTGTCTGTGTGTCTGTCTGTGTGTCTGTCTGTGTGTCTGTGTGTGTCTGTGTGTGTCTGTGTGTGTCTGTGTGTGTCTGTGTGTGTCTGTGTGTGTCTGTGTGTGTCTGTGTCTGTCTGTGTGTGTCTGTGTGTGTCTGTCTGTGTCTGTGTGTGTCTGTCTGTGTCTGTCTGTGTCTGTCTGTGTCTGTCTGTGTCTGTCTGTGTCTGTCTGTGTCTGTCTGTGTCTGTCTGTGTCTGTCTGTGTCTGTCTGTGTCTGTCTGTGTCTGTCTGTGTCTGTCTGTGTCTGTCTGTGTCTGTCTGTGTCTGTCTGTGTCTGTCTGTGTCTGTCTGTGTCTGTCTGTGTCTGTCTGTGTCTGTCTGTGTCTGTCTGTGTCTGTCTGTGTGTGTCTGTGTCTGTCTGTGTGTGTCTGTGTCTGTGTGTGTCTGTGTGTCTGTGTGTAAAAAGTATCTGTCTAAACTGTGATAACTCTAGGAATGTGCATCTCTCAGCAGTGGGAGTATTACTGTTTTACTCAACAGGAAAAGCCCCAGGGATGATGGTGGGGTTTGATGAGATTAGAATATATAATCTACACAGTATTTGACAGAAGTTTGAGGCAGCTGTATAAAAAAAAAAGTAAGAATGCTTTCAAACAGACATGTTAACCCCTTAACGACCCTTGATGTACTATGACCGTCATCGAGTTCCTGGCTCCCCCCGCGGCTGCACGCCATTCGGGGAGTCCGGAACGCAACAGAGCAATAAAAAAGTTGCTCCGTGGTCGTTAACTCACTTCCGTTTCCGGATTCCCCTGTTAAGGGGTTAATAGTTTTTATTTTTATCAATGAAGAAAACTGCACAGTGAGTGAACAGAAGAAAAATCTGAATCAAATTTAATATTTTGTGTGACCACCTTTTGCCTTTAAAACAGCAGCAATTCTTCTAGGTACACTTGCACACAGTTACTTAACCCCTTAAGGACCCATGACGTGCCAGGACTATCATGGGAAAACTTCCTAAAGGACCAGTAACTATCCTGGCGCATCATGGAATTCAGGGCTCCCAGTGCAGCTGCATACCTGAATCCGATCGTGTGTTAATAAAATAAATAAAAAAAAAAAAAAAAATCCTCGGTTGTCCTTAAGTGCCGGCTGCAAACCTGCGGCTGGTCCTTAAGGAGTTAACTCGGCAGGTAGGTTGTTCCAAACATCTTTGAGAACTAACCACTGATCTTCTGTGGCTTTTAGGCAGCCTTAGTTGCTTCTCTCCATGTAATCCCAGACCTCATCAATGATGTTGAGATCAGGACCCTGTGGGCTCCATAAAATCACTTCCAGGACTCCTTGTTATACTTTACCCTGAAGATGGTTCTTATTGACTTTGGCTGTATTTCTGGTGTCATCGCCATGCTGCAGAATAAATTTGGGGCCAGTTGGATGCCTCCTTGATGGTATTGCATAATGGATAAGTATCTGCCTGTACTTCTCAGCACTGAGGAGAGCATTAATTATGAGCAAATCCATTTGCAGAAATGCACCCTCAAACTTACAAGGAAACACCACCATGCATCACTGTTGCCTACAGGTGCTCATTTTTGTATCTCTTTCCAGTCGTTCGGCTAACAAACTGTCTTTTGCTACAGCAAAATATTTCAGATTTTGACTCTTCAGTCCAGAACACCTGCTGCCATTCTTTTACACGCCAGTTCCTGTGTTTTCGTGCATACCTTGCTTGACCTTGTTTGCATGTTGGAGTTGTGGCTTTTTGACCACAAGTCTTCCATGAAGACCACTTCTGATCACTTCTCCTTACAGTAAATTGGTGTTCCACGGTCCCGTTTTGTGCCAGTTCTGAGCTGATGACACTGCTGGGCATCTTCCAATTGGGAAGGGAAGTAAGCATGATGTCCTGTTGCACTGTTTCCTTGGCCGATCACTGTGTCTACAGTCCTCAACATTGCCTGTTTCTTTGAACTTCAAGTGCTTGGACAGCACATCTGGAAACCCCTGTTTGCCTTGACATGTCTACCTAAGAGAGACTTTGCTGATGCTGTATAACTACCTTGTGACTTGTTGCTGTTCTCAGTCTTGCCATGGTGCCTGACTTTGACATTAAATGGTCTTCAGAAACCTCACTTTGTTAATAGCCAGCTTTATTCCTCCTACACAGCTATTTCTGTTTCAGTTAATGATTTTGTTTCAACCTACGTATTATTGATGATGATTATCACCTGTTTGGTATAACTGTTTAATCATACACCTGACTCTCTGCCTACAAAATACCTCACTTTGTACAAGTGTACCTAGAGGAGCTGATGCTGTACCTAGAGGAATTGACCACCAAATCAATATTTGGGTGGTCACACCAAATATTGATTTGAGTTTAGATTTTTCTCGTGTTCACTCACTATTCAGTTTAATTGATAAAAATAAACTATTAAAATGTCTATTTTTGAAAGCATTCTTACTTTACAGCTTTTTCACACCTGCCTAAAACTTTTGCACATTACTGTAAAATGTAAATATATGTATATAATTATATAAAATTGTATCCAAAAAACAGCACCCACTGGGCATCTTAATAGGCAAGCTTGCTAGAAAACTGTTTTAAGTCTGTTTCAGTGAACACATCTGCCTTTATCAAAACACAACTTTGAGATTATTGTGCCTTGCCTAAAAATTGAGGGGAATTTGGTCCATGGAGAGAACGGGCACCATGGAGTTCAGAGAACAGCAATGTCTGTAAATAGCCAAAAATGATATTGTAGCAGAAGCATTCATTTTCCATCTTCAAAAAAATTTCATCCAGCTATTTATTTTCTTGTTTACTGGAAAATCATGTTATGATATACTTACTAACCAAATTTTCTTTATCCATTGCTTCCAATGATTTACTACTGTGCAGAACTTGTGAATCAGTGCATGCCTTGTTTTATTTATTTTTCTCCTGCAGCTTCAAGAAATCTTTGACAATTATAGGAAGGAGAAGGCAGAAAATGATAAAATTGTGAACGAGCAGCATGATAAGCTTCAGGAACAAGTTGCAGAGTTGCGGTCACAAAATACCAAAATTTCTACTCAGCTGGAGTTTGCTTCAAAACGGTAATTTATATGAGGAACACAATTCAGTTATTGTAGAGCTAAATGGGAGAGTCCCACTTAACATTTCCTCGTAATGGCTGCACCTTAACAACCACGGCATCTGTGTCCCCCACAGGGCTGGATTTACATCTCAAGAGCCTGTAGGCACATAAATTTGAAGGCCCCCCCCCCGTGGGCCATCTGCACTGGATACCTCCACAATGCTCCTAATCTCCACATTACCCCCCATCATCTCCATATTGCCCTCACATTGCCCCCCATCATCACCACATTGCCCCCCATTAGCTCCAGCTTGCCACCATCATCTCATATATCGCCCTCACATTGCCCCCATCAGCTCCATATACCATACTGCCCCCATCAGCTCCATATACCATATTGCCCTTGCAATGCCCCCCATCAGCTCCACATACCATATTGCCCTTGCAATGCCCCCCATCAGCTCCACATACCATATTGCCCTTGCAATGCCCCCCATCAGCTCCACATACCATATTGCCCTTGCAATGCCCCCCATCAGCTCCACATTGCTCACAGTGCCCCCCCATCAGCTCCACATTGCCCTCACAGTGCCCCATCAGCTCCATATTGCCCTCATAATGCCCCCCATCAGCTCCACATTGCCCTCCATCGGCTCCAACTTGCCCTCCATTAGCTCTACATTGCCTTCACGTTGATCCTAATCTCCACATTGCCCCCCACCATCTCCATATTGCCCTCACATTACCACATTGCCCCCCATTAGCTCCAGCTTGCCACCATCATCTCATATATCGCCCTCACATTGCCCCATCATCTCCATGCTCCATACTGGCCCCATCAGCTCCATATACCATATTGCCCTCACAATGCCCCCCATCAGCTCCACATTGCCCTCACAGTGCCCCCCATCAGCTCCACATTGCCCTCACAGTGCCCCCCATCAGCTCCACATTGCCCTCACAGTGCCCCCCATCAGCTCCACATTGCCCTCACAGTGCCCCCCATCAGCTCCACGTTGCCATCATAATGCCCTCCATCGGCTCCAACTTGCCCCCCATTAGCTCCACATTGCCTTCACATTGCCTCCCCCCGTTGTCCGTTTCCTACCTCCCTGGTAGGAGATCTGTATGTGCCTCCTTTGGCACAGTCTTGTACCTTATGGAGCTCCCGTGCGGTCTCCTATTCAGGAATGCAGAGTGCTGGGAGATAATGTCCTCTCCCAGCACTCTGCATTCCTAAAAAGGCGACGAGGGAGCTCAATCAGGTACAAGACTCGGGGGGGCGGGCAATGTGAGTGGGTGCCGCCGGCTCAGCCAGCGAGGTGGCTTATATATATATATATTTATATATATATATATATATATATATATATATATATATATATATATATATATATATATATATATATATATATATATATATATATATATATATATATATATATATATATATATATATATATATATATATATATATATATATTTATATATATTTATATATATATATTTATATATATATATTTATATATATATATTTATATATATATATTTATATATATTTATATATATATATATATATATATTTATATATATATATATATATATATATTTATATATATATATATATATATATATATATATATATATTTATATATTTATATATATATTTATATATATATATATATATATTTATATATATATTTATATATATATATATATATATATATATATATATATATATATATATATATATATATATATATATATATATATATATATATAAAACAGAGCACACACAGGTCTTCAACATAAGTTGTGACAAAAATAGTGATAATTTATTGCATCAACGTTTCGGTTGCGTCAAGCAGCCTTCGTCAGGATAAAGTGTGAGATACAAACAATCCCCTTTGAACCCTTACTCCTCCAATAGCGCCAAAATAAGCGCTGGTGATAGGTGCAATTTAAAATGCAGTATTTGCATAAACGTATCGTAAGACGGACAATCATATACTTAAACGCAATCAAATGTAACATATTGCAAACCGAGATAAGATCATACTATGTTGAATATGACTGTTGTTGGGCATTACACGATCATGGCAAATCTCAAGAACATTAACCCCACGTGTACTGCATCCGCAGTGCACACGTAATCCAGTCAGTGCACTCGGTATGGGTGCTGGACCAGTGGGGCAACCAAACAAAATAAATTGTATAAAGTTACATGTTGCACAATAATTGCTCATAGCTTGATCAAATCAGACAACGCGTTTGGTGCACGGGTAAAAAAATGGCTATTCAGCATGATACAATGAGAAGACAAAAAGATAAAGCTCCCCGTGCACCAAGACGCGTATGCAGATGAAAGAGCTCGAGTTATAGACATACACTCAACATTGCGAGGAACTAAATGGTTAATATCTAGATACATATGGCTAAACATGTTGAATGGTGCGCTAATGAACAGAGCCGGGAATGGAAACACTGTGTTTCACATTATATTCGAAATCAAAGTAAAAGAATCTGGTTAACGTTACACGCTTGTCAATATACAATCGCAAGACAGTGGTGGAAATAGGGAATGTCAAGGGGACACGTAGAGTATATCCTTGAGTGGCATCCATTCACAAAATAATGTGATAAAGTTTCTTAATGTGCGGAAAATGTCTCAAATTAGTCCAATGTCAAAATAGTTGCTTACTGAGAACTTAACGCTAGGACACCAAGGATTGTGTCCATAATTCGAAACCAGATAGTCTGTAATTGTGTAAAAAGCAAAGATCGTGAAATTGAACAGTCGAGGGTACAGTACACAACATTATACGGATACCTAAGGAATTCCAAACAATTTGTTATCATCATCAGAATCGGTATTGTGTAACAGCTTAGACAACGAATAAAATGTAAATCACTAACACGGATATCTTAGTATGCATTGTAGCACTATAGCAAACCGCGTGTATGTTGAATGTCTATGATGATCCTAACATTGAAAAGAGGAATTCTGCGATCTAGTATGTGTTGTTGAGGGCAAACGGAGTCCATGTCCAGCTGCAGATGTGCTTAATCGGAGATATAGTGCCCAGTAGAGAATGCAAGAGGTCACATGTATAGAGACAAGATGTGATGACTGAAGTGTATTAGGTAAATACTGAGTTCTCTAATGTAAATTGATAGACACATATTTTCATAACTCATGGATGAAGGGAAACCTTGTAATAACATGTTGGCTTATAAAATAACTGTATCCCATAAGGTTCGATACAGTATCTTGTGGGAAAAAGCCTGCAAAATTCAGGAGCAGCGAAACCATGTTGAATAGTTTAGAGGATGAACGTAATCCGATAGAGAATGCAGTACTGGCACATCGTATGTGTGGACAAACCAAACCGGTGGTACCAGATATGCTGGAAACAATGTCCTATTAATACATATAGGCCCACTTCATCAAGGTTTTGGTAGTCCTATCAGAAATACGAGGCATAAGACACTTTTTCATTTAAACCTTTCGGTGCCACTGTTTCCAAGTGGCGAATCCAGAAGGTCTCTCTTTGTAGAAGTGCAACTTTCCTGTTGCCACCTCTCCTGGCCGGTAGTACCTGATCTATGATCATAGTTCTCAATGAAGGTACTGTGTGCTTAAGTGCTAAAAAGTGTCTCGGTACTGGTTTATCAGCCTGCCCAGTGGTAAGGGCTGCTCTAATTGAGGATCGGTGGTTCGCCATGCGTTCTCTGAAAGTAGTTTCTGCTTTTCCAACGTAGTACAAGCCACATGGACATATAAGGATGTAAACCACATAGTCACTGGTGCAAGTGACCTTATGTCGTATTGTGATTTTGCGGTTAGTGTGTGGGTGACGGAAGAAAGATCCACTTAGCATACTGTTGCAAGTTGTACAGTTAACACATTTGTAGCATCCAGTTTTCTTCTGTGCACCACGTAACCAATTGCTCTCTCTGGATTGATCAATAGAGACTTGCATTCTGTCAGGTTGCATTAAATAATCACGCAGTGTTTTACCTCTTCGATATGCGATGTGCGGCGGAGGCAAATCTCTAAAGGGTAAATTGGAGTCTGAGGATATTAGTGACCATTGACCTCTGATAGTATTTCCCAGTTGTTCCATACCTGGTGAGTAATTGACTACAAAGGCTAACCTGTTATCAGCATTTTTAGTAGTTTTCTTTAACAAGTCACTCTGGTTCTGACGTTGTGCCTTTTGTAGTTGTACTTCCAGTGTTTTGGCAGAGTATCCCCTCAATTTAAAGTTATGAACCATATCATGTAGTTGTTTTTCTGCAGTTTCCGGATTGTTGTTGTTTCTGATGACTCTTAGAAATTGAGAGTAAGGGATCCCATTCTTTTGTGATCTTGGATGGCAACTCGAAGCATGTAATGTGGAATTTCTGTCAGTGGGTTTCTGAAATAATGTGGTACCTAGAGTGGTGTCATGAATAAAAACCTTAACATCTAGAAAGTCTACAGATTCCAAACTGTAGTTGTATTTGAATCGTATGCATGAATCCAATGCATTCAGGTTGGTGATCCATTCAATAAGCGTGCCAGTGTTACCACTCCATATTAGGAACAAGTCATCGATATATCTTTTATAGAACTTAATATAGGGATGTTGGAGATTAATCTTTTCGTATTGATACATGAAAATATTGGCATATGAAGGTGCAACGTTGGAACCCATAGAAGTCCCAGCAATTTGAAGAAAAAAGTCATTTTCAAAGCGGAAAAAATTCTTAGTTAAAGTAAGTTCCAGAAATTCACATATCATTTCTATGGGGTATGTAATCAATTCTTTATATTGGAACAATGTTGTCCTGATAGCTTGGATACCTGCATTGTGTGGAATAACAGTGTACAGACTGTCCACGTCCATTGTGACCAATATGTCAGTCTCAGGTGTAATATGTATATTTTGAATACACTGTAAAAAGTGTGTGGTGTCACGTAAATATGAATCAGTTCGTTGTACTATGGGCTGTAGCAACGTGTCCAAGAAGGTGGAAATTGGCTGTAAGAGGGATCCACGTGCAGAGATTATGGGTCTGCCAGGTGGATTGTCAAGCGTCTTATGTATCTTTGGCAGTAGATATATAATGGGACAAATAGGATACTGATTAGAAAGATACCTAAACAGTGTATCTGATATATGATGATTGTGTTTAGCATCAGATAGTATGTTATCAACATGTCGTTTGATGGAATGAGTTGGATCAGAGGGTAATCTACGGTATGTAGTAACATCAGATAATTGCCTCAGGACTTCAGTCCTATAGGCAGCACTGTCTAGGATCACTACTGCTCCACCTTTATCCGCAGGTCTAATTACAATGGTCTTGTCATTGCTCAATTCAGTCAATGCACGTTGTTCTGCTACAGAAAGATTGGGTCTAGTTGAAGGGAACGTCATGGTATTGATTGCAGTGATAATGTTGCGTGTGAAGGTTCTAATCGTGGGACTTGTAGTGGGAGGGTCAAATGTGCTTTTTGGTCTTAAAGGCTCGTAGAGTATAGTCTGGTTGTCCTTGTAATAATCTTTTAAATTCAGAGTACGCTGGAATCTATGTGTATCTATTTCAAGATGAAACCGGTCAGGTTTGGTAGTAGGAACAAAAGATAAGCCTTTAGATAGAAGTGCAGTTTCAGCCTGTGACAAAGGTCTTGTGCTTAAATTAAATACTAGTTCCTTGGCATCACCGGAGGTCTGCCTATGTTTGTGGTGTCTACCTCCCCTTCTTGGGTGCGGGCGTTTGTGGTATTTGCCCCTCTTCTGTTGGCTCTGGTTTGTACCCCTAAAAAAGGAACCTGTGTGGAGTGTATATTAGTAGATGATGTAGTATTGTTTTGTGTGATATTCGTGCTGTTCTCAGTCTCAGAAGAAGAATTGCCTGAACTTAAATCAACTGTTGTAAGGTCTTTAGGTTTATTAATGCGTTTTGTCCTTTTGGGATGAGTTGGTCTAGGTCTTTGTCCCAACAACCAGCTATAAACTCTTTTTTCTTTGTAATCCTCTTGGACTTTACGTAGTTTACTGTTTTTAAAGGTTATTAATTCTTGTTTATAGCTGGTTGTAACAGTTTTCAATTTATTGTACCAGTCAGTGGTGGTGTCAGCTAGTAAAGTTTCCCTGTATGTAAGGTCAAAAGTCTGTATCTCCTGCCTGACTTGTTTTAATATTTTGCCTACTTCCTCAACAACAAGTACCATTAAATCAAAAGAGCATTTATTTAAAATGCCGCACCACCGGCGGCAGAATTCTGAATTGGTGCGACCAATAGTTGGAATGTTGCGTATTCGGAAGCCTCTGGGAATCTGTCCACTGCGGTGGTAGTCAGAGAGATATAATCCGTGGAGATAAAGATCAGTCTCCCTTTTATTTAGAGTTAAAAGTTTATGATATAGGCTGGTAGGGGACTCACCTAGATCAGTTTCCTCTGGAGATGCGGAGAAAAGTATATCTTGGATTTGTGCTGTTGAAAATTGAAGAATATTGTCCTCAGCAATGGCTTGTGAATATATGGCGTTGTCTGTATCCATTGTCCGTCAAAAAATCCAAAGGAACATAGTATGATCTTATCTCGGTTTGCAATATGTTACATTTGATTGCGTTTAAGTATATGATTGTCCGTCTTACGATACGTTTATGCAAATACTGCATTTTAAATTGCACCTATCACCAGCGCTTATTTTGGCGCTATTGGAGGAGTAAGGGTTCAAAGGGGATTGTTTGTATCTCACACTTTATCCTGACGAAGGCTGCTTGACGCAACCGAAACGTTGATGCAATAAATTATCACTATTTTTGTCACAACTTATGTTGAAGACCTGTGTGTGCTCTGTTTTATTTGGACGTACATATTAGCTCTAACAGTAGCATCCAGGCAAATATCTCCATCCTTAAACGTGAGTGCCTCTGCAACAATATATACAACGCAAGATGTGGCTCATCTCTGGAGTGCACCCGTAACCATTACCACCACATCAAATTACCCCATTATTTGAAGTGTTCCTGCCTTCTTCTTCCTTTGGATTTTTTGACGGACAATGGATACAGACAACGCCATATATTCACAAGCCATTGCTGAGGACAATATTCTTCAATTTTCAACAGCACAAATCCAAGATATACTTTTCTCCGCATCTCCAGAGGAAACTGATCTAGGTGAGTCCCCTACCAGCCTATATCATAAACTTTTAACTCTAAATAAAAGGGAGACTGATCTTTATCTCCACGGATTATATCTCTCTGACTACCACCGCAGTGGACAGATTCCCAGAGGCTTCCGAATACGCAACATTCCAACTATTGGTCGCACCAATTCAGAATTCTGCCGCCGGTGGTGCGGCATTTTAAATAAATGCTCTTTTGATTTAATGGTACTTGTTGTTGAGGAAGTAGGCAAAATATTAAAACAAGTCAGGCAGGAGATACAGACTTTTGACCTTACATACAGGGAAACTTTACTAGCTGACACCACCACTGACTGGTACAATAAATTGAAAACTGTTACAACCAGCTATAAACAAGAATTAATAACCTTTAAAAACAGTAAACTACGTAAAGTCCAAGAGGATTACAAAGAAAAAAGAGTTTATAGCTGGTTGTTGGGACAAAGACCTAGACCAACTCATCCCAAAAGGACAAAACGCATTAATAAACCTAAAGACCTTACAACAGTTGATTTAAGTTCAGGCAATTCTTCTTCTGAGACTGAGAACAGCACGAATATCACACAAAACAATACTACATCATCTACTAATATACACTCCACACAGGTTCCTTTTTTAGGGGTACAAACCAGAGCCAACAGAAGAGGGGCAAATACCACAAACGCCCGCACCCAAGAAGGGGAGGTAGACACCACAAACATAGGCAGACCTCCGGTGATGCCAAGGAACTAGTATTTAATTTAAGCACAAGACCTTTGTCACAGGCTGAAACTGCACTTCTATCTAAAGGCTTATCTTTTGTTCCTACTACCAAACCTGACCGGTTTCATCTTGAAATAGATACACATAGATTCCAGCGTACTCTGAATTTAAAAGATTATTACAAGGACAACCAGACTATACTCTACGAGCCTTTAAGACCAAAAAGCACATTTGACCCTCCCACTACAAGTCCCACGATTAGAACCTTCACACGCAACATTATCACTGCAATCAATACCATGACGTTCCCTTCAACTAGACCCAATCTTTCTGTAGCAGAACAACGTGCATTGACTGAATTGAGCAATGACAAGACCATTGTAATTAGACCTGCGGATAAAGGTGGAGCAGTAGTGATCCTAGACAGTGCTGCCTATAGGACTGAAGTCCTGAGGCAATTATCTGATGTTACTACATACCGTAGATTACCCTCTGATCCAACTCATTCCATCAAACGACATGTTGATAACATACTATCTGATGCTAAACACAATCATCATATATCAGATACACTGTTTAGGTATCTTTCTAATCAGTATCCTATTTGTCCCATTATATATCTACTGCCAAAGATGCATAAGACGCTTGACAATCCACCTGGCAGACCCATAATCTCTGCACGTGGATCCCTCTTACAGCCAATTTCCACCTTCTTGGACACGTTGCTACAGCCCATAGTACAACGAACTGATTCATATTTACGTGACACCACACACTTTTTACAGTGTATTCAAAATATACATATTACACCTGAGACTGACATATTGGTCACAATGGACGTGGACAGTCTGTACACTGTTATTCCACACAATGCAGGTATCCAAGCTATCAGGACAACATTGTTCCAATATAAAGAATTGATTACATACCCCATAGAAATGATATGTGAATTTCTGGAACTTACTTTAACTAAGAATTTTTTCCGCTTTGAAAATGACTTTTTTCTTCAAATTGCTGGGACTTCTATGGGTTCCAACGTTGCACCTTCATATGCCAATATTTTCATGTATCAATACGAAAAGATTAATCTCCAACATCCCTATATTAAGTTCTATAAAAGATATATCGATGACTTGTTCCTAATATGGAGTGGTAACACTGGCACGCTTATTGAATGGATCACCAACCTGAATGCATTGGATTCATGCATACGATTCAAATACAACTACAGTTTGGAATCTGTAGACTTTCTAGATGTTAAGGTTTTTATTCATGACACCACTCTAGGTACCACATTATTTCAGAAACCCACTGACAGAAATTCCACATTACATGCTTCGAGTTGCCATCCAAGATCACAAAAGAATGGGATCCCTTACTCTCAATTTCTAAGAGTCATCAGAAACAACAACAATCCGGAAACTGCAGAAAAACAACTACATGATATGGTTCATAACTTTAAATTGAGGGGATACTCTGCCAAAACACTGGAAGTACAACTACAAAAGGCACAACGTCAGAACCAGAGTGACTTGTTAAAGAAAACTACTAAAAATGCTGATAACAGGTTAGCCTTTGTAGTCAATTACTCACCAGGTATGGAACAACTGGGAAATACTATCAGAGGTCAATGGTCACTAATATCCTCAGACTCCAATTTACCCTTTAGAGATTTGCCTCCGCCGCACATCGCATATCGAAGAGGTAAAACACTGCGTGATTATTTAATGCAACCTGACAGAATGCAAGTCTCTATTGATCAATCCAGAGAGAGCAATTGGTTACGTGGTGCACAGAAGAAAACTGGATGCTACAAATGTGTTAACTGTACAACTTGCAACAGTATGCTAAGTGGATCTTTCTTCCGTCACCCACACACTAACCGCAAAATCACAATACGACATAAGGTCACTTGCACCAGTGACTATGTGGTTTACATCCTTATATGTCCATGTGGCTTGTACTACGTTGGAAAAGCAGAAACTACTTTCAGAGAACGCATGGCGAACCACCGATCCTCAATTAGAGCAGCCCTTACCACTGGGCAGGCTGATAAACCAGTACCGAGACACTTTTTAGCACTTAAGCACACAGTACCTTCATTGAGAACTATGATCATAGATCAGGTACTACCGGCCAGGAGAGGTGGCAACAGGAAAGTTGCACTTCTACAAAGAGAGACCTTCTGGATTCGCCACTTGGAAACAGTGGCACCGAAAGGTTTAAATGAAAAAGTGTCTTATGCCTCGTATTTCTGATAGGACTACCAAAACCTTGATGAAGTGGGCCTATATGTATTAATAGGACATTGTTTCCAGCATATCTGGTACCACCGGTTTGGTTTGTCCACACATACGATGTGCCAGTACTGCATTCTCTATCGGATTACGTTCATCCTCTAAACTATTCAACATGGTTTCGCTGCTCCTGAATTTTGCAGGCTTTTTCCCACAAGATACTGTATCGAACCTTATGGGATACAGTTATTTTATAAGCCAACATGTTATTACAAGGTTTCCCTTCATCCATGAGTTATGAAAATATGTGTCTATCAATTTACATTAGAGAACTCAGTATTTACCTAATACACTTCAGTCATCACATCTTGTCTCTATACATGTGACCTCTTGCATTCTCTACTGGGCACTATATCTCCGATTAAGCACATCTGCAGCTGGACATGGACTCCGTTTGCCCTCAACAACACATACTAGATCGCAGAATTCCTCTTTTCAATGTTAGGATCATCATAGACATTCAACATACACGCGGTTTGCTATAGTGCTACAATGCATACTAAGATATCCGTGTTAGTGATTTACATTTTATTCGTTGTCTAAGCTGTTACACAATACCGATTCTGATGATGATAACAAATTGTTTGGAATTCCTTAGGTATCCGTATAATGTTGTGTACTGTACCCTCGACTGTTCAATTTCACGATCTTTGCTTTTTACACAATTACAGACTATCTGGTTTCGAATTATGGACACAATCCTTGGTGTCCTAGCGTTAAGTTCTCAGTAAGCAACTATTTTGACATTGGACTAATTTGAGACATTTTCCGCACATTAAGAAACTTTATCACATTATTTTGTGAATGGATGCCACTCAAGGATATACTCTACGTGTCCCCTTGACATTCCCTATTTCCACCACTGTCTTGCGATTGTATATTGACAAGCGTGTAACGTTAACCAGATTCTTTTACTTTGATTTCGAATATAATGTGAAACACAGTGTTTCCATTCCCGGCTCTGTTCATTAGCGCACCATTCAACATGTTTAGCCATATGTATCTAGATATTAACCATTTAGTTCCTCGCAATGTTGAGTGTATGTCTATAACTCGAGCTCTTTCATCTGCATACGCGTCTTGGTGCACGGGGAGCTTTATCTTTTTGTCTTCTCATTGTATCATGCTGAATAGCCATTTTTTTACCCGTGCACCAAACGCGTTGTCTGATTTGATCAAGCTATGAGCAATTATTGTGCAACATGTAACTTTATACAATTTATTTTGTTTGGTTGCCCCACTGGTCCAGCACCCATACCGAGTGCACTGACTGGATTACGTGTGCACTGCGGATGCAGTACACGTGGGGTTAATGTTCTTGAGATTTGCCATGATCGTGTAATGCCCAACAACAGTCATATTCAACATAGTATGATCTTATCTCGGTTTGCAATATGTTACATTTGATTGCGTTTAAGTATATGATTGTCCGTCTTACGATACGTTTATGCAAATACTGCATTTTAAATTGCACCTATCACCAGCGCTTATTTTGGCGCTATTGGAGGAGTAAGGGTTCAAAGGGGATTGTTTGTATCTCACACTTTATCCTGACGAAGGCTGCTTGACGCAACCGAAACGTTGATGCAATAAATTATCACTATTTTTGTCACAACTTATGTTGAAGACCTGTGTGTGCTCTGTTTTATTTGGACGTACATATTAGCTCTAACAGTAGCATCCAGGCAAATATCTCCATCCTTAAACGTGAGTGCCTCTGCAACAATATATATATATATATATATATATATATATATATATATATATATAAAATATACTAGCAATGTGGGACGGCGTTGCCCGTCATATTATTTACACAGAGATTGTGTGAAACATAAATATGCAGTGTTAGACACGCACTTAAAGAGACAGTGCGTGTCACACACTGTGAAATGCATACCTACAGAGAGACACACACATACATGGATGTATGTCACATATGTAGACAGTGTGTGACAGACGCAGTGGTGATGTAGATATGCTGATAAGAGTTGTAAAAAATGTTTTAATTGCAGCTCTTCAGCTTGATGAATAAGGCCCTGTATCCTTACAGTTGAAGTGAGTGTGCTGTTACTTGGTGAATAAGACCCTGTATCCTTACAGCTGTAGTGAGTGTGCTGTGTTACTTGTAGAAGGTGACAGGAGATGTCTGTGAGTAAAGGAATAATTTAGATTACAGCAGTGGATACTGCAGTACATTTGAAGAAATAGGTTGGCAGACAGAGGGTTAAGTGACAGATGCAGTGGTAGATAATGTAATAGTGATGTGGGAGTAAAATGGCGAGATTGGGACTATGGATGAATGGCAAGGGGATAGGTGAGTGGGGGAGACAAGGGAGGAGGAGATGAGATTGAGGAGAAGAGGGACAGTGAAGTGTTACAGTAAAGTAATGGGTGAGGGGGAGAAATGAGTATACATAGACAGTGAAGTAGACATGAAATACAGGGCTGTAGGGTTACTGCATTATACAGACCTAGTGTAGCAGTTGGTTGGAGTGAAGCACTTTAACTCAGTGTGAGAGAGGTACACAACACATTGCTGTGTAATGAGTTGTATAGTCCTCTGGCAGTGAAAGGAATATGTGATGCATGTTGGGCGCTCCTTGCATTAGTGGGCCGTGGTGGTCAGCTGGGACAGAACCGGATTATTTGTCCATGGGCCGTAGGCAAGGGATCAATAGAGGGACCCCTAACAGCTAATAGGCTTCAAAACAGGAAGGCTCATATACTAAGAAAAGTGGTGGAATTTTGTGGAAAAGTAACAGCAGTAAAGGGAACAATACCCATTTACTTAAATGGGCTTTTTAACGTCTTCAACGCTAGAGAGGTCAGCAAAGCATTTTATTTGTTCTGTATGGTACAGATGAATTGTTCCTCTTTGTGTTAGTACATCAGCCTCACAGATCACAGTGCACAGTCAGCTGCTGCAAGAGCCAAAAGTATAAATGGGTTTAAATTAATGGGGTAAGAGTATAATTGTATGGGCCTTATGTATCAAGATAAAGGGTGCAACTCCAAAAAAAACTGACACCATAGGGTTGAATTGAAAATTCAGGAAAATCGTGTTGACATAAATGGGGCTTTAACCCCTTGAATGCTACAATGGTCCCCAACGCGTTGCTTTGGCAATGTGTTTGCATTGTTTGTAGCATCCATGGAATTAATAGTCTCATTGAAATCAATGGACATTTTCAAAGAAATCAGTTTAACCCTGTGGGCCACTTGTGAGGAAAGAGTGGGCTGCACAATACCCAAATGTGGAAGCTTTCCAAACATATATTAACCCTTTGAGTGACAGAGGTACGCAGAGCAATGTGCTGCATATCATCTCTGGTACTCCAAGGTTTAATGGGCTTAACCCTCTGAGTGCCAGAGAGGTATCCAAGGCATTGCAACAGCACTCAAAGGGTTAAATTGAAACAAAGTGAGTCCATCAGCCCCAGTTCTTAGCATGGAAACTGAAGATCTGTGTGTTGTAACCTATTCCCCAGCTGACTGAGTGTCCCAGTGTGTCTTTGAAAGAAGTGATCAATGTGTGGCTCCCCAGCAAAATTGGAGCTGCTGGTTGGTGGGTTATAGTATTGTGCCATGAGTTGTTTACTGTAGGAGTTGTAAGTCGAGAGAAGTGATGTAGCAGTAGGTGAGTTGTGGAGGAGAGGGCTAACCCTCCGACTGCCAGAGAGGTACGCAACGCATTGTAATGTATGCGTACCCCTCTGACACAGGGTTAAGGTAGGCTGACCAGATCTCTCCTTTAACTGGGGACACATAGGAAAAAGCCATTTTGCAGTACTTCACTGAAATGAAAGCAGTCCTGCAGTATGCATTTTTCCTATGCGTCCCCGGTTAAAGCCGCCCCTGGGTGTGTGTGGCAGGGGACGCAGGTTTTCTCATATATATATATATATATATATATATATATATATATATATATATATATATATATATATATATATATATATATATATATATATATATATATACACACTACCAATGTGGGACGGTGTTGGGCGCACGTGTATGAAATGTAGACACACTGATAAACACAGACATATGCAACACACAGGCAGACACATACACACAGTGAGCGGCAGAGACATGCACACACATACCGGAGATGCACACAAATATATAACAGATGTACACACACACACACACGCAACATATATGCGCAGAAACACATGCGTGCATGAGTTGTGCACCCCTCTGGCACTCAAATGGTTAATGTATAGAGAGGCATGTCAGAGTTAAATGGAAGTGTATTCATACCTGGGAACTTTGATTTGTGTTGTCTCTGGAAGGGAGTTATGTGGTGCGGATGTGGAGAGAGCAATGGGGCAATCTGGGTTAAAAGTGGGTGGGGCTTAATCACAAGTAGGGGCGGGGCTTAACATAAATGTGGAAAAGTGTTAGTAATAGGCTGGGGAAGGAGGAGAAGTGGGAGGGGAATGCAAGTTTACAGTGTGAGGGGGTTGAACACACTCCCTGAGGGGTAAAGCTTGATCCACAACCCTGTGGCAGTCAGTGGGTTAAGTGTGAATCTGATGGCTGGCTGTCCTGTGTCTTGCATGGCAAATGATGACAGTGAAGAAATAATTCAGCAATGAGGACCTACCTTAACCCTTTGAGTGCCATTTTGTTCCTCAGTGGCTGTAGTACAGGTCCTGCTGAGGCCACTGGGAGTCAGGGTGAGTGACTGTGTGTCAGCCATATTTCTTTCTGGCTTTTGTGTGTGTGAGTGGGGCATTTGTGTGTGGTGCTGTGTGAGTGGGGGATGTGTGTGAGTTTGGTGTTGTGTGAGTGGGGCATGTGTGTTTGTCTGTGGTGTAGGAGCAAGTGGCGGCCATATTGTTTTTTTTCTGACTTTGATAGTGGTGGGCGGGCTGCATAGTGGGGGTGGGCCAACTCCCTTCGGCCACTGCAATTGGTGTGACAATCACACCCCCATTGAATCACCCAATGGGAACAGTAACCCCTCCTTATTGCCACCCCTGGGTGTGTGTGTCTCCTGAGGAGACATAAATTATGCAATGAGCCTTTCTCTTTTTTATATATATATATATATATATATATATATATATATATATATATATATATATATATCCCTTTGAGTGCCACAGGGGTACAGAACGTATTGCAAAGCAATTTGTTCCATACCCCTCTGGCACTCAAAGGGATATATATATATATATATATATATATATATATATATATATATATATATATATTAAAAATATTATTTATTTATTTTTTTTTAATATTCTTTATAAAAAAAAAAAAATATATCCAAATGGCAGACTCCCCTCGGAGTGCCTAATGGCAAATCCGGCCCTGGTCCCCCAACAAGAGATTAAAACATCTGGATTATCTAGAATGATTCATCACGCTTCTTAAGGTCCGACCATTATGAGGCAATGGTAAGTGGGAGACTCCCTCTTAGCTCTACTTAACGTTTCCCCTGCATGCCCAACCTTCAACGCAGCTTTTTGCTATTACTCAAAATAGAAAAACACTTTGATGCAACTTATGTTTGTGTGAAACACAGTATATTTTAAAATCCGCAGGTCTAAAAATACTTTTCCATACTTTAAGATGTATTGCTGTTTTTCCCTTGTCCTACTTGGTGAGGGGGCCCAAGTGCAATATAGTAGAGTTCCTCTTGCCATGAATTGACACGCTGTAGGGAATGCCAGGGGCACTAAACTGCATCTACAACAATCTATTGGTGTTTTGTTTTTCAAATGGTCTGTTTGCCATTCGTTGTGACTTTCCTTTCTATCCTGGCTTGGTGGGCACAAAATGTATTTATGTAAATATGTCCCCAGATTCATTTATTTATAATAAGTTTATAAATTACTTATCTAATTCATTATGGAACACTGGAAAATATATAAACTTTTTCACTTGTCTTACAGTGCTTCAGTGTTCTCTGAAGATCCCCTTAATACGGTCTTCCCAAACCCTAGTGTTCATCAGATCAGTTTGCGAAGCACTTATGTATACTAGGCCTCTTGGAAACTGTGCCAAACTCTTTAATTAACCCTTTGAGTGCCAGAGGGGCATGCAAAACATGAACCTTCAGCAAATCGTATTTACCATCCAGTTACAAGTAATCTTATTATTTTCTTCTAATCTTGCAGTTATGAAATGCTGCAGGACAACGTGGAAGGTTACCGTCGGGAAATAACGTCACTTCAGGAAAAGACCCAAAAGCTTTCTGCCACAACTCAGAAACAGGAGCAGATCATTAACACAATGACCCAAGATTTAAGAGCAGCAAGTGAAAAACTGGCTGTAGCAGAAGTGAGTAGCTACTGTGTGTTCTACTTTTATTATAATATATAGTCTTACAGGGGTCCAATGAAATCTGAGCATAATTGCCATCCCATATAGCAATTAATGCAAGTTAACCCTTTGAGTACCAGAGAGGTATCCAACTCGGTGCAATGCTTTTAGATACCTGTCTGGCTCTCAAAGGGTTAAATTAGGGGTACATAGAAGTGGAGATTATCCATCCAATCCTATATGGGTTGCATGGAGTAAAGATCATCTCACTTCTGTTTAGAAATACATTGATAGGGTTCCACGATGTAAAGTAACTTTCAGGCATGGAAGCTTTTACTTCATGAAAGCACATGGAAAGCTGATTAATATGTGCTTTGGCTAGACGTTAAACTGCCTGAAATATAATAGGCCTTTTTAGTCAGGGCCCTGTGTTCAAAAGGAAACTGAATTTACTTTGGGGAAAATAAACTGTAAAGGGGACAAATATAAATTGTCAGAATTAACCCTTTAAATGCCAGATGACTCTGCATTGCTTTTGCAATGCATTTGGGTTAAGGGGTTTAAAAAAAAAAAAAAAAAAGAGCTCAATAGTGATTTGTATTCGTTTGCTATGGGGCAGTTGATGTACCCCAGAATTAGCACTGTTTTCTTTTTGAGCATGGGGCCTTTTACGCTTAACCCTTTGAGTTCCAGAGGGGTGCACAAAGGGATAAAGCAGGCTGAAACATGAAAGGAGCCAAGGTGTACACGAATAATTGTGTATTCTGCAGTATAAAAGTGTGCGTAATATGGATGAAGTGTTGTTTTATTTATTTATTTATATATATATATATATATATATATATATATATATATATATATATATATATATATATATATATATATATATATATATATATATAATATAAAATATACAAGCATTCAAGTATACTCGGCCTGGGTTGATCCTGGCTTCATATGAGACAGCACTCAAGAAGCTAGTGTAGCAAAGAAAACTGTTACTTTATTGCATTCATGCCAAGCGCTTTCGGTCCTCACAGGGACCTTCCTCAGGGCAAAATGGCAAAAATTCACACATTGGTAATATATATAGAAAAACAAGTTAATTGCTCAATAATTAAAATACTTACAGCCTCCCCCAGACCTTGCCTCGCCTCCTTCAGGCGCCAAAACGTGGCGTCCCGAGTCGGAATAGGGGCAGTGACGTCAGAGGGCGTCTCGGTTGCCTAGCAACCCATACACTATCGCGGACATTTAAAAACATATGTGAAACACAGTATACATTGTGCAGTTACCACACGTATCCCTAGAGCTCAGCCGGCTGAAGGCTGAGCTCATCAGCAAGCCATCAAAGAAGCTGGGTCCCCGCTCACCAAAACAAAGCCACGTCTGAAAAAATGCCGATATTAGGTAGAAATCCTCACAATTATATTTGTTGGCTATATTACACTCCAACATATCACTTCTCCATTTATAATACAGTTCTTACACTGTTCCTTAGGGATCCGTCCGTCTCCGCTAATTCACGGCTCCACTATAGCCCAGATGTCAATCTCCTCTGTGCTCTTCCTATACATGCGCTCTATCAGTCTCCAGTGCATCGCAACACATGCCAGATGCTGATTTTAGAAACCTCCATGTTTCTACTTCCTGGATCGATATAAATTTTATTAATAATCTGGAAATTCATTCTTAGAGCAAGTGCATTGTGTTCTTAGTGTGACGATAATTAACTTTTAATAAGTGAAAAATGTATGACTCCAATGTACCGTGGTTCGAATTTGGACATTTTTATACATCTCTAAACATAAGGTCTCACAGTCCTTAAGTTATTATCAAGTGCTAGGTGCTACTTCCCGTGACCTATTCACAGGGAAAGCCCAACAAATGCACCTGAATGAATGTAAGTAATTCAGTCATCCACAGTTATAAGCCATCACATTTATATCCTTATTGCACTTGTTCCACTGGAAATATCCTAGCGCTTCATAAGTCCATCCAATATAATTAGTTGATTATGGAGTGAATATTCCATTGTGGTGCAAACAATATTCCAACTTTAAAAAATGTTATAAAGCTTGAATGCATGAACAGTTTTGGTGGCTGTTCGTAGAGCGGGGAAACCTACTATAGCACCAGTAAAATAAGGTGAATTAACAATATCACTAACAAGATTACCATATATTCTACTCCGCGGTGTCCTGCCATGGAGAGAACCACTGAGGGAATCTTCACCCCAGTGGGCTCCCCTTAGCTAGCCTACACCGCAAAGATTCACAGAAAACAATTAAATTGAAGCTCATGGTTAAGACCTGAAGGTGCAAGTGTGTTATATTTATATATTAATTCAACCTCCTGCAGCAATATCCTGTGCCGATCTCCACCTCTAATATTTTTTTTTTTGTATCATAACAGTAGGCATGAACCTAAAGTCTTTAAGCTTGTGTTGTGCCAGTTCAAAATGTCTGGCAACCGGTTGAGTCATTCTTTCTTTATGATCCAAAGATCCTTCTAATGCTTTCCGTATTGCTGATTTGTGATTATTAATTCGCTCTTTTAGCATAGTTGTTGTTTTACCTATGTAGAATTTATTACATGGACAACGAATAAAATAAACAACATATTTGCTTTCACAAGTGAGGAAGTCTTTGATCCTAATCAATTTGCCAGTCTTAGGATGTTGATAGGTTTTTCCTGTGATTATTTGCTCACAATTGGAGCAACCCCTACACTTGAATACTCCTATGGGGCGTTTCAACCAAGTGGTGCCACTGTCATATTTATCACTAGGATCTGCTTTAGTTAGCATTTCACCTAAATTTTTACCCCTTCTGTAACAAAATAATGGGGGATTTTTGAATACATGACCTATCTTTCTGTCACCTGAAAGTATGTGCCAATTCTTCTTGATGGCTTGCTTAATAGCGGGAGAAGCTGTGGTAAATGTCGTCTGAATACAGAATCTATTCTCTTTACACTGTTGGGGGGACCGTAAACTTTCTCTATTGAGAAGACTTGCTTTCTCAAGAGCTTGTTCAACATCAGTTTTACGATATCCTCTTTCTAAAAATCTTTCTTTCTTAACGTGTAATGCTTGTATACACTTACTTGGATCTGAAGTGGTTCTAACCACCCTGACCATTTGGGAATAAGGGAGACCAACCTTTAAAGGTGTGGGGTGGTGACTAGATGCATGCAATAAGGTATTGCGATCAGTGGGTTTTTGAAATATGGTGGTTCCCAGACAATTGCCTACTCGGTAGATAGTCATATCTAAAAAATTAATAGAATTTCTATCAAATGTTAAAGTGAACCTTATCGTTGATGGGATAGAATTGATGTAGTCAACAAATTCTCTTAAAGAATCAACTTCACCTTCCCACAAAAGGAAAATGTCATCAATAAATCTTTTAAAGAGCCGAACATGTTCTATAAAGTTGCTGGAACTGGAAAAGTGAAGTTTCTCATAGAATTCCATAAAAATGGAGGCATACGATGGTGTCATGTTTGATCCCATCGCTGTCCCTTGTAATTGGAGATAGTAATTCAATTCAAATTTAAAGTAGTTTTTTTTCAAAATAACATCAATCAACAGCAGTAGGAATTCAACTGGAGGACCATCATATGTCTCATCATCACTAATCATAGATCTGACCACCTCTTTACCTAGATCATGGGGGATACTGGTGTACAGGCTTGACACATCTAAGGTTACCAAAAGCATATTGTCCGTAATGACTTTAGGAAGTTGTGTTATAAAGTCCGTAGAGTCTCTGATATATGATGAAAATCTAGTGATATACTTTTGTAGAAAAAAGTCTACATACTGTGACAGGGGCTGACAGTGAATTCCGGGCTGAAATAATAGGACGTCCTGGTGGCTGAGCTCTAGGGATACGTGTGGTAACTGCACAATGTATACTGTGTTTCACATATGTTTTTAAATGTCCGCGGTAGTGTATGGGTTGCTAGGCAACCGAGACTCCCTCTGACGTCACTGCCCCTATTCCAACTCGGGACGCCACGTTTTGGCGCCTGAAGGAGGCGAAGCAAGGTCTGGGGGAGGCTGTAAGTATTTTAATTATTGAGCAATTAACTTGTTTTTCTATATATATTACCAATGTGTGAATTTTTGCCATTTTGCCCTGAGGAAGGTCCCTGTGAGGACCGAAAGCGCTTGGCATGAATGCAATAAAGTAACAGTTTTCTTTGCTACACTAGCTTCTTGAGTGCTGTCTCATATGAAGCCAGGATCAACCCAGGCTGAGTATACTTGAATGCTTGTTTATAAAATTTTTATGGGACGTGCACCTACCATTGCAATATTTAGCGCATAGGTTTTGATTAAGTGAGTGCCACTGCTTATATTGGAAAGTGTCTATATATATATATATATATCTTGCACTGTACTTGAATTTTCTGACTTTTTACTAAGGTTCTTGTATTTTGTTTTTAGGTAAGAGCAGAAAACCTGAAGAAAGAAAAGGAACTCTTGAAAATGTCTGAGGCCCGTCTCAGCCAAGAACGAGAGTCTTTGATTGCAGAGCAGAAAGGACAAAACCTACTTCTAGCTAATTTACAGACCATTCAGGTCTGTATAAACCATGTAGATCTCTGGGGATCCTAGTAATCAGAGCATTAACCCTTTCCTGTTGTACTATAACTTGGTGGATCAGTTTACTCTCCCATACACTAGATCAGATGTTCAAAGTTTGGCTCACTGGCAGGCAGTTCTGATCTGAACCTTGGCTCTGTTTGTCTACATTCAGGGCAGCTCTGCTGTACAGTGAATTGACTTTCTCTGAGGTAGCGATTAATTTTATTCCTAAAAGCAACACTTTTTTCAGTGTATCATTTGACCAGATCAGTGAGCCAAACGTTCTTCTCTGTCTGGCCAACACAGCTTTAGTGTGTGGTTAGAAGGAGGACATGTAGATGTAACATCAAAATTTTCCTTGCTTCTATCTCCCTATTACCTATAAGCAAGGGACATATACACACACACACTGTAATTTTGTTGTGTTTGGAAGTGCTGTAGAGAGATTTTTTTATCCACATTTAATCTTATCCGTTTGGATCCTAGCTTTCACTGGAGAGATCTGATACAGAGATTAAGCAACGATACAACAACCAGATTGAGAAGTTAGAGCAGGAACTGGCGCAGACAAAGAGGAAATTGGAGCATGAAGTGGAGCAGAAACACTTGCTGAGCAAAACCCAGGATGTAAGTATAGGACAACCTACTTTGATCCATCTGCTCTTTGGCTACATTCTCCCATTATTCTTAGCCAGCCATAGGATGTCCATGTCCTCTATGCAGACAATAGTTACCATCTAGTTTAATCTCCAGGTGTTTTGGAGCCCTCTGCCTCAGTGTTGCATAGTTCTTTGGCATTCATTGTAAGGATATAGGCAAACCGTTGTACCCTTTTCTTATATTTCTTGTGAAAATGGATTTGTTAGTAACAAGATGTATTTGCATGAGAAAAATAGGTCCTAATGTTGCATAATAGCTCTATTAGAATTCTGAGGACCATGAAACTGATGTACTGAGCAATACAGGACCATTGGGGAAAAATACAAATTCCAATTCCCTGGTGGCCAGTTTTAACCTTTTCGGTTGTCAGATGGACAATTTAGTGTTAATGCAATTATCTTAGAATGAAATAAATTGTATTTGGCTGCCCTGTTAGATAATTTTGGGTTCCTTATTCAAGACTAGTAGTTTGTCGTTGCCTTCAAAGCTATTGTTGCATATTTGGTACTTGTGTTGAAGTCCTGTTTTATCTCTGTATTGTGTCGTAGATTCAGGTTTTGGACCTTAAGAAACAGTACGAGACTGAAGTAAATCTTCACAATAATACAAAGGAGCTGCTGAAAAACTCACACAAGGAAATATCCATGTTGAAGCAGCAACTGAACAATGTTGAAGCACAGATGGCATCCCGTGCAAACCAGCTGGCAGCAAGCACTGGTAATGTTTGGAGAAATAAGAGCATGAAAATTGCTTACTTATAAAATTCCCTTCACATGTTGTATGCTTCCACCTCTGAATATTCTAATGAGCAGGTACTGGTAAATATGCAGAAAAAACCCGCTATAATTATTGAGTAAACTGATTGCACCAGCATGAACAAATTAAAATTCTCATTGATTTTAAATGTGGAGCTTTAAACCCTTTTTCTAGTGCTTTGGAGATCTCTAGCATTGCAGGTTTTGCATGTCCTATTTAAAGGGATAGTATTGTTTCACAATAAAAGCAGCTCCAATTAATCTTCATAGACTTTTGGGCCGTGGAGAGTGTTATTTCAATACGATCGGAGTTGTAGTTCTAAAGTAATATAACGATAAAGTATCTCTTTTTTTTTTTTTTTTTTTTAAATATGCAACACTGGTCACCTCAAAGAAGCAAGCCTGTCCAGAGAGATCACAGAGAGGGGCAATCTTCAGTAAGCATAAGAAAAGAAAAAAAAAAAAAAATATATCGAGGGGGACAGGTTTTCCTTATGCTCACAGAAAAGAAGATTGTCCCTTGCTGTGAGCTGTCTATGGGGAGGTGGCGTAGACTAGGCGAAAGGGGTGGTAAGGGGTTCCTTTTTAATTCAATTACTCTTGAACTACAACTCTCACCATATTGAAATAACTCTCCATGGCCCATATACTATGAAGATTAATTGGAGGTTCTGTTTTTGTGAAACATTACTATTGTTTTAAAGAAAAGTGTATTTAACAGTGTGCATCTTTTTTTGCAGAGACTTCCTCCTCTCTAAAAATCCTTTCTTCAGGATGGTGTTCAGAAAGGGCTTAGTATTCCATCAAAATGCTCTTTTCCATTTGCTTATTGCCTTGCTCCCTGATTTGCAGACTTTTGTCCAAGGGATGGCTCATGCCTACTATCTTTCAAGATCCCACTCCTCTGTGGGATTTGAACCTGTTATAAGTGTTTACGAAGCCTACTTCTGAACCTCTATCTTCGGTTTCTCTGCATTTCTTGATTCTCAGGACCTCTTCTGTCTGTTGTCTGTTTGGTGGGTAGCTGAATTTCAGGCTTTGTCTTGTGAACTGGTGTTTCACCTGGACCGGTAATTTTTATGAATGTGTATGGGGTTTTATGCCAATGGTGGTTTCAGATTTTCACATCAACCAGGACATTGTTCTTCCTTTTGTCCAGCTCCTTCTAATAGAGAAGAACAGGACCTTAATCTGCTGGATGTGATTTAGATGCTTGAAGTTGTATGTTCATTGCGCACAACCGTTTTGGAAATCTGATTAGCTTTTTGTCATTCCTGAGAGCCTGCATACTAGCCAGACTGTGTCTAAGGTTACTGTAGTTTCCTAGATTAAGGTGACCATTCACCAGCCATATGTCCTCAAGAAGAAAAGTAGCCTTTCTAGTTTCATTGCATTCCACCAGATCAGTGGGCGTGTCTTGGGCCGGCAAGAATCAGTCCATTGTTTAGCAGTGTGAGCAGTGATGTTTCTGCACACCAGTAGAGGAGACTTCACCCCTTGGTTCATGTGTCCATATTGAGAAGGATTTTTCAGTTCACAAAACTCGCATTTCACGCAGGCAACATTAGCTGTGAATGCAGCATGCTGCAGCTTACCTCAGACCTTTCGATGCTTCGGCTACAAATTTGTAGTATTGATTTCTTTGGAATGCATTAAAATGCTAAACTGTGGTAGGTTGCTGCATTTTCCTTGCAATTTATCAGTTTTGTTTCTCTTGAGAGAATGGGATGCTGGGAAAACCTTGCTACGCTAGTCTGTTTTTAAAAAAATAAATAAAAATAAACGCACCAAATTTAGTTGCTACAGAAAAGTCGGCTACAAGAGTTTCACTGCAAAGTCTCATGTTAGAAAGAGCCCTTATACATAAGGCCTATAGAATTTGAGGGCAAATAAGAACCATTTGACCCATCCTGTCTGCCTGTTTCCCTGTCTAGTTAAAAAGCTTGGTTATATTATTCATAGAATAGCTATCTGTCCCAAGAGTTCATACATTTGTATTTTAGCCTCAATCACATGTAGAATTCTTGTCCCCTTACATTTTCAAACTTTTTCCACCTTCAGTTGTAGGCATGTCCTTTTGATCTAGTGTTAATTTTAAGTTTCATTAATTCAAGCTTTATTATGCTTTTAGCAATGGAAGATACTGGTGAAGATGTTGATGAGTTAAAGAACAAGCTCAGACAGTCGGAAGAGCAAGTTAATGATCTCAAAGAGCGGCTGAAAACAGCTGCTAGCAACGTGGAGCAGTACAAAGCTGTTGTGCTCAGCTTAGAGGAATCCCTTAACAAAGAGAAACAGGTAACCTTGCATAGTGGCAAGTCTTGTGTTTTGTTTTGTGTTTTTTTGGGGGTTTTTTTTTCTTTCTTTCTTCTTTCTCCAGTCCTCTTGCAGGTATCAGGATGTATGCACAAAATTAAAGTAGACCAATTGCGAACAAATACATTATAGGGGATAACCATTCACACTGATTTAACTGGGGGTACTAAAGCAGTAAATTGGAGAGCTATGGTCACACACAGCCTTTTCTTTAACTGCAGTAGCATGTTGACCTAAAATATGAAACAAACACACATGCGTGCGTAAACACACATGCACATGTAACACTTCCTTGCCCTATTTTACCCATCACAAAGTCTATTGATTGTTTGGGTCTTTGTGTCCTTTTCTTTGCCTGCAGAAGCTGCTAGAGGACACTGAAGTGTCACATCTATGCCGCTTACCAGTTACTGTAGCATTGAAGTGGTTAGTCATGAGAATAGTTTTGTTCTTGTGTCTTTCACTTGGTCACTGAGGTCTGCCCTGTGGGAATATACCTAATGTGGTACTGGCCCTCCAAATTTTAATTTATTTTTTTGCTTGCTATTTCTGCAATGAGAAGTCATGCCTGTGTGCACAAAAGAAACTATAAAATCATAGGTGAATTAGCACTCACAGGGTTTGTAAAATGTTCTTTAACCCCTTAAGGACCCATGACTGTCCAGGACCGTTGTGGAATTTCGGGCTTCCGGGCTCCCTGGTCCTTAAGTGACCACACCGTACATGTGCAGCCGGTCCTTAAGGGGTTAAACATCCATGTAGAGAATAGAAACATTGACCTACAATAAAACATTTGTATTTTTGATCTGTCTACAAGTCCTGAGTGTGCTGATTCATTTATTTATTTTCTTCTCTCCTCTCTGCCTCGGTAAGCTATTTTTTGAGGCAAGTGGCCATGTCGGAGCCTACAAATGACACTGGGGAAAGCCATGCCCATCAGAACTGCTACCTCGGCAGTGGTCACCTGTTTCTTGTTAGCCAAGTCCGTTATGCCCCTCTTGCACTGTGACACCTGTGCAGAAAGGGGGCCCAATCTGTTTGCAGAGTGACTCTCTCTTGCTCTTGGGGCATGATTCTTCTCTGCTAAATGGAAAAACTGGGATTATGAAAAAATTTCCTTATACGAAGGCTTACTTGTCTAAGCAGTTTGACTTTATGCATTTGCTGCTAAATCATTAGATTCCTGGAGCACCCCTCTGTCAGTTGACACACCTTTCCCCCAAATCTCTTGCTTTTCCAAGCACTTGGCCCTGTTGGTAACCAATTCTGCATAATTTAACAATCAAGAGGATAAACTCCTCAAAAATTACTTTTTGCCTGCAGGGTCAGCACTGCGTCCCAGGCTATGACCTTTATGGGGAGAGTCATAGATATTTTGATGCAGCCACTTTCTTCAGGTTGTCAGGGATAATTATGCTAGGGAAGAAGTCTGATACATATGATCTCTAGAATTTACGAGGCAGCGGTCAAATGACCAGAATCTGTCAGAGAGATAATGTCTCTGAAATGGGCGGGGAGGACTTTAGAACAGCGTTTCTCAACTCCTGTCCTCAGGACCCACTAACAGGCCAGGATTTGATGATATCCTTGTTAGAGCACAGGTGAATTAATCATTGTGAATGAGCCTCTGATCACCACACCTGTGCTCTAGCAGAGAAATCCCAAAGTCCTGGCCTGTTAGTGGCCACTGAGGACCGGAGTTGAGGACCGGAGTTGAGAACCACTGCTTGAGAAGATTATCTCTCAATCGATAAAGGTTTGAGACACGGGAGTACGTTGTATTTCTTTTTTTAATATCTACAATGTTAGCCTTTGATAAAAGCATCAATTACTATCCCTTTAAGCTTTACCTGTGCTTTGTACATCTATTTTGATACTGTATTTTCACATTGCATTTCTTTTTTTCTCTCCTCTAAACCTGGCTAATACAAGGTCACTGAGGAAGCCCGTAAAACCATAGAAAACCGTATGAAAGAGGCTTCAGAATACCAGTCACAACTTGAAAAGAAAATGATAGATGCTGAGAGAGAGAAGCAAGAGCTTCGAAATGAAAAGGACAAAGCTGTTAAAAATATGGAGCAGCAGGTAATGTCATTCTTTAGCCTTCTGCTGAAAATCATAACCTGATTCTGCAGCAGTCCATTTGCACCATAGGATACAAGTAAACCTTAACTAATTTTAGTGGTGCTTGTAAAGGCAAAATTTGCCAGTTTGCAATATTTACTTGCCCTTTATTGTGCAGTTGTAGCTCCAGAACTTGTAATTTTTCACAATGTGAACAGCACCCCTTTCTGCTTTCTGAGCACAACATCTTAAGGAACGATTACTGGTACTTAAAGGGTTAAATGTTTAGTAACTGACAAAGTTGTACCTCTTAAATCTTATGCTGTCATTAATTGAAAATATCCTCTGTATGTGCACAACAGTATAGACTGCTCTTTTTTTTTGTTTTGTTCAATTTTTAAATATTATCCTTTGAGTGCCGCAAAGGTATCCAATGCACTGCAATGTATTGGATACCACTGTGGCAGTACATAGAATTGAATTGTATTAAAAGTCAGACCTTGATGGGTCAACAGGACCCTTCCTAATGCCCCCCCCAGCTACTGATCTCCATACCTGGGAACTTTCCAAATGAACTGACCCTGAGATCTTTGAATATTAACCCTTAAAGCTTCCCATATTGTAGATTTTCTACAATACATACCTGCTTGCTCTAATACAGAGGTGCTCCAAGTCAGTCCGCAAGGAAAACTTAACATGTTACAGCATGGAGATCTCACTGCCCAAACACAAATAAGACAAGCAGGACATTTCTTGCTGCTTTTCTGGTACAAATGGCACCAATTTAGAGACTAAAGACATATTTAATGGTGGCAAATCATATAGGAGGTAACAGACCTCTAACCCTGAGAATTTTGCCCTTCACCCCGAGACCCTGAGATTTGGGTCTAAACCCTGAGTCTCAGGGTCAAACCCTGAGAGTTCCCAGATATGCTGATCTCCCAGCTGATTTAGCTCTGAGATAAAGGTGATGAAAGAGGAGCAAGAGAGTTTCCCCTGCTTGCATTCTCCTCAGAGCACCCGGGTAGGTGTGTGTGTATTGGGAAATACTCTGTCAGTGACGGAACACCTCCCACATTGACATGCAAAGATTTCCCAATTTATGCTCACTCTTCCCTGGCTTTTACCTGGCAAGACTTGAGATAAAAGGATCTGCAGGCATTGGCACATGGTGGTTTTCCCTAGCCTATGCGTTTCCTCCTCTTACCTTAATTCTCATATGTCGAAAGCTCAAGATTGATTGAGCATGTCATAGTGGTAGCAGCTTAATCCCCGTGGTTCCTGTGTTCCACAAGGACTAAAATACTTTTTTATCAGTGTTTTTTTTTTTTTTTTGTTTTTTTTTTTTTTGTTTTTTTTTGTTTTTTAGTGTGTGTGTGTGTGTGTGTGTGTGTGTGTGTGTGTGTGTGTGTGTGTGTGTGTGTGTGTGTGTGTGTGTGTGTGTGTGTGTGTGTGTGTGTGTGTGTGTGTGTGTGTGTGTTTTTTTATTACACACAAAGTATGGTCTAATTATATTTAAAAAAAAAAAAAAAAAATTGCTTTTGTTGATTTGCTTCTAGTACCACCTCTGTAATGAACTTAAAGCCCTAACTGTACAGGTTCTCCTGGCAAGCGCTGAATCTTCTAGTGAGTTTTATTCTTGGGTGTGCATGTGGGTGTGACATTAAAGCAGTCTGTGGGAATTACTAGCCTCTAGGCAGGGTAAACCCAAGAGTGTACTAAACACTGAGTCTCTCCCACTATGTCACAAGAGGTTCTGAACCTGGGGGACTACCACTTTCACTGCTTTCAAGAGTGGCTGTGACCTATAATCCCCATAGACTACTATGGACATGTTTTAAAAACTTGCCTCTAGTAGTCTATAGAGTAGTGCTTGCCAAATGGCTAATTTTGTAGCGGTAAGCCTCAAGTGTTTACGGTTTTGTCCATCCCCTCTTCCAACCCCAGTGGGTCATAGAAGCAGACTTGGTTTGTAGAAGTTGCTCTTTAACATATAAACACTATGTCCTTCTTGTATTAGCTGCTCAGTAATCACCATGTTCTTTAAAATATTGGTAAGATACTGCTAGCATCACTGTCTCCTATTGTCAACCTAGTATTCACAGTTCTGCTTCCCTAAAATTGACTTCATGTGTGTTTTTGGTCTTGTTTTTCTGACTTAGATAACACAGCTTAGGCAGAGTCTTTCCAGTCTGCAGGCAGAAGTGCAACAAGCTCTTCAGAGAGCCACCACGGCTTCTAGTAACGAACAAAAAGCTAGGCAAGACAGTCAAGAACAAGTGAGTTCTCCTAAACAATAGTGGTGTCAGCTTTTCAATATAGGAAGCAATAACTCTTAACCTCTAAAATGCTCCTTTTAGGCCAGGATTGCTGCCGAGGCACAGAATAAGTATGAACGGGAGCTGATGCTGCACGCAGCTGATGTTGAAGCTCTTCGGGCTGCCAAGGAACAACTAGCCAATACCTCCTCCACACGCCAGAAGACCGAGGAGGCAGTGCAAAAAGCTGAAGCTGAATTACGTGAATGCAAAGCTTCCTGGGAGGAACGAGAGCGTGTCTTAAAGGTTGTGGGGAAGGATTTCATTGGGCGGGGGGGGGGACCTAACACACACTCTCCCATGTGTTTATTATAAAACTGGATGTACTTTCATTCTCTTAGGCTACTTGTGAAGACAAAACATTCTTGCTCTTTAAATGGAGAGATTATATATAATATAATACATTTGCAGAGTTTATCATCCAAAGTAAAACAAAGGTACTTCCGCTGCTTGGAGAGCAACACTACTACTAACATTTCAGGCTATGGAGATATTGCACTTAAAATAAGCAAGTTTAATCTGCAGTAACTTTTAAAACTCTTATCGGTGGGAGTACTGAGGAGAATAAACCATACATTATTCTACCACTTTTTAATAAGTCTTTATTAAAATGTATCCTGTTCTGTAGCTTTGCTCAAAGAAATCTTTGCAAGACACTGGCTATTTCAGGAAGCTGTCATTGTGAAGGATGTCCTTGCCCCTCTCTTCTTTCTGCTCTCTCATCTCCCCTCATAACTTCTCACCCCCAATTTGTGTTTTTCCTGTACTATTGGCATCCATAAGGCCTATTTCTCTGTCGTCCAATACAGGTTACTGGTAACTTTGGGTAGACTATCTGCCCCTTTAAGTAGGCAGGAACAATTCTAGAAGTACATGCAGGGGGTGGAACCTACCTTTCCTCCTTGGCTGCAGCTAGCCAACCAGCCCCAGTAAGGTTTGTTCCTTGGTGAAGACACAGGCAAGAGAACAGTTCTGCTATAGTTTTAGCAAATTTTATTTTTTTGTTAAAAATGGAATACCATCATAGGCGGATTACCATAACTGACAATGCCCTTAGATGTGGCTTTTTGTGTACCTTGAACTCAAGATTTTCCCCCCAGGGCTTAAGTTCTTTCCCCAGGACTTGCCCACTGAGGCTTTTTCTTTAAACATGGTAATCTGAAGACAGAAGATCTGCAGGAAAGGTGAGCAACCCTTTGAGTGCCACAGGTCCACATGTCCCACAGTGCCCCTCCGCAAAGGGGTTTTCCTTTGGATTTCCTACTGCACACTCCTGCACTCATTGGGTTTATCTGTATGTCTGTCTGGGTGTTTTGGAGCAAGTTTCTGTGGTAACTTGACCCTTTTAGCTATTGGTTTAGCATCTTTTGGGGGGGTTCTTGGCACTTTCCCTACTGGGTTCAGTGTTTATTGGGACTAGTGACCCCTTTTAGTAATGTCTAGTGCACTTTTACTTCATTCACTTCTATGGGACTGTACAGTTTGGGACATATCTGTTAACAGCTCATCATAGTGACTTCAGAGATGGCTCATGTTTGTCTGCCCTTGCTCTATTATCTGGATAACGTTTGTGTGTTGAGGGACTCAGGGGGCATTGGGCACTGTTGGGGTACTTTTTCAGGAAAAACTAATTTCCCATGAGTGCTTGCTTCATGTGCTCCTTTCTGATTGGCTCCTGCTGCGGCAGCCATTTTGTGCCTTTCCTGATTGAGTATTCTACACAGGGCTTGGACTCTAATTCTCTCCTCTGCAGATTAACCCTTCGCCTGCCAGATAAGTGTATTTTAGCGATTTCTTGGGTAAACTTTTAATCGTACACACTATTTGAGTGGTACCTTATACTTGAACGTTTTGACACTGTGAGAATGTCTAATCCATTGGCGCTTGGGGCCAGACCTACAACTAAGGACTCTGGGGTCTTAGTTTTTTGGGGACCCCTTTGAGGCTGAGCCTGATCCCTCAGCTAAGGGCCTGATCAGGGCTGTCTTAACCACCCTAAACATTCTCTTGGTTCAAGAGGTTTCTTTGGATTCCTCTGATGTATTTCAGGAGCCTAAGAGACCCCATACTTGTTTTCCACCTACCCCCACTTTGACCGCCTTGTGTTGATGAGTGGAAGTCTCCAGACAGGAAACCACCTGTTTCCAAGAAATTTGCCAAGCTTTACCCCTTCTCTGAGGCAGGGCTTGCTCAGTGGGTTCATCCCCCTAAGGTTGATGCACCTGTCTCCGGGCTATCTAAGTCCACTGCCTTGCCAGTTGCTGATGCGTCTGCTCTGAAAGACTGGACTGACAAGAAACTTGAGTCCTCCTTCAAGTCCTTTTTTGCCACCACTGGTACTGCCATGCGTCCAGTGTTTACTGCAGCATGGGTGTACCGGGCCATTGCAGTCTGGACTGAACAGCTCACTCTGGCTGTCCATCGGGGTGCTCCTACTTCAGATATGTTGCGGCTTCTTGCCAACATTTGAGGCCCAGCTCTGTTTCTGCTGCCTTGTTTGATGCCATCTGTTTGGTGGTGAGGGTTTCCACCATGTCTGTGGTTGCCAGACGAACTCTTTGGCTCAAGATCTGGTCTGCTGACACTGCTTCCAAGAAAGCTTTGCTCTCGTTGCCTTTTCAAGGCACCTCTTTGTTTGGGCCAGATCTTAAGGATCTGATTAGTGAGGCCGCAAGGGGCAAGAGTACCCTTCTGCCTATGGTCCTCAGGAAGAAGATGCCTATCAAGCATAAGCGGCTTTTTCGTCCCTTCCATACTGTGAGATGTCCGGCGAGCCAGTCTCTTCCCTCAGCTCCGCGTTCCTCCTCCAAGCCCAAACAATGGAAGCCCAAGGCTTCCAAGCCGCCTTCAGTATGGCTCGCTGAACCCAGGTCCCCACTCTGCTCTGGTGGCCGTCTGCGTCAATCCCACGGCATCTGGGAGGATTCAGTGGTGGCCCCATGGGTTTTGCAGGTGGTGGTGGAAGGGTACAGTATCCCTTTCGCGCCTCTTCCTCCCTTTCGGTTTTTCCCCTCTCGTACATCCTAGGGCGTAGAGAAACAGTCTGTTCGATGGCGCTATCCAGGCTCTTCTGGACAAGGATGTTCTGGAACCTGTTCCAGTTCAGGACAGATGTATGGGTTTTTACTCCAACCTCTTTGTGGTCTCCAAGAAAGGTGGCGAATGTCGTCCCATTTTGGATTTGAAGGATTTCAGTACCTTTGTGATCAACTCATTATCACGGACGGTGATTGCTGCTATGTCCCTGGGGGAATTCTTTACCTCTCTGGATCTTCAGGACACATATCTACACATTGCCATTCATCCAGAGAGCCGGCAGCATCTCAGATTTGCCTGCGGTCAAGGGCATTTTCAGTTTTCAGCTCTTCCCTTTGGTCTGACTACAGCTCCTCAAGTCTTCAATCGTATCCTGGGAGCTTTAGTATCCGTCCTCCATCTGGACGGCATCAGTCACTCCATACATGGACGACTTGCTTCTGAAAGCCCCTTCAGCGGAACTTCTTCATCAGCAGGTTCAGGACTGCATTCATGCTCTCACCCATCACGGATGGATCATCAACATGGACAAGTCGGATCTTGTTCCGTCCCAGCGTTTGGTCATCCTGGGCCTTCTCTTCGACACTCAGCAGAGCATAGTGTTTCTCACGGGCAAGGTGGCTCACCAGATTGTCCACAGGGTCTCTGCTGTTCTGGCTCATGATCCAGTTCCAGCCAAGAAGCTGTCCTCTAGTGGGGAAGTTCATTTCCACCATAGAAGCGGTCCTGTTTGCCTTGGCTCACACCAGGGAACTCCAGATGTTTGTGATCCAGGTGTGCAGAGGTCAGCAGGACCTGAAGATGTCAGTGTCTGTCCCTCTTCATGTGGAACTGAGGTTGTTTGTGGTGGCTCAACCTCTCCAATCTGCTGAAGGCAAGTCCTTCCTGGTATCCTTCTGGACCACGGTGACGATGGATGCCAGCCTCTCCGGCTGGGGAGTTGTCCTAGGTTGCCTGAGTGCTCAGGGTCGATGGTCTCCGGAGGAATCTCTCCTTCCCATCGTGTTGGTGCTTTGGGCGATATTTCATGCCCTTTGCCACTGGTCATGCCAGCTGGAGGACTGCCCAGTCCAGGTCCAGTCCGACAATGCCACGGCAGTGGCCTACATCAACAAGCAGGGTGGAACAAGATGTCTCGCTGCTTGGTTAGAGGTCAAGGCTATTTTGTCCTGGGCAGAAGAACATGTTCCGGCCATATCCACAGTGCACGTTTCCAGCGTAAACGTGTCATGGCAGACTTCCTCAGTTGACACACGGACAGCGGAGAGTGGGAACTGCACCCAGTGGTGTTCTCCCTCATTGTTCAGAAGTGAGGTCTTACTTGCATGTACCTGATGGTGACAAGACACAACCGGAAGGTTCCGATGTTCTGCTCTCGCTGGAAGGATCCTCTCTAGAGGTGGATGCCATGTCCATTCCTTGGTTATTTCCTCTGGCTTACATCTTTCTTCCCATCCCCATGTTGCACAGGGTGTTAAGGAAACTGAGACTGGATCGCTGCCCAGTCATTCTGATTTGCTCCATACTGGCCTCGGCAGGCTTGGTTTCCGGAGATTCTGGATCTGTCAGTGGAGGAGCCATTCCAGCTCCCATACCGTCCAGATCTTCTACAAGGTTACCTGTGGAAGGAGGATGTTTATCGTCTGGCTTTGACGGTTTGGAAATTGAATCCTCAATACTGAAGAAGGGTTTTTCTTCTGGTGTGGTGGTTTCTATTCTTGGTGCCCGCAAACCTGTTTCTTCTAAGGCCTACCATAGTGTCTGGCCGACCTTTCTCTCTTGGTGTGCTGACAGGACCTGTCTCAGGATTTTGATCTTCCTACAGTCCTGGCCTTTCTACAGGATGGTGTGGATAAAGGTCTCAGTTTGAGTCCCCTTAAGGTTCAGACTTCTGCGCTCTGTTTTCTTTCAGAGGTGCATTGCTATTCTTCCTGATGTCGAGGTTTTCTTCCAGGGTGTTGCTCATACTCCTCCTGTTTTCAAGACTCCCACTTCTCAATGGAATCTTAACTTTGTTTTGGGTGTCCTACAGCTCCCTTCCTTTGAGTTCTTGGCTACTATTCCTCTATGCCTGCTGACGTGGAAAATGACCTTTCTCCTGGTGGTAGTGTCAGTTCGCCATGTTGCAGAGTTGCATGCTGTGCCTTGTAGACCACCCTTTTTGGTGTTTCACAAAGACAAGGCAGTGCTTTGTACTTCTCAAGAGTTTCTCCCGAAGGTGGACTCTGAGTTCCACATTAATCAGTAGATTGTGGTGCCTTCTTTCTGCCCTGACCCTACCTCTGACAAGGAGAGGGATCTCCACTTGTTAGATGTGATGCAGTGAGTCAATTAGACAGTCTGACACGCTGTTCTTAATTCCTGAGGCTTCTAGGGCAGGAAGACCCGCATCCAAAGTGACCATTGTGTCTTGGATTAAGTCCCCTATTCGTAAGGCTTACAAGCTAAGGAAGAAGCCTGTTCCCTTTCAGGTCACGGCCCATTCTACTAGATCTATTCGGGCTTCTTGGGCTTACAAGAATCAGGCCTCAGCTGATCAGTTGTGCAAGGCTACTACTTGGTCGTCTGTGCACACCTTTTCGAAGCACTACTGTGTTGATGTACTGTCATCGGCTGACGACAGCTTTTGGAGAAAGATCCTGGAGGCAGTCTTGCCTGTGTAGGATTTTCTTCGGTTCTTTGATGCATTTGTTTTTGTTGGGTTATCTCTGATCTGATGGTTCATATATGGTCTGGTGACTTTAGCGGCCCTGTGCCTGGTCATTGCCTTTCTTCCCTCCTCTGGGAAACTCAATGGTTGGACATCCCAAAGTTACCAGTAACCTGTATTGGACGATAGAGAAAAGAGGGTTTTAGTCTTGCCTGTTAAATCCTTATCTCTTAGTCCATACAGGTTACTGGTCTCCCACCCTGTCAAGGGACCATGCTTGGCTCTCCTGTGGCAGACTGTGGGGGTCCTTCGGGGTCATGCTCAAAGGAGTCTTCTTTCCCTTAACTATCTAGTCAATAATTAGTGTCTCAAATCTTTCTGGAGCTGGTTGGCTAGCTGCAGCCAAGGAGGGAAGGTAGGCTCCACCCCCCTGCAGACTATTCTATAATTGTTCCTGCCTACAATTAAAGGGGCGGATTGCCTACCCAGAGTTACCAGTAACCTGTATGGACTAAGAGAAAAGGATTTAACAGGTAAGACTAAAATCTTCTTTTCTACCGCTTGTTTGCCATGGTGGTATGTGTAAGAAGGTTATTTTGCACTTTACCACAGGATGAAGTGTCCAAGAATCAGTCACGCAGTCAAGACTTGGATAAACAAAACAGGCTATTGCACGAACAGATAGAGAGCCTCAGTAAGAAGATGGTGAGCTCACTTCAGGAAGGAGCCTTAAATGTGTCCTTCAGCGAGGAAGGGAAGTCACAGGAACAAATAATGGAGATTCTCAGGTATGTTCTGTCACTGGTTTGGACATTGCTTTTAAACATAAGGCCCGTGGAATGGCAAAGTGAAGCATTGCTGGGGCAAACTAGCTGCTCTGTAGAGGAAAATAAAAATGTACATTTGACTTAAATAGGAACATTATCCCTTTGAATGTTGGAGTGTTCTCCAGTGCATTGTGAAGCAATGCATTGGAGACCTCTCTAACATTCAGTGAGCTAAAAGCCCTGTTTGCCATGATAATTTTGATGATGGTTTAGTCCCAGAATTACTTCTTTTTGTCTTAGCAGTGCTGTTCCATTGGTTTAGTGGCCACACTTAGGAGCTGGTAGTGATGCTTTTGCTGCTTCACTCTAGAGCCTCAAAACAACTTGAATTAAAGTGACGTCCATGTCAGTTTTTGGCGTTTTGTGTCTGACGTGAGTTTTGCTTTCTACCAGTTTGTAAGAACTTGACTGTGTTTTGAGAGGACATTTTCTTTTTCACCTCCCTGGATATTTGGGGGATACTTTGATCTATATCCCTAAGGTTCCTGTGTTCTACATAGAACAAATTTTTTTTTTTTTTTTTTTTTTTTTTTTAATAAATAAATCCTTTTCTTAGTCCATGTGGAACACAGTACGTCTTGGAGTAAAACCAAAGGTTAGGGTCTTCTTGGGTTCTCTGGCTCACGTGATACCTTTTCTGGTTTCCCTTCTGTTCTTTCAAACTTGCTATGTTAAAACGGAGCATGTCAAGGTGGGGGTTAAGTGGATATGGGCGGGAGTTTCTTCCTTAGAGGACCTTTTTTGGTAATGTGCCCTGCCCTCCTGCAGGAGGTTAATTTGCCCCATAGATCCTATATTCCACATATACTAAAAGGAAAAGGATTTCTTGCTAAGTACACAAGCACAACAAAAAGACAGGGCTTTTGGGATGCAGGCTTCCCTCTGTCTCCAGCTCAAACCCCCAACTCACAGATTCATGCGTCCTGCTAGGAGCTGGACAAGCATGACCATACTCTTTTCTTTAGGCAGCTTACTGACAGGGTCTCTCGACTCTCTCCTCTGTGATTTACATCCAGTGTGATCTCCCATGGTACAAAAGGTTTGACCCTTCTTATACATATGGCCCAGTGATATTTCACAGGGACATGTGTAAGAGAACCCACAGGGATTTGACCATAAATAACTATTGAGACCTACAACAACATATGTGACAAGCAGCCACTGAGAGCAAAGTAAGTTGTCTTGTCCTAAGGCATAGTGGTGCTAAAGTCATTTTTTTCACTCCCATCTGCTTTTGTAAGAGGAAATTTTCTATAGCCACAGGCAGTACAGCTTCGTAATGTCAGGCAAATCCTCTCCACGTGTGAGAAACTGCTCTAACCACCAATGTTTGTTTTTGGCCTAAATGGGCCTCTTGTGTGTGTGGTGCAGCCGATTCCCTCTAGGCACATGGAAAGCAAGGGCCCTTTCCTGGGATACCTTCCAACTTGGAGATCTGCAACAAAGAATGTGACTAGCAACCACTGAGGGCAAACAAAATGTTGTCCTAAAGCATAGTGGACCCCCTCATTGGTGCTCAAGTCGCTTTTTTACTCACTCCCATCGGCAATTGCAGAAAGGGCGTCCCGTATCAACATCAGCCTGGTCCCTCCCACAGACAGTCCACCTCTGAAATGTTAGGTGACTTCTCTGCACTAGAGAAAAAGCCCAACCACAGAACTGTTTCAGCCTACGTTTGCCTCGTCGGTGTGGGGGGAAGCCGATTCCCTCTAGTGGCATATTTCAGAGCTGGACTGCCTGTGGGTGGGACCAGCCTGATATATGGACATGGAAATTTCCTCTGTGCAATGGCACATGGGAGTACAAAACACAGCTGGAGTACTACTGAGGGGCCACTATGCCTTATAACTAACAAAACATTTTGTTGTAAATAATTGGTATTAGCACATCTTTAGAAGATATTCTGTCACCACCTTATCACTGTATATTTAAATACGGATGAAATATAAATAAGCGAACATTAGGCTCGCACCTATCCTTGCACCCAGTGGTTCTCAGCTTCTGTCCTCAGGACCCACTAACAGGCCAGGATTTGATGATCTCCTTGTTAGAGCACATGTTCGTTAATCAATGTGAATGAGCCTCTGATCACCACACCTGTGCTCTAGCAGAGAAATCCCTAAGTCCAGGCCTATTAGTGGGTCCTGAGGGCAAGAGTTGAGAACCACTGTTGTAACCCCTTAAGGATTAGTATGGTGTGCAACACAATGTGGAGTAATGTGTTGCATACGTTTCTGGTCTTTAACCCCTTAAGGACCGGCGGTCCTGGGACATTTCCGTCCCATAATGATCGCATAGGAGCACTTGGAAGCGCCGGTACACGTGACCTGTCGCGTGTATCGGCGTGTCATTATGGGGCCTGATAGAGATCTCTCTGATCTTGGAGCGGTCAATTTCAGGCCCTATTTTTACTTACAGCGCTCCCGGTAGAGCGCTGTAAGTAAAAAGTATGTGACGTACTATGACCGTCATCGGTCCTTGAGTATTTCAAGGACCGTGATGGTCATAGTACATCACATGTCATTAAGGGGTTAAGGGCTTAAACTGTGTGCCATGATATGGTATTTGTAATTGGGTCTGGTTTTCTGAAGATTGTAAACTGTCTTAAAGGTTTGTGCGGCGAGAGAAGGAGATTGCAGAAACCAAGTTTGAAGTGGCACAAGTGGAATGTTTGCGTTACAGACAGCGCATTGAACACATGGAACGTGAAATGCAGGAGCTGCAGGACAGTCTGAATGCTGAGCGAGAGAAAGTTCAGGTTGGTATCCAACCTAAAGGCTAATGCTCTTAGAAATGGAGCAACTAATCTGTGCCAAAGAGGACAAATAAAAATGTACATTCATTTAAATGGTGCTTGTAACCATTTGAATGCTGGTGAGATCTCAAGTATAATATTTTGCAATGCTTCTGTGATCTCTAGCATCATGGCTTTAAAAGCCACTTTTAAATCTGATGAAATTTGGGGAATGTTTTTATCCCCTACAATGCAGTTGGCTTTCTTCAGTTCTTATTTAAACAGACTCGCAAGTGTTATTTCTTGATAGCAAGCTTCACGTGGATAACTCTGCATTGCTTCTTGGTGTGCTCCTCCACTTGCATGAGGCAACTTTTAGTGGCCTGCTAAGTCATGATATGGTTCTGTTACTATTTCAGGTAACTGCAAAGACCATGGCCCAGCATGAAGAGCTGATGAAAAAGACTGAAACTATGAATGTTTTAATAGAAAGTAACAGACTGTTAAGGGAAGAGAAGGAAAAGTTAGAACAAGAATTGCAGCAGTTACAAGCCAAGGTGAGTCCGTCCTTGTAGGTGCTTTACTTGTTCAAGAGCAGAGCTGTGCTGTTCATTCCTCTGTTGCCTCCTGATCTCATGAATTGAAGTGACCACATGAACAGAGTTGCTTCTTGGTGGGAAGTCACAGCAGAAGTGACACATTCCTCATTCTTTTAGAAATGGTGCTTTACTAGATTGGGTTTGCATAACATTTACTCTGACTAGTGTTCAATTATAACTTGCATCGTCCTCAGCCTGCCATTATACAACTTGTATCAAATTGGTCGGAGATCCACAGAACAATAACATTCTGTTTTTGAAAGCAACGTGCTATACTTAATCCTTAATGTTTCAGATCAGGAAACTTGAATCAAACATTTTGCCATTGCAAGAATCCAATGCAGAACTAAGCGAGAAAAGTGGAATGCTGCAGGCAGAAAAGAAACTGCTCGAGGAGGATGTACGACGCTGGAGGGCACGAACACAGGTAAACAAACATTACTGCTGTGCCTTCATACGGGATTTGATTTTTCCCACCATGGAAAAGTGCGCTTTTTAAAGCGGTAGTATTTTTAGTGCTCTATCCCAGCAAAATGCAACCTTTGGCTCTCCAGCCAGTGTATGGTTGGGGATATTGGGAGCGGCGGTCTCCAAAAGCTAGAAAGCCAAAGTTTGTCTAGACAGGGGTAGAAAACCTCACATGCACCTGGGAGCTCCAGCTCCTAAATGATACTTCTAGCACCTAAATTTTGGGGCATATTTTAGATGCAAGTATACAGATTCACTTCACTTCACTCCATCCAAATTGTAATGAAAGCCTACTGTTGTGGAACAGGATATTTCAATTCTGTCTGTTTTTATTTTCAAGCACTTGTTGAATCAACAAAAGGACACAGATGCAGAGGAGTACAAAAAACTCCTTTCTGAGAGGGACGTGAATGTTAAACGCATCCAGCAGCTGACTGAGGAAACGGGAAAACTAAAAACGGAGGTCGCAAGGTAAGAACCATTCCTAAAGTGTCAGTCTCTTCACCTCAGTCAGACATGATATTTCTGTTGTAGATGCAGATAAAAACTCCAAAAATTCGTATTGATTTTAAACTTTTTTCACCCATTCAGAGCTGAAGGCCTCTAATGCATTGATTTGCAGTGTTAAAAGTCCCATTTCTTTTGCGTCCGAGGGGTGGCATAGACTGTGGTGTAATGTTCCCTTCACCTGGAGGCAGGGCATGAGGGTTGCACAGATACTGATACTGGTATCTGTGCCAATACCGGCATTTGCGCGAGTACTTGTACTCGCAAATGCGACCGATGCCAGCACCGATACCCTGTGTCAGGGTCTGTGCTGCAGAGAGGGAGCCCGGGGAGCTGCTCACAATGCTCCCCGGTCGCGCCTCTCCCTCCTGCAGCATCGGAGCGTTGCCGCGGGTTACCATGGCAACGCTCAGACGCTGACCTCTGCAGAGGGTTGCAAGAGAACAGCGAGCACCCGGCAGAGGAGGGTAAGGCAGGCAAAGGGGGATCAAGAGTGGGTGGTGAAAGAGGCAGAGAGTGGGGTCAAGAGAGAGAGAAAAAGAGGCAAAAGGGGCTAAGGGAGAAAAAAAAAAAAAAAGGCAAAAGGAGGAAGGATCAGGAGACAAAAGGAGGGGGGCCAAGAAGAGGCAAAAGGAGGGGGGATCAGGAGGGAGAGAGGCAAAAGGGTGTGATAAAGAGTCAAGGAGGGGGAGAAAGGGGGATCAAAAGGGAGAGAAAAAGCCAAGGCAAAAGGAGGGGACTCAAGAGGGGGAGAATGAAGCAAAAGGTGGGAATCAAGAGGGGAAGAAAGAGGCAAAAGGGGATAATCAAGAGGTGCGTGTATGTATGTGTGTGTATATATTTCAAGTACTCACCGATACCAATTACCGATACTTTTATTTGTGGTCATTTGCCAGTTTTCCAAGTACCTAAAGCATATATTTTTTTTTACCCTTTAACAGCAAGAGGTCCTTAAGGAATGCTTTGTCGGCATGCCTGCACACATGACTGATTTGTGCTGGCTCACGGCATGGGCACTGAGCAACCAGTCCAGTCTTGGAGCAGTCAATTTCAGACCTCACCAGTGCTTACAGCTCTCCCGCAGGAGTGCTGTAAACACACAATATGTGACGTGCCAAGGCCTTCAGGGGAAAAAAAAAAAAAAAAAAACTGCCGTTCTTGACATGTCACCAGTAGTTAAGGGGTTGAACATGCTGAAATAACTAGGTATTTTATTTGTGTTGTAGTGTGCGTCGAGCCTATGATCTGTGAGACTTGGGCTCTTTGTGCAAATGAATTTGTCTCCCCTGCCTAGCCCATTGTCTATGCAGCTGCTGTAAAACCTGCCCTGCATGTAGGGAAGTAGTTTACATACACTGAAGAGTAAGGTTTTCATGTTCAAATATACATGTGCTTGGCAGCAATCATGTATATAAAAATTGTGTGGGATATCTTGATCCAGTATTGGGGGCATTTCAAAAATGTTATCTTTTGGGGGTGCATAAGGACCCCTGATGTGCACCTGGCAATGATCTCCTATCTTCTTCTCGTCTCAGCCTTCTATAAATGTCCAGATTAAGTATGAGGACCTTCATGGCCCTTTCATGTCATCAATAACACTTGTGATCCTTGAAGTACCTAATAAATCTGAATGCCAGGTTGATGAGGAGCAGTAAGAGAAGGAGGCCATCGCCTTCCTGGTCACATTGTACAAATATATGCAAGGTCAATACAAGGATCTCTGTGGTGAGCTTTTTATTCCAAGGCCTGATCAAATGGCCAGGGGACACCCCTTGAGATTAGAGGAAAGGAAGCTTAGACTTCAGCAGAGGAAGGGTTTTTTTACAGTAAGGTCTGTTTAATTGTGGAATTCGTTGCTCAAGGAGGTGGTTATGGCAGATACAATGGATACATTCAAGAGCACATTAGATACATTTCTTTCCAAAGGGAACATACAGAGTTATACTGTTTATTAGTAGGAAGATCAGGAAGGTCTAATAAAGACGAGCTTATTTGGTAGCAGGAAAGCTATAAAATTACTGGGGTATGAGGAGAAGGTAGAACTTGATGGACTTGTCTTTATTCAACCTAATTTACTATGTTACATCGTTGATCATCTATCCTACCAGATAGGAAGGGATTCTGATGCTTCTCTCTTCTACCCCACCCACATATGTAGTCTGAAGTAATTTTAACAAATGCCATGCACTGTGAAACACTGTCCTTATTCACTTGCCCACTGATAGCAACAGATTACTCACCCCACCTTCCATTGGTACCCCCCCCCCCCAAAAAAAAAAAAAAATCACAAACTCTACGTTGCCAACCTTGGCCATGCTCCTGATACCTGCTAGGGTATTTCAAACCCATATCAGTGGGTACCATTTTTCTTAGGCAAGCACTAAGTACTATATACACACTAGGAAATTCCACTGTGTTGAACAAAGTTGAAATTTAATGACTGATAATTCATTTTCTACTTTGTCCTTCCACCGCAGGAAGAACTCTGCTTCCCAGCTGGTGTAGGACCAGTTGCAAAACTATAAAGAACCTCACTCTCTGACAGCAGTTATACTATTCTACAAGCTATAAGAACATGTATGATTAGAAACCTATTCATAAAGAGGAGAGGAGGCAAATGGCTATATCTCTACCTTATCTTTACAGAGCAGATCACTTACATAAAACAGTATCTGTTTACAAAAGTACACAGTGGAGTGACACAGAAGAAAAATATGGAGTCAATTTTACCTTTTCTTGTGTGTCCCATCCATGGCAGGAAGAAAGGGACTTCCCAAAGCAGTACCATAGTAGGGAAAAAAAATCGCAGAAATCTAGAATCTAACACACACTAATAAAAGAGTGCATGTGACCAAAACTCTGCACTCCTGCGCTGTCAGGCCCTTCCAGACCTGAACAGCTCTTAGCAACGCCTCCTAGAGCCTCCTGGGACTGACAAGAATTGATAATCCTCTTTAACAAGGTAATAATTCTGGCAACTAGTGCTACTAAGCAGCTAGTTGCCAGATGGAGAATTATTTAATGTTTAACGGTGGTAGTTCCGATTTAGAATCTGCATTGTCTTGGTCCTTTTGTAATGGATTGACCAGCATGTTTTAACTCTGGCGGCACGGGCAAAGCCATGACAATAGTGTGTGTGTGTGTGTGTGTGTGTGTGTGTGTGTGTGTGTGTGTGTGTGTGTGTGTGTGTGTGTGTGTGTGTGTGTGTGTGTGTGTGTGTGTGTGTGTGTGTGTTGAAAATCTGCTCTCCCTTGATCATAAATTTCTCAGTTTTATTAAATGAAAAAGAAAAATGTATTAAAAAAAAAAAAAAAAAAAACCTGTACAATGCTCCAGGTAAGCAGTTTGTGGCTTTGGCCACACTTGTACCAGACTGTAGTTACGGGTGGGATCAGACTGTTTATAAAAATTTTGCCTCTCTAAATTCACAAAACCAAAATGGGGACTTGCCATAGAACAAGCCATTTACACATTTGTTCTTTCTCATTGAGTATTTCTTGCTTTAAAACATGTTTAATTACACCAGGGTAGGTAACATGTTTCTGGAGGTGATGGACTACAACTCCTATCGTCCTCGAATGGTTACAGCCACCTGCTTATGCTTGGCATATAAATCACTCTTGTTGCACACCTCTGATCTACATAGACCATATTTTAGGTTGAATGTAACCTGAGGCATTCAAATGTTAAGCTAAAACTTCCCCACCCATAGGCAGCAGTTGATTGGCTGAGGATGAGCATTGTAGTGAACAGCTGGATAACTTCAGGTTGACCATCCTTATCATGTTGTGTTGAGCGTATATCCTGTCCCCTTTATATCTGTGAGCCAATCAGATTCTCTGGTGGGAAATGTGCTTTTAGCTGATGAATCACACTTGCTTGAGTTGTCTTAATGTTATGCTGTTACTCAGGGCAAAGATCTTGGCTGTTGGTATTTACCATGTGTTGTGTTTAATACTTTGTTATAGGTCAAACGCATCTCTAAATACAAGTCAAAGTCAGCTACAGAGTGTTAGAGAAGAACTAACTAAAGTAAAAACCGACAAGGAGAACCTCCAGAAAGAGCTTGATGCCAAAATAATAGACATGCAGGAAAAAACCAAAACTATTACACAGGTTAAAAAGATTGGCCGTAGATACAAAACTCAATTTGAAGAGCTAAAGGCGCAACATGACCAGGTGAAATTTTAAAAATATTTTTTTAAAGGATGTCATGCTTCTGAGATGCTTTACAGGACCTTCCAATGAATCCCTTGAGTGCCAGAATGGCGAGAAACATGATGTATTTGAATACAAATACAAAATGTTCTTATATGCTCGGCCACCCCCTGTAGAGTAACACATCTCTACCCCTGTTGGAATGACAGCTTTACATTATCAATACTCTTGTGTAGGATTGCTTGAAATATTGCCCCTTGGATGCTCTCCAAGTGTTTAACCTCTTTTCAAATTAAAGTGAAACTTTCACCTTAATTCAGGTTTGCATATTTGAAAACTGCATTAAAAACGGTCTGTGTCATGTTAACCAAAAGGCCAACAAATGTACATTTCAAGAGAGATTCACAGTTTTCATATGCCAACATATGCTAATTGTGGCGCCAGTGTGGCATAAATTACATTTTAATATGCTGATTATGCTAATGAACTTGTTCTTATTCTAATAATGCCTTTTCAGTGAAGTGTTGTATGCTAATTAAGGTTTAAATTACATTTCATATGTTAATTAAGCTCTGTGTAGTACAAGAAGTGTCTAGTTTCACTTGCCTAGAAATAAAAAAAGTGTGAATATCTCCTAAACTATACATCTGCTGGACTTCAGGTTAACATGACACACAGGGGGCTTATAATGCACTTTTCAAATATACAAACTTGAATGAAGATGAAAGTTCCACTTTAACACACACACACACACACACACACACACACACACACACACACACACACACACACACACACACACACACACACACACACACACACACACACACACACCATTTTCACCAATGTGTGCTAGGTACATAAATTGTATAAACAAGCATTTCACAATATTTCCAAACTACCTAAGCTGTTTAGACTGGTATGCATTATTTACTAGGCATTTTGGACTTCTCTTTAATAAATACCATTCTTCAGCTGGTTGCTGAGACCTCTACAGCCAAAGCCGAGCAGGCAGACCAGCAGGCCTCTCAGAAAGAACTGCAGGCTGTAAAAGACTGTCTGGAAGAAGCGGAGGCCAAGGCATCCACCCTGCAAAGCAAAGTAGAGGGCATGCAGAAGGTAAAAAGAATTCACTGAGGAGGCTTGCTTATAATAAGGCAAAATGTTAGTAATATGGAAAATGTTTTCTGTAGATGCTGTTAATCTTTCATGTAATAGTATCCATTATCTCTGGGTTTCAGCAGACTACAGCTTTTCTTAGAATGACAAATGAGCATAACCATTTTGGGGTTAGAATTATGATTGTTTGAAAACGGATGGTCCACTTGAAGTCTTCCCCAAAGACACTATATGTGATGGGCATTCTATCTATTAATGTATGTTGAGGGGGAACACAACCAATTGAAATTAGGGAGCAATCCGATCGCCTTATTGTGGACATATAATTCAGTTCTGTTTCATTGGAGACCTTTCTAGAATTCAAGGTGTTAAAAGCCCCTTTTGAATCCATGTCCATTTTGAGATTGTTGTATTGGTCTCTTATGGAGCATTTTGACATGCTCAAGAATTGGTTTAGTTCTTAATGTGAAATATGACTATAGCAGTTGTCTACAATGGTAGGAGAGCAATAAATACCTGCATAGACATTTTTCCTGTGTTCAAGATTACAGTGCCTCTGCAGACTTTTTTTTTGTACCACTGTAATTGACATTGGAAGTGTCTGTATTTTTCAGATCTGTGGGTGCAGTAAGATTATGGTTCACACATTGATAAAGTTTGGTCATCAGTTAAAAAAAAAAAAAAAAAAAGTGTCTCTCTCTCTCTCTCTCTCTCTGTTCATGGTAGTCCAATGTTGGCTAACAGATAACCTACCATTTCTGTTAAACAATCTTTTCTGCCCTCAAGACTCTAGAGGACAAAGAGAGTGAAATGCGAGGACTTCTGGAGCAGATATCCCAGCTGCAGTCAGAGGTATCTCGGCTCCTTAAAGACCTTCAAGACAAGACTAATCAAGAAGAGCAGATGCGCCAGCAAATAAATGAGAAGGAAGAGAAGACACGGAAAGCTTTATTGGCTGCTAAGCAGAAACTAGCACAGCATGCAGGTAATAGAATTTTTTCCATGCCTCCGCTTGTTCTGCTCTTTACTATTCTTGCAGCAACGGAGTATCACAAGCACTTTAAATTTGTTTTGGGGAAACTTCTTTCCAAAAGGGCCAGTCTGTGTGGTCTTTTACCAGCACAATTACTATGAAAAGCTGGTCAGCACAAGCTGGAAAATACATGGACAAATAACTCAAAAGTTTGGTGCGCTCAGTCTAAAAGACTACAATCTGAATTTAAGGGTATTAGAAAGATCCCCAAACTCTTTTAAGGGTCTATGCTTGTTTGGGGATCTTTCTAATAACCTTAAATTCAGATTTTACCAGCACAAAGCATTGAACACCCTTCTGGCACTGAGTTAAGGATTACCTCATTTCCACGGCTGCTCCAATACTGTCATTTTTGGTATTATCAAGATGGCATACCTTTAAAGCAGAACTACCACCACTCAGCAATTTGAGCTTAAATAATTCCCCATCTGGCGACTAGCTGCTTAGTAGCACTAGTCGCCAGAATTATTACCTTGTTAAAGAGGATTATCAATTCTTGTCGGGCTGACAGGCAGGACGGAGCTCAGACCTCTTCTCATAGTGACGCCTGCGCTGTCAGTCCCTTCCAGACCCGAACAGCTCTTGGAAACACCACCTAAAGCCGCTTGGACTGACAAGAATTGATAATCCTCTTTAACAAGGTAATAATTCTGGCGACTAGCGATACTAAGCAGCTAGACGCGAGATGGGGAATTGTTTAAACTCAAGTTGTTTAGCATGGTAGTTCCACTTTAAAATCTGCATTGTCTTGGCCCTTTTGGAATATATTGGCCAGCATGTTTTAGTGGCAGCTAGAAGTTGTTAATGTTGTGAAAGGGCTTGACCTCTACCACATTGTGTACTTCTGGAGAAGCTTTACTCCTGCACCATTCTGTACTGACTCGCTATTGTCTGTACATTTGGTACGACTTAAACCTTATACACCAGTGATTCTCAGAGTAAGAACTTGACACACCAAGAGGTCCTGTTTTCAGACAAATCTCTGCTTTTTCACAGGTGGGTAATCAATGGCTTATGTCATTTTGATTGAATTATCTGTGGTTAATTAGGAATATCCATAAAAAAAGGACCAGAGAGGAGACTGTTCTACACTAGAAATAAAATGCAGTAGGGGAGAGAAATACATATTCCTTGAAGGCGATCTATCACCCCTATACAAGTTTATCTAAAAAGTTAATATTCCAGCTAGTCGCTATATAAACTGTTTCTTTTATATATTTTTTTTAATTATTTGGCTGAAATTAAATGTGTAAAGATTATCCTGCGCCTTCCTTCCTTACAGACTGTGCGGGTACAGCTCTGCACCTCATTCTGTCACACTTCCTCTGCTCCCCTCCCGCGATCCAGTCTTCTCCAATGATTGAGGATTTCTCCTTGTAAGCTGGAGTGCCAATCAGAGTGCTCCAGCTTACAAGCAGAAATCCTCCATCATTGCAGGAGGCTGGATTGAGAGAGGGGAGCAGAGGAAGAGTGACAGACTGAGGTGCAGAACTGTACCCGCAGTCTGTAAGGAAGGAAGGCGCAGGATAATCTTTAAACACGTTTAATTTCGGCCAAACTACGATTTAAAATAAATAAATACATTATTAAAAAAAAGTTAAACATTATTCCAGCTAGTTGCTATATAAACTAAGTTTTTAGACAAACATGTATAGGGGTGATGGATCCCCTTTAAGTCTTCATTGATTGAAATGGGGTGTCTAACACTGAGTGCCAGAGAAGTAATCAAAGCAATGTGTTTACACCCTGAATGCTAAAAAGGTCTCCAACACATTGCATTGAAGAGGCTGAAGAGGATCTTCACCTTTACACTGACATTTAATATGGTAATTGGCTTTTTGAGTGCCAGAGGGGTACGCAATGAATTGCATACCCCTCTGGCACTCAAAAGTTTAATTGGCATATTAAAGGGATAATAATGTCTTAATTATATAAAATAAAAAAAGAAGGGGAGGGAGGGGGGGAACTTTAGAACGCTCCATCTGAAACCATAAAGGCTTGAGAGATGGGAATAACATTGTTGGATTTCTTATTTTATGCTGTACAATATTTTATATAATTAAGAAATCCAACAATGTTATTCCCATCTCTCAAACCTTTAGAATGCTCCATCAGAAACCATGAAGTCCCCCCCCCCCCCCCCTCCACTTTTCCTGACATCAGCTGTAAGATCCTGATCCGGGGACTGACGGGCGGCTCTTCAGCAGAGCCAAAATGACACTATTTGAAAAGAAATACTTAATTGGAACAGTCTACTAAGTGTGCTTGGTTTGCAAGGACACTTTTTAGACTATTCCAAAGAAGTATTTCTTTTTAAATTGCACTATTGTGATTCTGCTGAAGAGGCTGCTCTTGTTGGCTGACATGGATCTCTTTCTGTCAGGTAGAGTGGAACTTTAGAACACTCTATATCTCAAACCATAAAGGTTTGAAAGATAGGAATTTCATCGTTTTCTTATTTTACGCTCTACAATATAACTTTTTATATAAGTAAGACGTTACTATCCCTTTAAATGAGTTGCAATGAGTTGCATTCCCCTCTGTCACTCAAAAGGTTAATTGGCATATTAAAGGGGAACATTCACATACAGAAAAGTTTCGAGCATTTGTTTAATTACATAAGAAACATTAGGAAAGGTGCTTCTTTTTTTAACTTAATTATTAAGATATTACACTTCAAAAGTTCTCAACGTCCGCATACTGCGGCACGGCTCTTGGGACTTACCAGCAGCCTGTCATTCTCCTCCCTCCCAGCTGCCCCCGGGAGCGCTTCCATGCTTCGCTTCGGTGTGGTGTGAACGGCTCCTATTGTTACAGGAAGTGGTGATTAGCATTATACTGAGGTTGCAGTAATAGTAATACTGAGGTTGCAACCTCAGTATAATGCTAATCACTGCTTCCTGTAACAATAGGAGCCGTTCACACCACACCGAAGTGAAGCGTGGACGCGCTTCCGGGGGCAGCTGGGAGGGAGGTGGGAGGAGAATGACAGGCTGCTGGGAAGTCCCGAGAGCCGTGCCGCAGTATGCAGACGTTGAGAACTTTTGAAGTGTAATGTCTTAATTAAGTTTAAAAGAGCACCTTTCCTAATGTTTCTTATGTAACTAAACAAATGCTTGAAACTTTTCTGTATGTGAATGTTCCCCTTTAAATGTGTTGCAATGAGTTGCGTTCCCCCTCTGGTACGCAAAGGGTTTAGCACTTGTTACAGCAGGAAACTTTCACTTTTCCCCAAAAGAAGTGTGAATATTTCCTAAACTATGTCTGCTGGACTTTTAACATGACACACATGCAGTTTTTAAAGGGAAACGATCACCCCTGTACAAAAGCTAGTAATACTTAAAACATAAAAAGAAAAAAAAAAAAAAAAAATGTTGTAGACTTTATCCCCCTGAGTCAAACCAATGCTACTTCCACTGCTGAGGGGTTTTTTTATATTCAAGTTATTGTAGCTTAAACTTGAATTATTTAAGTGCAGTATCACAGTGGCCTGAAATTGTACACTGGCGCTGTTTCTACACTACACCATCCTATGGACAGCTCTGGTCAATTGACCATAAATCTCCACAGCAGCGCCACACTACAGTTTCATGCCACTGTGATACTGCACTTAATCTAGTTTAAGCTGTGATAACTTTTGAATAAAAAAAAAAAAAAACCCTCAGGAGTGGGAATAGCCTTGTTTTACTTTGGGGGATAAACACTACAACTTAACTTTTTTTTTTTTTTTTTTTTTTTCTCTCCCCTTGTTGACAGGTCCACTTTTAAATCATTGAGACTTTGTCCCCTATGTAGCAATTGGCTTGTATGAATTGCTCCTCTTCATCATGAATGTGGCCCTTTATCATGTAAGCTTCCAACCTTGCTAAATACTTTATTACTTTTTTAAGGAGCAAAAGAGCAGCTAACAAAAGAAAACGAAGAGCTGAAACAGAAGAATGCTAACCTGGACCAACAGAAAGAAGAGCTGGAAGTGAGAATGAATGCACTGAAGTCGCAGTATGAAGGGCGTATTTGCCGCTTGGAAAGGGAACTTAGAGAACAGCAAGAGAGGCATCATGAGCAACGAGACGAGCCCCAGGAACCCACAAAGGTAAAGTGCATGATCTCCTGGACAGAGCAGGTTTATTAGAAAATGAATAATCTAGACTTGGGCAGAACTACCACAGTTTACATCTTTCAATAATTTGTAATGATTTGGGGCTCCCAGGCATTCTGCACCAGGCCCTTTGTCGCTAGTCATACCACTTATTTAGTGCGTCTTCTGTTGAGTAATGTAAATGTACTTGCTGGGAGATACTTCACTGAATTTATTACAGCTCATTTTTTGTCTTAGATTAATCAAATTGAGATTTTGTTTTTCCATTGCTATCTACAGTAGAGTGTGTATATGTGTATATATGTGTATATATATGTGTATATATATGTGTGTGTGTGTGTATAATATTAATATATATATATATATATATATATATATATATATATATATATATAAAATCTAACAATAGTTTGAACTGTAAGAACTTTTGAATTAACCTTTTGAGTGCCAGAAGAGTATTTAAAGCATTTAAATGTGCTGCGTACCCCTCTGGCACTCAGAGGGGTAAGCATATCCCAACTGTGTGTCTTTACCATTGTTGTACAAACAGCAAAAGCACTACTGTATAGACTGGTTGGGTAAATGAAACATTAATGAACACTTTAGTGTCTACAAAAGAATCTGTAGAAACAGCCCACAGCGCTAGCTCACCGTAATAAATACATGTAGTGAATATATACAAAAAAGCGTTAAATAACTGGCATCTAGATAGCAGCAAGGAATGAGAGGGTTCTCCAATACCCCTAAAGAACATTGGGCCGAAATCCAAAGTGCACAAACAAGACAAAGAACAGACCTGCGCTTCTCAATACCAGTGTGCAAATGTGTGCCCTAACTTAGGCATATATAATAAGTGTGTATATATGTGTCCTAACCTAGGTATATATACTAAACTATTGAAAATTGAGAATTTAGTCCATCATTTGGCCAAAGAATGTAAGTCTGCCAACCCTGTCAAGGTATCTCAAGTTCTGGCAAGGACCTACTCTAATGCACCTTTAAGTGCAGGTCTGTTCTTTGTCTTGTTTGTCCAAATGAATATGTGCCTGTTTTGGGGAGAGATGCATTAATGTGATTATTTTAGGACTGCTCGTGGATAGGTAATGCTCGCGGGTAGGTAATGTTTGGGTCTGGAAATTCCCAACTATGGTGATAATAAAAATTCTGGGGCAACTCATCTGCACCATAGTGGACAAATTAAAAACCTCCCATTTAACCCTAACGACGGCCTCGCACGCGCGCTGCTGTCACGTAACGCCCACAGAACATTTTTATTTATTTATTTTTTGGACATTGGATTTCGGACCCCCTGAACCGTGTGCGGCCGCATGGGGAGCCGAAATCCCATGACTTACATGTACGTCCTTTGTCCTGTAGGGACATATTCGCGTGACGTAAATGTACGTCATGTGTCATTAAGGGGTTAAATATTTTGAATATTTCATTGTCCCCTGTGGTGCAGTTGATTTTTGTTTTTACCCCAGAATTTTGTATACTTTGCATTCATAAGGCTCACCATGTTCAGAAGGAAAAGCAATCTGCTAGATGCAATGTGCTTTTGTACCGACTTCACCCCTGTTATAGGATCCCTCTCCTGCCCCCTATACTTCACACTGCCTCTCATACCAGTCCAGACAGAGTTCAGTGAGGGGACAGTCTTCAGTGAGCATAAGGAAATTCCTTCTTCAAGAGGGGCAGGGTTTTCCTTAATCTCCCTACATGAAGATTACCCCTCGCTGCTCACTCGCCGAATGTGACCAAATCTATCCTGGCTTCCAGGGGGTATTGTTTTACATATTATACAGAATTCTTTAATTTCATTAATTACACCTCCCAAGATCCGAATAATAAAATTTAGGTGTGAATATATTTATGCAGGGTTTAAGTTTCAAAGTTTGAGTATTTATAAAGCTTGTAGTGTCACCAACCAGCCACCAGCTGGTTGCAGAAGATGAGAGGTGTAATTGCAGAGAGCTGGTTTTCCAAAGATTGGTAACTGCTGCTTTAAACCCTAGGGTTTAAACTGTTAGACCTCTAGCATTTAGAACAAACATTGCTATTGGTGTTTTACTATGTTTGACTGTATTCTCTTGAAATGGGTATCTTTGCAGATTCCAGAGCAGAGGCAAATTACAGTGAAACCTACTGCAGCACCAGGGGAAAGAGGAATGTAAGTACCAGAAAGGTCTGTCTTATGGGAAGATGCCTAGGGGTGATACTTGCCCCCCCCCCCCCCCATCTTCTGCATTTTATTCTTTTTTACTTCACAGTACTATACTTTTTTTGGGGTCATGAACCTTTAATAATTTATGACCATGGTGCCTTTAAATAGCTTAGGTAAATATAGTTTTTGATACCTTTATTGGCTAACTAAGCAGATTTAAATGCAAGCTTTCAAGACCTTAGGTCTCTTCCTCAGGCATGTTATACAGATAAATATGAATAAATATATAATATAAATTTGAATACTTTGATCAGTCAATGGTATATTGCACTCTTCCTCTGAGGCTTTAGATGTATTTACAATGCTCGTGGGTTTGTTGGAAAGGTCAGTCCATTAAGTGACATTAATTCTTTGTCCTTATTTCTACGGCTAACACGGTACCAACTCTCATCTTTTAAATAGCTTGGCTTATGAATCAGGTGTGTGTATAGCAGTTTCCACTGATCTGCTTGCTCTGTAGTGTGTGGAGCTTACTGTGGTTTTATGATGAGGGGCAGCCCCAAGATTGGGTTTTCACTTTGCCTTAGTGCTTATATGTGGAACCTTTAGAGAGCCACTGAACTTTTGTTTGTTTCCTAGGGGAAAACAGGGGAGTCTTTCCTTCTTTCTAGTAACTTTTTTCTTCTGTTGCTTAGTTCTGTGTGGCAGTGTCCATTGACACCTGAGGTGTTCTTGGTTGTATTTGGCTTGTCTTTTGAGACCTGGTTTGTTGTTTGGGACTTCCCTCTCCCTCTTTTCTGGAATTATCGTTAGTACAGTCTGTATATGTTATGGTTCCTGTGTTCCACAATGGACGAAAGAGAAGGGGAGTTTTGTGTACTTGCCGATAAATCATTTTCAGTCCTTGTGGAACACAACTTCCTTCTTAGAGAAAAACATATAGTTTGCTTCTTGGTTAGGTGTGTCCTTTGTATTCTCTGGCATGATGACTACCTCCCTACCCTCTTTTCCATGTGTTTTGGATATCTGTAAAACTGAGGCTGTTGATGCTGGGTGGGAGGTATGAGGCATGGAAGGAGTCCTCTTCCTTAGATTTGTATTCAAATGCCCAATTGTGATAGCAAGTTAACACCATGGTCCTGTGTCCCACAAAGAAAAGGATTTAAATCTCTCTCTGTCCTCTCTCTGTCTCTCTCTGTCCCCCTTCTTGCTCTGTCTCCCTCCATAATTGCTGATCACTTGTTTTCTGCATTGTGCCCAGTGGGGTGCATCTCTAGAACTATCTTTTATACAGACACAAGGTAACCTGCTGTGTTTTGTTTCCAGTGCAAGCACTTCAGAGCCTCCAACTGCCAACATTAAACCCACACCAAGCAAAGTGACTACAGCTACTGTACCTGGGAACAAGTCCACTCCAAGAGCCAGTATTCGTCCTATGGTTACCCCAGCAACCACAACTCCAACTGCAACAGTCATGCCTACAACACAAGTTGAGACCCAAGAAGGTATGGGCCTGGTGTTGGCCCGTAAACGTAACTATATTGTACACTTATCACGGTGTGAATGTTTCCACATTTTGTTGCTGTGAATCTGACTCTGTCTAAAATGTGTGTGCATGCTCTGACATGTTCTTGCCCTTTTTTGTCTGGTCACTCAGCCATGCAGTCAGAAGGCCCAATGGAGCATGTTCCAGTTTTCGGAAGTGCCAGTGGATCTGTTCGTTCCACCAGCCCTAATGTTCAGTCTTCCCTTCCACAACCCATTTTAAACGTTCAGCAGCAGACGCAAGCTACTGCCTTTGTTCAGCCCACTCAGCAGTCACATGCTACAATAGAGCCATCCACTCCAGAGCCTACTGTGGTGGAAGTCGTCCAGAGTTCTCCCATCGAGAGACCAACTACCTCTACATCATCAATATTTGGCACTTGTGAGTTTCATTGCAAATAACCTTTATTTGTTGTTGGTGCAGAGTGGCACTTTAATTCTCTGCCCTGCATGCTAATTCTGAGACCAAGCTTATTGCTTTCTGTGTTTTTAACAAATGCCCCAAGTGTATGGGCTCTGCCTACATATCAGTGTGCTTAATAATTTTGGACTAGCAGAGAAACAAATTGGCATACATTTCCAGTGTGCCACCAAGAATTTATCAAACTAATCTTATAACCAATGACTAGCAATATATAGGCAGTTTTAACTCTTTCCAAAATTGTCTGAGTAATGATGTTAGGCCTAAGGCACAGGTGCCTGCACTTGCGCTCAGAGGTTTTCTTGGTGGGAATCTTCACGGGAGCCAGCTCCATCCCCTTTGCCATCTGACCTTTTACCAAGTGTGAGTTAGGTGACAGGTGTGCTGAGAAATGGAACCACCCCTCCCTCCACCGTCTGGATTAGCTCACATTTTCCTGACCACAGAGCTATGAAGCGTATGTTGTGGAAACAGGGGGAGAGATCATGGACAATAGAAGATTAGGGAGTGTATAAATGTCATGATCTAGTATGGAACCTACACTGGCTGGAGGTAGTTAGGTGTCTTAAGTATTCTGTTAGTTACACAGAATTTTTTCGCAAATCTGTGTTTTTGTTTATTCCTAAAGGCGCATGTGGGCCAAGGGGTGTCTAGGGTGCCTAGCCTCCTTGACCCAAGCAACCATTTCCCAGGCCTGAGAGGAAGCACTCAACAAATAGAGCAATCATCTGGGTGCAGAAAATAAAGATAACTACTGTGAAATCAACACTCTCAGTACTGCATAACTGCTCAGAACGTTTTAATAAAGGATCGACATTTCGATCCCACACTGGGATCTTGATATAATGTAGACAGATGTGTGTGTACACTTGCATATATTTGAGCTCCTGCTCAGTTTAACGTTGCATAAAAATTGGGTAGTGATTTTTCCACATAACGCACTGATTACTTCAGAATGCCTGTTTGGGGGGGGGGGGTCAGGGGGAGTACAGGCTTTCGTATAATCTGGAGGAGCATTTCTGAATTGCCACTAAAAATGGGGAAAAAAAATGTTGCAGTTTGAAGTTAAACAAAACTGTCAATATCCTTCTTTGCTTACAACCTTTTGAATGCTTGTTGCAAAGCATTGTGTTTAGCACATCTCTAGCACCCAAATAATTGCTTTAGTGGAGACTGGTTAGACACAGCATTGTAACAGTGGATCTAATTCATCAAGTTAAAAAGATGCCTTTCCGGAGCCCAAAAAAAAAAAAAAAAGTATCCCATTGATTTACATAGTGTTGTGTTTTGTTTGTGTGGGTTGAATGCTGGAACTCATTGTCTTAATACCTTTGAGACCACACTACCATTCAAGAGGCTAAAAGCCACATTAAAATCAATAAGAACTTGATGAATTTTGATTTTCAGGACTGTGGTTCAGTAGATTTGGTCCAGAATTGCACTGCTGACTTTATGTGGCTCAGTGTGGATAGAAGACATTGTTCAGAAGATGCTTTTATTGCATTGATTTCTTCGTACTCCACAACTGGAGTGAAACTTGTGCAAAAAAAATAGGTGCTTGGGTTTGTGTGTGGGACCACCCTTTAAATCTTAAAACCACCATTTACAGATTCTGCAACATCAAGCTCTTCAATTCCCAAGCGACCCCGTGAAGAGGGAGAGGACAGCACTATGGAGAGCACAGAGCAGACCATGGAAGACTCAGACCAGCCCCTCAATAAGAAACTGAGATGTGTGGTGCGAGTGGAGCCAGAGGTTATTCACATTGTGCAATGACACTGGGGGGTGGGGGTGGATGTTGTATGAGGGTACAGTAATGCATGCTGGGATCTTTTTGATCTGTTTTGCTAAGCGATTCTTTTTCTTGACACCATTCCACCAAAATTAAAGGAGCTTGTCTTTCACATGGCACTGCGCAGAGAAAGATCTCTCCATAAAAATAGCAACACTCTACTTGGCAATGTCCCACACTGTGTAGTGTTTTAACTCCCATACTCCATAGCTATATACTGGCCTGCCAGATGGAACAAGTTGAGGTGCAGCAAATTTGATAGCTACAGGTTAATCAAACAATGTGATCTAAGCCATGATCAGGGACTCTGACACCAGTCATGGCATCTGGTGATGGCCATCTCTTTGTGGGCTGATCACTGCTTTGCCTGTAGGCTGTCATTTGCGTGCCAGAGAGAGTATCCAATACATTGCAATGCGTTGGCTACTTCTCTGGCACTCTAAGGGATAATAGAACTGTACATATTTGTTACCTGTATACTCTACAGATGCAAGATTTAAAAAAAAAAAAAAAATTACACAAGTGTAGGATATTGGTAAAATGTTTTTTTTTTTTTGTTTTTTTTTTGACCTTGTATCTTGGCACATGATGCAAAACTTGTTTTGAAAAACCAGTGTATAGTTTTCCATATATACCTATACTAGAAAGTTACCCATTTGTAATAAGATGTAAACAGATGATAGCAAAACTTCTTAGTGTAGGCATCCAGTGTTTAAAAAAAAAAAAAAAAAGGCCCCTAGCATTCAAGAGGTCAAGTGTTAGTGGGTAGGGGAGACAATGCAGGGGTGACAGTGCCTGTATGACATGCATTAGTTAGCATGATCTATAAATCAAACTGGTTTTATAATAATAAAAAACACTTTTAGGTAAACTTGAAGGCTTTAAAAAGTGCCAGTGTAATTTAAAGGCGATGGGGGTCCCTTTAACCCTTCGAGTGCCAGAGATGTATGCAATGCATAACACAAGATTAACACCGCCTCTGTTTGTTTCAGAGCGGTAATAAAATGTTATTTTCCTTATTAAAGAGGCTGAAAAGTAAAGACAAAACAGACAAGAATTGAGGGATGTACATAGGGCCATATACATGGGGGAAAAATTAGGCTCAATCCTGGGCAAACCCAACCACTATGGGGGTGGAGTGGCAAAGCAAAGTGATCATAGATTTAAACATGGACTGTAACCTCTTGAATGGTAGAAGTCTACAATGCTTTGGATACCTATAGCATTCAATGGATTAGAATCCAGGTTTAAAGCAATTGGCATCTTCCTTTGTTGCACCCCCCACAGTGGTATGAGAGTGGATAAATATACAGTGGAACAATTCTGTGCTAACGCACCATAAGGAACAAGTATAATCCACATAGATTTAAATGTGCCTTTGAACCTCTTGAATGCTAGAGGGGTTTCTAGTGCATTGGAGTCCTCCCTTCCATCCAAGACTTACAATTTATCAATACTGCATTTGTTTTGCACCTGAATTGTTCTAATTTTGCCTTTATCTACAGTATTTACTCTTAAACATATTTTTCTGTCCTCCAAAATATCAGTGCTGATATCTGCAGAGTAGTGTTTAATTCTTTAATAGTCTATATATTTTTATTTATTTATTTTCTTTTTTTTTTAAGTTGTTTTTTTTTGTGCTATTTTCAGGAGGAAGTTGTGGCAGAAGAATGTCATGTCTACACTCTGGATTCTCAGGACACCCCTACACAGGTAATGGGTGAAGCATTCTAGTAACCACACTACTTCTAAACTCTGGCTCTCACAGCATTTAAAGGGACATCAACACCACCTAATAATTCCAACTTACGTTGAACAGGGCAGAAAAGCATAAGGGCCTCTATGAATACATTCTTGTTCCCCCAAATATTGAATTTTTACTGAATATCATCCATTGAGCCAAATGTGATTCTTTGTTACCTAACTTGCGCATGCCAAATTCTTCCTTCTAAAGAAATGTTTTCTGTTTAACAAGACTTCAGTTAGGGAAGTATGGTGTCTTGGAGTCCTGCAAAAAAGAATTGATGGGCATTGTGTATGATTTCTGTAGTCTGTTCGGGGAACACAGGAACAGTGAGTGTTTGCGGTCTCGCCACAAGAAAGCAGCGCACTAAAAACCCTTGAGATTCCTCCTCCTGAAAAACTACAATAGAGCCTTGCCAGCTCTCCCAGTCTGTGTGTTTTGTGTGTGTGTCCTGCCGGCAGAGTTGTGGTGTTGGTCCGGATTTCTGCAAGTCTAGCATTTTTTTATATTTATAGCATTTCTTAAAATGGGTATATTTTAATGTCCTTTCTAGGATGTTGAGCTGGAGTCTAGAGGCCAACGTTTTATTACTCCATTGGTTCTTAGGTTACCCTACTTATCAGTGAGGGCATGCTGGAACTCTGCCATCCAGCTTTAATCTGGTCAGTGAGATGGGCCACTGGCTATATGAAGGAAAGTCCCTAATTTCTGCCTTTTAGCTTTGTTAGAACCCTTTAAGTGATCATACTTTGAGAAGCCATTTTTTGTATCTCCTGCAGGGTAACAACCTGGATATTCCTTCACTTGAAGAGGAGACTTCACAGTCGTCCCCAGTGGACATTGCCACTCAGTCCTCTGATCAGTCGCAAAATGTACAGTCCTCACAGAACACCCCACCGAATGAAGATAACATCATTGTAATAGCCAGTGATGATGAAGATGAGGAGGAAAATGAAGGAGACCAGGAGGTATAACTGGGTCATGGGGCCTTGTATTTCTAAGAAGTGGTATATTCCTGGCGCAAACTAATAACACCATTAACCCCTTGAATACTAGAGATCACATACATTCCTGTGCAAATCTCTGGAAATGCTTTCTAGCATTTAAGTGTTTGAAACCTCATATCCATCTGGGAACACAAGGTGCATCATGTAAAGATTCATCCACTAGGATACAGCAGACATTAACTGCCCTTTTTTACACCCATCACTCTGCCTAATGATCAGTAGGCATGTTTGTTACCTATGGTGCAGCTGTTATGCTCCATAATATATTACATTTTCTTTGAACATATGGCCCCATGGTGGTAGGAAGTCTGAGACCTTCCCTGCTGAGGAGGACTAAATTCCCAACAGCTGGCTGGGGATGATGTATAATATATTATATATAAACTGTATGCGGATGTTAGCAGGGCTGTACATTGATCATTTTGTAATGCATCTTCCTATGTGTGAAGGACTATGAAGAAGATGAGGAGGATGACGACGATGAGGATGCTGGCATGGGAGAAGAAGGCGATGAGAGCAATGAAGAAACCGGCAGTGCAGATGGCAATGAAGCATATGAAGGCGACGATGGTGAAGTAAGTAATAATGTCATGATCTAACCACTGAGAGAAACGTATGACATAGGAACATATTCAGCAAGCTAAAGAGGTGCCATGCTAGAGCCAATGAACTTGGTTGAAATATGGTAATGTTAATTGTCCCCAATCTGATTTAAATGGATAGTTAGCCCTTGAAACCTAGTGTGGTCTCCAAAACATTGCTTTTCAGTGTCGTGGAGACCTCTAGCATTCAGGGCAATAAAAGACCTGTTTAAATCAATTGAAATATTCATTTGTGTCTTATGGTGCAATTTACTGCAGAACTCTTTACCTTATTGATTATAGCCTACTAGTTGAACAGCCTGTTACACGGGCCATAGTGCCACTGCCACCCGGTCGTGGGGCAATCACACGCAGTAGAGACTGCCCACGCCACGCCTGATACAGAGCTGGACACTCCTTCGGAGTGCCCAGCTCTATATCGGCCGCGGCGCGGGCAGTCTCTATTGCACTTGACTGCAGCACGCGCAGCTGTGTCTACTGCTCATGTCGGGCGTTACACATGATTTAGCAAATTATTATATAGGATAGTAACATCGTTAAAGCGGCTGAAAAGACTTGTCATCCAAGTTCATCCACTGCTGTATCACCCTTGTTTTTGTTGATACAATGGCAAGCAAAACCAAATCAAATACATTGACTGTTCTGTCCTAAAGGGCACGGGTTTCCTTCCGGACTACAAAAGGCAATATTCATGAAAATCCCATGTGTGTTGTAACCAGCTGTCATAACTCTATATTCTGACCAAAAACGTATTCAATCCTTTTAAATCATTTAGGGTTTTATTTTTTTTCCCCTGAGATAAGTTTGGTTTGCCCCTGTATGATTTCCCTTTTCTTTTGACCGTAAAGGCCCTTATCTGTGTGTAATAGGTAATTCTAGGATTTCTATCTGCTTACTGATCCAAACACAAAGCCTATTGAGCTTTCACCCCTCCAACACTGAAATATGATTACATTTACTTACAGATATTTGTATTTCTTCTGTGTACCTACAAGGCATTTAAGCATGGGATCATCTCCACCCTCCAGCTGGGTAGGAGCAATTGAAAGATTGAAAAGGTGGTCCGGTGAGTGGCTTCAGTTCTCTTTTGACTAAGCTGTGAAAATACTAAGAGAATAGTTAGTAGGGTGGGTATGCCTTGTAGATACACAGAAGAAATACAGATATATCGGTAAGTAAATTTAATAATTTCTTCTGTGTACCATCCAAGGCATTTAAGCATGGGACTTAAAAGCAGTAACCCAATAGAACCAGGAACAGAGTGGGAAAAATATCCTTACTGGCTAATGAATCACAGCCTCCAGGACTTTTCTGCCAAAACTGGCATCTGCTGAGTTCTGAACATCCAGCTGATAGTGCTTCATGAAGGTGGATATAGATGACCATGTAGCTTCTTTACATATGTCTAAAGGCGAAGCTTGAGCCCTTTTTGCCCAAGATGTGGCCATGGCTCTGGTTGAGTGTGCTTTGACTTTGGAGGGTGCCGGTAGCCCAGACTCCGCATAGCATCTCTTAATACAGTACTTAATCCATTTGGCAATGGATGATTTGAAAATGGCTTTACCTTTAAATCTGCCTTGGAAATAAATAAATATCTGTGAAGATAAGTGGAGACACATCTCACTAGATCCAAATTATGGAGAACACTTTCTTTGGGATTTTGTGGGTTGCTACAAAAAGAGGGCAGGATAATTTCCTGATTGTTGTGGAACTCTGAAATCACCATAGGACTAAAGTATGGCTTTTCCCTAAGTACAATCTTGTCTGGGTGAAGGGACAAGAATGGCGGTTTGCAGGATAGAGCTTGAATATCACGAACTCTTCTGGCAGAAGTAACAGCCGTTAGAAAAACAGTCTTCATAGTCAAGAGATGTCCTCAGTAGGTTCAAAAGTTTGGGACTTGGATAACTGAGTAAGGACTAGGTTTAAGCCCCACAAAGCTACTATTTCCTGTATAGTAGGTCTAGTCTTAACAATTGCTTTAGTGCAGCGGTTCTCAACCTTTCTAGTGCTGCGACCCTTTGATAAAATTTCCCAAGTTGTGGCAACCCCTAACAGTAAAATTATTTATTAAATTTGTCCAATTACAAGTTTTACAGATTAGAATAGACAAAAACCCAATTATCTGATGGTTTTAGGCGACCCCTGGCAAATCATCATTCGACCCCCGACGGGTTCACGACCCACAGGTTAAGAACCTCTGCTTTATTGAAACTCCGTACCAGATTGTGGATTACCAAAGGCCTAGCTAAAATCGCAGACAGAGCTGAGAGTTGGACCTTCAAGGAAGCCAGACGAAGGCCTGCCTGAAAACCCTCCTGCAGAAAATTGAGAACTGAGACTTCAGTAACATCCTGAATGGATAGACTAACGATTGCACCATTTGGAAAAGGTAGCCCAGACTCTAATGTACCTTTAGAGGTGGATGGCTTTCTACCCTTAAGGATGGTTTCTATAACAGAGTCTGATAGTCCCTTAAAGATTCCCGCTCACCCGACAGGTCGTCAGGCGTAACAACTTGTGATTTGAGTAAAGGAGTGGACCCTGATGTAGAAGGTTTATACTCAGAGGCATGGGTAACATCTGGGCAAGATGAGTACCATATTCTCCTGGGCCAGTTTGGAGCGATGAGAATAGCTTCCACTTTGTCTGATCAGATCTTCTTCACCACTTGCAGGAATAGTCGAGTAGGAGGAAAGATGTAGACCAGATGGTAGTTCCATGGAATTCTCAGGACATCCTTTCAATGTTGAATGAGGATCCTTCCACCTTGAGAAAAATATTTTGGTTTTCCTGTTCATGTGTGATGCCTTGAGATCGACCTCTGGGTGACCCCATCTTCTTGTGAATTGAACGAATGTCTTGATTCAGGGAACACTTGCCCTGGTCCCACCCGGAGTCTGCTGAGGAAGTCTGCTTCCTTGTTGGTTTTTCCTGATGCATGTGAAGCTGAGATTGTCAGAAGGTTTATTTCGGTCTAGCACAGGAGACTCTTTACTTCTCTGTTTAGGGCCTGGCTCCTGGTGCCTCCTTGGTTTTTGATGTACATCACGGTTGGGATGTTGTCTGTTCTTATGAAAACTTGTGTTCCCTTTAGATGTTCTTGGAAGTGGAGCAGGAAATCCTAACTGCCTTTGTTTCTAGAACATTTATGTGGAGAGATTGTTCTGAAGTCTTCCATTTGTCCTTGAATGGTTTGGTGATTCCAGACTCCCTATCCCTGGCGGCTGGTGTCTGTGTACAAAATAGGGCTGCAACAACTAATCTATTAAATAGATAAAAATCAATAATGAGAATCGTTGCCAACGATTCTCATTATTGACTAGTTGTGCAACTGAAAAGCCGGTATTTGTGTGCGCCCAGGGAGGGGAGTAAGCAGAGCACCGCACTCCTTTTAACATTTTATAAATCCTATGGAGAATTACGGGAATTATAGTCGTAGACAGTTACAAAGACTCATGTTGCCACCACTGAAACAAATAACTACCTATCTCCCTGAATATACAACACAAATATTTCTTTCCAAGCCTGTGCCTGTACATTTGTGTACAAAGTCCATTACCTGTTATACACACTGTTCTTTCTCCCACTCAGTCGCACACTCCCCGACCTATAGTAAAACTGTATCCAGACCCCGAAAAATACTGAACCTTGACCACTCAGCGTGAACCTTCCTGCGAGTAGCCAATTGGCAGGAGAAGATGACGGAAGCTGGTGTCGTCAGTCGCTCGGAAGTGGATGGGATTTGTGGTTTGGTGGGGCTGGCGTGAATCTGGCAGCTCAGCTCTAAGTCCCATGGTGCACTGGGAGAGGGAAATATGGATCTCTGCTTATTCTATGAACTGAGGAACTGACAGTGTCCCAACATGGAGGAGTATAATCTCTATGAAGTGGAGGATTATTTCGAGAGCCAGCTCTCCTCAGAGTTGGAGGTGTTGGCTGAACTGGAAGGTGAGCATCAGGCGGCAGCCTGACAGGAGTTTGCAATATGTGGCTCTTCAGCTGTTTTTGGATTGTAAGAAACACAACTTTTTGTCACTGTAAACTGAAACAACCAGCAGTGCGCTGCACGAGATCATTTGCACAAACATTTACTATATAGGTGTACGTGACTGCTTTGTTAAGGACAGTTATCTAGGTAAAAGTTACAGCAGAAGGTTATGGACAAAATTCTCATTGCGTTAAATGGGGCTATCAACCCCTTGAACTTAAAGAGGTCTACAATGCAAACAATGCTTTAGGGCCTATCTAGGGTTCGAGAGGTTAAAAGCTCTGTTTAACCCTTTGAGTGCCAGAGGGGTGTCCAACACATTGCTTTGCAATGCACTGGATACCATATGGCACTCCAAGGGTTAAACCAATGATAATTTGTATCCCACAAATCACCTTTGTGCAGCAGATTTGCTCCAGCATTATTCATTATGTGCTTTCTGCTCACAACTATGGCTATTGCGCAGAAATGTTTAACTGAAAATTGTGGAGTTTTTTGCCTCCTGTGATGCACAACTCATACACACACTCGGGCTTACAAACACACATACATACAGACACACATGTACATACAAACACACATGAACATACACATACACTCAGGCTCATTGTTCAGGGATAAACCTGGTGAGTTTGCTTAGTGGGGGAAACTCACCAGGTTTGTCCTTGCACAATGTATAGATAATTTGGTGAGAGAAAATGTTCATCTCACCTTTTAGTGAAAAGACCCCATAGTAAAATAAGAAAAATGACACATGTTAATGTAAATTTTAAGTTTTTTATTCTGCTGTTTGTTTTTTACACTGTTTGTTCATTAAATCATTTTAAATAATGGAAAAATTAGCATATTGTGTTGTGTGTGTTTAAATCCGATTAATCAAAAAAATAGTCTGCCAACTAATCCATTATCAAAATAATTGTTAGTTGCAGCCCTAGTGCAAAATTTCCCAATTTTGCTTTGACAATGATCTGCCCTTCACCAGATTTCTGTGATTCAGCCACCAGCGAAGGTCCCATCTGGCCAAGGGGAGACAGAGGTATTTGCTGTAGAGGATTTCCAAGATCCAGTCTCCAATAATTCAATAAATTTGAGTGAAGAAATCTGAGATATGCAGCTTTGTCCAGGGGATGATTTGAGTGGCAGAGGACATTAGTCCCGGTAATTCCTGGAAATCCTGAAATGAGGTGGTTTCAAAAATAGAGGTTCTGGATCGAATTTTGGAAATCCTCTCCTTGGATAGACGAATCAAGGAATCATTTGTGGTGTTTTGTAGCCCCAGAAACACTGTTCCGAGAAGGGGAGAGATGACTCTTCTCCGGGTTGATGATCCAACCAATATTCTGCAGGAACTGAAGGACTGAGTCTGAAGTTGAGAGGATTCTCTTGATTGGGCCATGATTAGGAGATTGTCCAAATAGGCTAGGGTGTTTATGCTTTGTTGTCTCATACAGCTGAGCACCGGTGCTAATACCTTGGTAAAAACCCTTGGGGCTGATGTCAGGCCGAAAGGAAGAACTGCTTACTGATGATGGAACTGCTGGACTGCAAATCTCAGGAACTTCCTGTGTGCCTGATGTACTGGAATGTGGTAATAAGCATCCCTGATGTCTATGGAAGTCGGAAACATTCAGGCTGAGAGGGATTGGATCACTGATTCCATTTTGAAGTGGGCTTGCTTGATACATGTTTGAATTTGAGATCCAGAATGGTCCTGAATTTTCCTGAGGATTTCGGGACCAGAAAGAAGGTCGAATAGACACCTAAACCTTTCTCCTGAGAAGGAACTTCCTCATTGACCTTGTGTTCCAACAGATGGTTAAGTCCATAGAACCTCCTGGATCTGATGACTTTGCAGACAAATTCCAACGTGTACCCCAGTTTTAAAATCTGGAAGACCCAGGCATCTGGGTTTACCAGAGTCTTCCAGATTAGAAGGAAAGATCCCAGTCTGCCCCCTACTGGGATCAGAACTGGGGACCGCTGGGATTCATTGGGCTTCTTTCTTGAACTGGGGCTTCCTTGTCTGTTCTGAAGCCCCCTCTCTGGGAGAAGCGTCCCCTGTATTCGTCCTTGACGAGTTGATTCACCTCTTTGATTGTCGCAAAATGTTCTATAGCTCAATGAGTGAAAAGTGGGGGAGGTGCTCAGTTTCCTTTCTTGGGGAAGAAAAGGACTCGTGCCCTCAGAGGCCTTCTTGATGATATCTTTGAGATGTTCCCCGAAAAGAATGGATCCTGTGAATTGCAGGAAGACCAATTTGTTCTTGGAAGTAGTGTCTGCCTTCCATGGTTTCAGCCATAATCTGCGAGCAGATATAGATGGAGCACAGAGCCGAGCTAGAAGACTAGTTACTCCTGTGATGCTTCCCTGGATATAATTAGTTGTGTCTTTAATTAAGGAGACCTTCAATAGTTTTGATCTTGAGACATTAGATTCTATTTTCTCTTCAAGCTCAGTGAGCCATATGCGCATGACCCTTGAGACACAGGCCATGGCAGTGGCTGCTTTCAGGTTTTCACCAATGACAAATTTATTTATTTTTTTTTTTTGAGCATTCTGTCCAGCTTCCTTTCCATTGGGTCACATAATGAAGTACCTAGGGGAGGAGGGTCTGTTTTGCTAGATGAGCTATAGGGGCATCAACTTTAGGAGAAGCAGACCAGTTTTGAGTATCCGTCTCACTGAAGGGAAACCTCTTAAATCTCCTAGGGATGTAATTCTTCTGTCTCCTAGTTTCCATTCCGTCATAAGATCTGCAATAAATTGGTGAACCAGAAAAACGGGCATAACTTTTTACCCAAAAAGGCCGTATCAATAATGTTCATGTCTTGCTGCGTCTCAGAGGCACAAGGCCTTTCTAAGGAGCTTGATAAAGGATTCAATGCAGTCTAGGTTCAAAACCTAAGATTCTTCCACCAATTCACACTCTTCTGAGCCCATTTCAGAGCCTTGATAATCAAAGGCTGATTCAAATTCATCACCCCCCTGCTGCATAGAGGAAGGATCCTCTCCTACTTGTCTCCCCTGTCTCTTCTGGGTGAATTCTCTCGGTTGCATACTTCTAAATGTGCCCTGCATTGATGACTTCATCCAGGACAAGAAGACCTGGAATTGGGAAGGAAATTCATTGCATCCAGCCTTTTTAAGGAAATCACTGCATAGTTTAGAAGTGTCAGAGGCTGATATTTTGGAATTACAGCCTGCACACTGTTTTTGCTTTGGCAGAGATTTATTTTCTTTGCTAGGGCCCTCCACAACATTTTTCTCTTTGGAGGAGGACTTAGCGGGAGCTGACATGCTGGAGACTAAGCTGGCACCCTGCATGATCAAAAGCTAAGAATACCTAAGACGAGCATAAAGGAAGAATACTTGCCTTAATGCCGTTTAAATGGCATGCCAGAAGAGACTTTCTGGTAAAGCCAGATTTTCCCAGCGTTCCTACTTTGGCGCGCTGTGTTGTGCATGTGCAGCCAGTCTCCTGTGTTCCATGCTTGGAACGCAATGGTAACATCCTCTGGAAGAACCTCCTCATTGGAGGACTAGAGTGAGCTTCTATAAAGTGACACATTTGAGTTGTGGTGCCGATGAGAGCTGAGACTCAATCATCTGGCCAGGACCCATACTGCCGAATGCCATGGTGGCGGTGGAGGAGAAGGTAAGGGGGGCAACAGCAGGGTTTCGGCAGCACTCTCGGCAGCTCAGATAACGGTAAGATGCAGGGCATGAGGATCCGTCCAGCCAGCTGGGTAGGATAAAAGAAACTGAAGCCATGCGCGCTGGAGCACTTTTTCAATCTTTCAATTGGTCCTACCCAGCTGGAGGGTGGAGACTATCCCATGCTTAAATGCCTTGGATAGTACACAGAAGAAACACTTTTCCCTGACTGAAGACAGACCAGTGAATTTTTAATGACTGAACCTCTAAGTCTACCTATGCAAAAGCAGGAAAAGAATGCATGCCTGATACATATATTGTACATATCCTTTGACTGGATACATGTTGCATACCTACAAACTGTAGTAACTCCTCCTATGCCTGCTGGATAGGCAGCTCGTCATTTATTACATTCTGTATCCTTGAGCTGCAGAAGCTGAATTTCCATATTTGAAGTTTTGGCAAGATTGAAGTTATATCCCCTGGACTTTTGGTGGTGTCTGTAGGGAGTCTGAAGCCTTGTGACATTGTGCACTGCACTTT